>CM031951.1:9231951-9289034 GCA_018749465.1 Paracanthobrama guichenoti | reverse complement strand
CGTAACTAATCTGATAGTAACAATTTACAACCAGTTACAAAGCAAACAATTGTAACTGATAGTAAAAGGCTTACAGTAACAGCGCTGATGGTAACAGAGGTAGCAGTAACACAAACTGATTTAAGAAAACTTGATGGCAACTGTTAGTCACAGCAGACAGCCTATAGAATAACGTCTGATAAATATAATAGATGTTAAAAGGTTAAGTTCACTTTAAAGAAAATGAAAATTACCCATATCAGTTTTACTCACCTCAAGTCATCCACAGGTGTATGCCAGCATTCTTCTGTCAGACGAATAAAATAGTTATATTAAAAAAGTCTGGCTAATACAAGCTTTATTATTTAGCAGTGAACTATTTGCCTCGTTGTAGTCCATAAAAGTGCATCTATATCCATCATATAACTGCTCCCACCTTGTGCTCTGGGGTTAATAAAGGCCTTACCATGAGCCGAAGTGGCAGCGTTTGTGTAAGAAAAATATCATATTTAATATATAGACTAAAATAGCTAACTTCTGGCGGTTTGCATGCGCATCAATTCTGATTGAAAGAGTAACCCATGAACCTCTGATGCATGCATGATAGACACCAGAAAGCGCTTGAGGATGAGAGCAAAGCAAAACATAGTGTCGAGAATTTCTTAAGCCTCTTTTAGCATAAATCGACTACTTATACCGCTGACCGGAAGCTATTTATTTTGTCTATAAAGTTTTAAATATGGATATTTTTCTCACACAAACGTGCCACTTCGCTTCCAGAAAGCCTTTATTAGCCCCCAGAGCTGTGTGGAGCAGTTATATGATAGATAGATGCACTTTTATGGACTTTATAAACACTTAGTTACACAGTTGACAGTAACAAAGCTAAATATAACAGGAAGGATAGTAACAAAGCTGATGGTGACAGAGGTGACAGTAGCAAAAATAATATTAACAGAGCTGACGGTGACAGAGCTGGCATGTTACAGCTGATGGTATAACTCATATTAACAGCGCTGTCAGTAACAGGCTGATATTATAACTGATAGTACCCCACAGGGCAAGAGCAGTAACAGAGTTGATAGTAAACAGAGATGACAGTAACAAACCTGAATGTGACAGAGGATAGTGATTTGAACAGACATGACGGTAACAGAGCTGACAGCAACAGAGGTGTGAGTAACAAACCTTAATATGTCCAGACATGATGAAGTAACAACAGCTTATTTTAAAGAGAGCTGATAGTAACAAACTGACCATAACAGCTATAGCTAACAGTTACAATAACAGAGTTGACAGCTCATATGTTAACTCAGTTGAAGCCAAAGTTAGAGGGCCTTCATAGCAGAGTAATTTCTTGATGCAGTCAAAAGCTATTTTTATTACATGAGCTAACTTTCAAAGAATCCATAGGACATTTGTTTCTGTATGCAGGTCTTCACCAGAGTCGATGGGTTACTGGCTGTCGCTCCTGTTGCTTCTCAGGACAACCAAAGCAAATCTGTCAGTCAAACCCTGCATTCTCCATCAGTATTTGAACTCACGCTTTGCACACTTATAACGTCAAATATGAACTCACTATGAACTACACTCCTTTAGAACCAGGAGCCACACACACTCAGAGCAGATGTCAATCCAAGAAATATGAACTTCCTGCTGCCACAAACACAAATGAGTGAATCAGTTTGCAGGAGCAAATATACAAACCAAGTTTAATGGCTATTGATGGATTTTCTCAAACATGTACTATCTCCCCCAGCAATATCACAGTTAAATTATGTCATGTGTTTCATCAGGGAAATATTTATAAAGCAACAAACTAACGTTTTTTTATTCACTGTAGAAAAATACCTAAAGTTATTGAGTTAGAGTTGATCTGTGCTAATTACAATGATCTTAATAGTCATAGATGTCTGTGTGTGTCTGAGAGAGAGAGAGAGAGAGAGCGTGTACTTTTATGTACACTGGCCTCTATAATGCAACAAAAACTGTTGCACAATGTGTTTGTGGCAGACAACACTGTGCTCTTTTGATTTGTATCTTTTGTTATCTGCTCCAGGAGGCACTGTCACACCACACCATTTTTACATTCTTGTATGCAGGTTTGGTAAGAAAGCATCTGTCATTGGCATCAACGGAATGTAAATGAAGTCATGAGTGCAGCAGCAGAGTGTCAGTCCCAGGAACGCGTACTTCTGTTGGGTGTGAGCCAATGCAATGGCTGCTGCGCCAACACAAAGAGAGAGGAGCTAGTTGTGTTTTTATTTTGCACAGTACACTGTAAAAGTGACAATCCCACAATTTGTACATTAAAAGTTGTTTTCTACCTGATTAAACCCATGATACACATGGTTTTGTTTGCAATAAATTAATATATTTAGAGTTAATTCAGTGATGTTAAATAATGTTTTTGACTTGAATAAAACCAATTAATTTTGATCTTACCAATTTCTTCACTACTTCACTCCAGCCATGTATTATTATATTCATTTATAAATTTGCCTTTTATTTTAACTAAATAAATAATAGTTGATAAAAACTGCCTTAATGGAGGAAGATGTGTGTGGTTGTGCAAGAATTAATGTATTGTGTGGTGAGCCCTCAAGCATGTGTGTTATTATTACAATGCAGTCGTCTCCTTTGTATCAGTTTCCTCAGCCATAATTATTAAGAGAGTCCTGTATGTGGTTCGGAAGATTTGAGCCATCCCGGATCTGGGAGCCTCCCAAGTTTTAGATCAGACACACACACTGTCTCTCTAGCTGTCTGTATCATTCTCTGGCCAGTGCATTACAGCTACGGTTTACCCACCCACGCAGAGAGACAGACCTCCTCACCTCCACAATGGAAACCAGAATGAGAAGCTTGACATGCAGACTGTCACAGCCTGCAGCCAGACCTTGTGAGAGCTGGAGATAGAGAGAAGAGTATGAACTGAGCTTCATGAAACTATAGTTTGTCCAGATCCGATGTGGACAGAAAAGAAAGTAAAGTTAGAGTATTTGGACTGAGATTATACACTGCTATTTACTAAGTGGGCCATAGTACTAAGTGGTTGCTCACATAAGGCATAGTTGACCCCAAAATGAAACTTCAACTGTCATTTAACCGACAGAATCATTGTATAAAAGGCTTTTCATGGGACTTCTATTTTTATTTGTAAAGTGCTGTTCCCAATGCTTTCTGTAGGGAAGCATTGTTACTGTTATAGTTTGCTGTCTGCAGTCATTTGTATAATACTGAGAGAACATCAGCTATGTGGCTAGAAGCTCCCCCTGCCTGTTATTAGATTTAGTGTTTTTAGTTGTTCAAAGTGTTGAAGTACATGACCATAAAACTACTATTCAATACACTTTAGAAAGAAGCTCCAGTTTCCCTAGTTGCTTTAGAAGTCATATACTGCGTATTAATAAGACCAGAGCCCTAGCAGTCTCTTTCTTTCCTTTCCTGAAAAGACTGGTCAGACCTCAGCACAGTGTGACTGGACTCCAAACTGCCCCGCCCAATCCTCCCTGTCCATTAGCTCAGACAGGAGTTAGCCACATCAGCTGACGATGAAGAAGAAGAGTGGCCTGAGTTTCCCACCTTGGCCTGAGCCTGATTCAGAACTGAGAAAGCGTATGGGAGACTTCAAAGTGACAAAACCTGCTTTGGCTACAAACCAACCAGAGGTACCAAAGTATTCAAGAGCTTTCCTGTAGCTCAAACAATAGAAGCGTGGTGCTTGCAATGCCGAGGTCATAGGTTGATTCCCAGGAAAGCAGAACGCTGACAAAAATGTAAAATTGTACCTTGAATGCAATGTTTTATCAATGTTGGATAAAAGCGTCTGCCAAATGTGGCAAATGTAAATGTCTCCCCAAGCTCACCCTTCACAAACATAATGCCATTATCAGCATTACTGTCAAAATCCAGATGGATCACAACTGCCTCCAACACCTGAAGACCTCCAGAGAGTTATTATCCTCAGCTACATAGGATAATCGCTAATCATATTAATAAAGTGACATTGACTTGAACTGTGGGTACCATGTCGCACATCTTTTGAGCAAGCGTCCTTCTGAGCAGCAAGCTGAGTTCCGTCATCATGTGTTCCAGCAACCTTGAGCTGTACCTTACTTCCACATGATCTCTCAAGCTGGCTGTGCTATGAATACTGAGCCATGACTTTGATTTAGAGATTGCCTCATGAGGAGTTCAAGACCTACAGACTTCTAGATCTGTATAGAGTAAAGACTGTAGCTATTCTTCCTTCAGAGGTTGGAGAAGCTCAAAATGTAACTTCTTTGTCACCTCAGAACAGTACTACTCAACAGACTAAGCCAGTCCAAGTGAAATGTTTCTGTCCCTTTTGCGATGGTACAGGAATATTTTTTGAGTCGTTGGTAAAGCATTTGCTAAACTTACCAGGCCAAAGATTGGATTTGAGGTAATAATCGTTGTTGGGACTGTGCCAGGACTCACCATGTTTACTGAAAGAGTTAAAAAAAAAAAATGGCCTCCTTGGTCACTACAGAACAGGCAAAGAGAGTTCAAAACAGACTCTTTGACGGGACAGGTACAATGAAACAGGCATGTTTGTGGGTGACTAACAGGTTTGGTGCTAATCCTTTCACTCCTCAATCTTAATACTGTAGTTCCGAAGTCACACACTCACATCAGCGGATAGGTACTTTGCATGAGGCTCTACCCATGCCCTCATACAATATGAGAATTCCCACCAGAACGGACACTAGAACTGGCTCACACACCTGGTTTATGAGCCACACCAAGGTATGTAAGATTCCTTTTTGGCTCTGGCTCCGGTGATGAATATATGCTTTCAGTGTATGCTCCATTTAGGAAGTGATGGCCAGACACCTGGTCAGACTTAGCTACTATTATGCTCTGGCTCCACCTCCTTGTGGATCTTCTCGGCTTTTTATGTCGTAGTGGAGAAACTGTGCTCTGAGTCTGGGGACTCTGTCACGTGTGGTCTGTAGGAGGCATGGCTGATGGTAAGGCATGCGCTGTGGATGCAGTAAAGATCCTCCTCCTCTCTCTGATGTAGTTGGTGGATTTGCACTGATGTAATACCCACTCAACGAATTTGTGGAATGTGTACCTTGAGGAGCTGTTTCTGGGCAAAGAACACCATGATCTGTTGATTTAGACCTGCTCGGAGAAAAACATGCAGACCAGAAGGGGACCAGATCAAGAAATCATGTACAGGTCCCCAGCAAGCAATTTTGTGTTTAAATATCCAAACACAGCCCACTCGTCTAGAGCTAAAACAAAGGCAAAATTTGGGCTATCTGTGAAAATGCAATAGACATCTAACCATAAAGTAGAAGAATAGACTAGTCATCTAGAATATGAATGATGAATATGAGATATGAAATTACGGCTATTGTTGCTTGCTGAGTCAGACTTTCTGTCGATGTGGCGTTGAACAAAAGATGCAGAATAAAATAAAGCTGGATCCTAATTGCAAGCAGCTTTCTTCAATCAAAATAGACTCAAAGAGTTACACTTCTTTGAGGTTATGAAGAAACAAAATATAGCAAACAGAACAACACCTGTACACTGATGAAATCTGATAACAGAAAAGCTTTCCTTTTAAAAAAGATTAAAACATTTTCCTATTTTGACTTCACAGTTCAGGTTTTTGTGGATTTAGATTTTAAGGGTCAGATTGGATATTGACATGTTTAATGCTTTCAGAAAATCATTGAGCTCTGTTGAGGAAGGTGAAGGCAGGTGAAAGGTTTAACCTTCTATTTCTTTTCATCACAATTCTCTCCATCCTGCAGGAGCTGGGTGAGAGGAAACAGATTTGGTGATTATACCTGTGGGATTTACCTGAGCACTGAAAATCTACATACAGCAGTGTGTTCTACAGCTGGAGATCATGGGTCTCTCTCTCTCTCTCACACACACACAGCTGTTTTTACTGTAGGGGCAGAATGCTACTTGAGGCTGTGCTTTGATCAAAAGAAGTCACTGTAATTACACACCCAGAGAGGCCTGTGTGTGTGTGTGTGTGTGTGTGTGTGTGTGTGTGTGTGTGTGTGTGTGTGTGTGTGTGTGTGTGTGTGTGTGTGTGTGTGAGATAAATAACAGAGAGATGGTCTATAGTAAGTACCTCCGACTCTGCATCCAGACTTTCACACTCTCACAACAGATAAAAAGCTCTGCTCCAAATCCCAATGAGTTGCCATTTTAAGATACCTTTTTGGCCAAACTCAATTTTTGTGCATGTGGTCACATTTGGCAAAATTTTTGTCCCACTTTATATTAGGAGTGCTTTAATCACTGGTGCTCCAGCATGGTGGCATCACCATTACTAACCCTGCTCTGCACCCAGAGAACAGCAAGACACCATCCCGATGCATGGCTACATCACCCAGAGCCCATCACAGACAGAGAGAGGACGGAGCCTGTCACAATGAACAAGCAGGAGCCTACTACAAGGACAGAGTCATACCGGAGCTTGAGCCTCGCAAGATGTCTGACCAGGTGTGTACTCAAGTGGAATATGAGAATGGAAGAAGACCCTGCCCACACTCCTACCTCTGAGGGTGAATGAGGAAACTTCCACCAGCATGAACTCTTCAGTGCCCCCTGCTGGTCCCACCCAGCTCAAATTCTCCTGTGTTCCCAGAATTCACTCCAACCTCCTCTCCCCACCTCCTTATCCAAAATCAGCCAGTTCCTCAGCCTCACCTCCACTGGTTTCCTTCAGCCCCCTCCAATTATCTGTGTGGATGTGCCTCAGGTCCACCAGTCTCCAGCTCTACGCTCTGTCAAAGGGATTCCCTGCTCCTCCTCCAGCCGCTGTTCCCTTCACTCCACCTGAGCCTGTCACCTGACTCCTGCACCATGGCTCTTGTCTTTCTTGGCTCCACCTGGGACCATCGGCCTATAGCTTCACTACGGGCTCCCTCGACCCTCCAGCACCACTTCGGTTGGACATCACCTTGTCTGCACCACAGACTTGCAAGCCGTCCCCTGAGCTCAATCTCTCCACCACTTATGTCTACGTCTGGCTCCACCCTCCCTCCAGCTTCACCTCTGCCCTCAGTCCACACTGGTTTACCACCATAGTGGGGATGTCACTATGGCTTTGTTGCAGTCTCCGTAGACTGCAGTGTTGAGCCGGGTCCTTCTGCTTTAGGACTGGGCTCTATCTCTCCATCCATCATCCCCTTCACCATGGCCCTCTCTACGCTCGACTCTGCCAAGGGGCATCATGGATTAATGACTATTTGTATTGTATTCTCCTACGTTGTGCACTTTGTACACAGCCATACTGTTACATCATTATATGCATACATGTTTTTACATTGTACTTATATTATTATAATTAACTGCAAGTAATTACACCTGTAATACATTTCTGTAATTACATCTATAATTACACTGCTGATCTTTTTAAACCTTTTAACCCACCCTTAAACCTACCCATACCACCTAATCTTACCCATATCCCACCCCAGTAGCAGCACAAGAGTGTCCTACAATACAACATAAACATAATATGCACATTGTACTTATTTTTGTTATAAGTACATAGTAGTTAAAACACCTAATATAGAGTATGCCCAAAAATTTCAATAGAAAATAAGGTCTGTCTACTGTCAATAGTAGTGACTCAATGCTCACACAGTATTTTTAAAGCTAAGCAGCTTTCTGTTGGTCAACAGGGCAAATCTGTGTGACCAACTTGAACCCATTGTGAAATTTGCTTTGGAAAATGTTTCATGTTCACACAAAACTAACCATCACATACACTCACCTAAAGGATTATTAGGAACACCTGTTCAAGTTCTCATTAATGCAATTATCTAATCAACCAATCACATGGCAGTTTGCTTCAATGCACAGAAGTTGTAGTCCTAGTCAAAGACAATCTCCTGAACTCCAAACTGAATGTCGGAGATGGGAAAGAAAGGTGATTTAAGCAATTTTGAGCATGGCATGGTTGTTGGGTGCCAGGCAGGCCGGTCTAGATATTTCACAATCTGCTCAGTTACTGGGATTTTCCTGCGCAGCCATTTCTGGGGTTTACACACAGAACAGTGTGAAAAGGGAAAAACATCCAGTATGTATGGCAGTCCTGTGGTGAAAATGCCTTGTTGATGATGATGCTAGAGGTCAGAGGATAATGGGCTGACAGATTCAAGCTGATAGAAGAGAAACTTTGACTGAAATAACCACTTTCGTTACAACCCCAGGGTATGCAGCAAAGCATTTGTGAAGCCACAACACGCACAACCTCGCTGAGGCGGATGGGCTACAACAGCAGAAGACCCCACGGGGTACCACCAATTTCCACTACAAATAGGAAAAAGAGGCTATAATTTTGCTTAAGCTCACCAAAATTGGACAGTTGAAGACTGGAAAAAATGTTGCCTGGTCTGATGAGTCTTGATTTCTGTTGAGGACATTCAGATGGTAGAGTCAGAATTTAGGCGTAACCAGAATGAGAACATGGATCCATTATGCCTTACCACTGTGCAGGCTGGAGGTGTGGTGTTGTGTGTGGATGTGAGGATGTTTTTAGGCCCTGCAGTACAATTGGGCATCGTTTAAATGCCCTGCAGAGCCTACACAGATGCCACAGTGTTTCTGACCATCCTTCTTCATGACCACTATGTACCCATTCTCTGATGGCTACTTCCAGCAGGATAATGCACCATGTCACAAAGCTGAATCATTTCAAAATGGTTTCTTGATTCATGACATTGAGTTCACTGTACTAAATAGCCCCCACAGTCGCCAGATCTCAACCCAATAGAGCATCTTTGGGATGTGGTGGAGCAGAGCTTCGTGCCCCTGGATGTGCATCCCACAAATCTCCATCCCAACTGCAAGATGCTATCCTATCAATATGGGCCAACATTTCTAAAGAATGCTTTCCAGCACCTTGTTTGAATCAATGCCATGTAAGTCAGAGGCAGTTCTACAGAGAGCGAGAGGGGGTCAAACACAGTATTAGTATGGGTGTTCCTAATAATCCTTTTAGGTGAGTGTAGATTTCAATTGAAATAACTTTATTTTGAAAAAAAAAAAAAAATAATGTGTCTGCATCTTTACTGTGCATTTTTAGTGAAATTTCACGAGCAAATAAGATACCATCTGCTGTCAATAGTGTTGTGAGGCACCACTCACACAAGTCACTTTCAAACCAAGAAGCTTTCTGTTGGGTCAAATCTGCATGACCAACTTGAACCCACTAGAGAAATCTGCATGGGAAAACTTTCGCCCTCACACAGAATTCTTGATTGTGGATTCCTATTGAAGTTACCAGATTTCACCCATGAGAATTTGCTGCAATAAAGTATTTTAGCACGCACCTTAATGGTAGCACATCTCGACGGAGTCTTTTAAAGAAAATAACCAAAATGCACTGCAAAAAGCTCAGTGAAACCCATCAAGATGGTGGACAAAAATTCAGTTTATAAAGTGAGACCCAATATTTGTCCCAATATTTCACATGGGATCCTGCCTAAAGCAGCTACCTACAGTCTATCTCGTTTCTCCTTCTCTCACATGAACAGACCTCTACTGAGAATCTTCACACAATTACGCCAGCAGACAGCCCTGTCACAGAAATGCAGCAGCTATTAAAGATTTCTCTCAGATGTGTGTGTGTGTTTGTGTGGAAATATGCATTCATTCAGAGTGAGGACTGTGACAAGCCACTGCACGACAGGAAATTGAGGATGCTTTTTTTTTCTTGAATTAGTTGTATGCTGTGCTGGATTACAAAAAAGTGCATGTCCCGCACTAGTTCTGTTTTGGAGAAAGCCTGCCTTCATTTTCCTGTAATAAACGAGTGATTATGGCGTTATAGAGGATAGAGAGACCCAGGAGATTAAAAAGCTACTTCAAAACCTACATCATAACAAAGGGGAGACTGCTACAAACTCTGAGGCCCACAGAAAGAAAAATCACCAATGACATATATTCAGTAACAAATGTTTCTTCTAGAAAGCAATGAGATTAAATGAAGAACAAAAAAAAAAAAAAAAAAAAAAACAAGAGAAAATCAGCACATTAATCTCATATGTCCCAGTGATGTTTTATTAATCTCATCAATGTCTCAAAGGTGTTCTCAGATTTGGCAAGATATCAAAGTCTCTGTAATCAAAAGTCATTTTTAGATTTGAATATGTTGCTTTATTTCTCATCAAATTCTTCTTCGACAAAATTATCTAAGATATACTTTTACAAATAATTTTATAGCACTGCTGGGTCAACTATTTACTGATATTTTTTTTTATTATTATTGCAGTAATAAGTGGTATACATACAGAAAATGTACAAAATACACATATTGACAAATATAAACAAAACACAATAGACAAACAATATAAGGGAGAAGAAACAAGAACAAAAGGTAGAAAAAGATAGACCTTATAATTAGAAATACATGTCTTTTGGTGGTGTTAGGACCTGTTTTAGGTTATTCTGTATCTGCCACCCCCAGCAGGCATACCTCACTAAAAAGTCAAGTGGACCCCAGCTTGGTCAGCCAGTGCAGGACAGCCCCATCCCTCCCCAGGAATATGCTGAACAGCCTTTGAAGGGATGTTCTATAACCTCTCATTAGTGCTGTAGTAATTAATTTTTTTGAAAGTGTTGGTCTTGTCTCGGTCTCGACTGCATTTCGGGTCTTGTCTCCGTCTCAGACTAAGAGGACTCAGGATTTTATCTCAAGACTGGTCCAAGACCACAACTCTGAAAATATCACTAAATTGCTGGTGCAATGTCAGATTTATTTTTAACATAATGTATACGATTTGATGTAAAATGTACTGCTTTAAATGTAATCAATAACTTATTTCCTAATATGATTTATTTTGTTAATGTTGTGCCAGGACTCAACCAATCAGCATGTTCAGTGCCCAAGTCCTACCCCCAAAAGTTCTGAATTTTGAAAAGTACTACACCTCATGAGCGAGGACTTTCTGAGGGGAAAATTTGTACCAAGAAATTCATTTTAGACCCTGGACCCTGTGGTGAGAAACACACGAATACCCCCCCAAGTCCCTAGTTCCTACTTGAGAAAGTTCCTGCAGGAAAGTTCCTACTGTGGAAACACAGCTTTGATTAAGCAATATCCACAATAGCTAAGAGATCTGTTTTCACATATAGGAGTATGATTGCAAACGTTCAGTAAACACAAAGTTAATATTAAGTAACTTATATTTTAAGACACAATTTTAGACAACGTTTTTGCTATTCCAACAATGAAATAGTTCCAAACAAATACAAATACAAAAGCAGAACAAATCGGTTTGAATAAATGATTCGTTGCCACCTTTGGTGGTTTCAGTTTTATATTTAAAAATAGATATATAATTAAAATTTTCTCATATTTCTATATTGAAAATATATATATTATTTTCAACATTATTAATGCAGGTGAAATTCTATCCATATGCAACTTCTGTGCCACCTCTACCCAACACGAATGGACTTGCACAGGTGGCAACCTATCATGATATACTGCCTTGGATTCACTGAGCTCCTGAGGCGACACATTCTTCGAGAAGTGTCTGCATGCCTAGAGTGCTTGATTCTATACACCTGTGGCCATGGAATTGATTGGAACACCTGAATTCAATGATTTGAGGGGGTGTCCCAGTACTTACTGACAATATTGTGTATATACTTATTACAGAAATCTGAATCAGGTAATTCCCATGATGTATAAGGACTATACATACACATACACATCTAAATAAACATTCATATTTCATATACATATGTATACACATACATAGACAGACACACACACACACACACTTACATATACATATACACAAACCGCTTCCAAGTTGGGACACTGTACAAATTGTGAATAAAAAAAAGGAATGCAATAATTTACAAATCTCATAAACTTATATTTTATTCACAATAGAAATATAGATAACATATCAAATGTTGAAAGTGAGACATTTTTGAAATGTCATGCCAAATATTAGCTCATTTTTGGATTTCATAGAGAGCTACACATTCCAAAAGTTAGGACAGGTATCAATAAGAAGCCGGAGAAAGTTAAATGTACATATAAGGAGGACAGCTGGAAGACCAATCTGCAACTTATTAGGTCAATTGGCAGCATGATTGGGTATAAAAAGAGCCTCTCAGAGTGGCAGTGTCAGAGAAAAAACTGCAAAGAGTTTGAAGTTATCATCATCTACAGTGCATAATATCATCCAAAGATTCAGAGAATCTGGAACAATCTCTGTGCGTAAGAGGTCCAAGGCCGGAAAACCATACTGGATGCCCGTGATCTTGGAAAACTGGGTGCGATATATTAGGCAGCAAGTGAACATTTTGACCTCAAAGTTGATGTGTTCAGAAGCAGGAAAAATGGGAAGGAGTAGGGGTGGTGAGTCTGACAAGGGCCAAGTGTGATGGCTAAGCGACTGGGTCAGAGCATCTCCAAAACTGTAGCTCTTGTGGGTGTTCCTGGTCTGCAGTGGTCAGTATCTATCAAAAGTGCTCCAAGGAAGGAACAGTGGTGAACTGGCCACAGGGTCATGGGCGGCTAAGGCTCATTGTTGCGTGGGGAGTGAGGCTGCTTCGTGTGGTCGATCAAAGAGACGAGCTACTGGAGCTCAAAATGCTCAAGAAGTTAATGCTGGTTCTGATAGAAAGGTGTCAAAATACACAGTGTGTTGCAGTTTGTTTGCGTATGGGGCTGCATGGCCGCAGACCAGTCAGAAGTGCCCATGCTGACCCCTGTCCACCACCAAAAGTGGCTACAGTGGACACGTGAGCATCAGAACTGGACCACGGAGCAAATGGAAGAAGGTGGCCTGGTTTGATGAATCACGTTTTCTTTTACATCACATGGATGGCTGGGAGCGTGTGTGTCAGCTTGCCTGCAGGAACACGTAGCACTGGGATGCACTATGGGAAGAAGGCAAGCGGTGGAGGCAGTGTGATGCTTTGGGCAATGTTCTGCTGGGAAACCTTAGGTCCTGCCATCCATGTGGATGTTGCTTTGACACACGTACCACTGCCTAATCAACATGAAAAAAAAAACTACAAAGAACTAAAAAACTCCACACAGGGAAACAGGACACAGAAAGAACACAGAGATAATGCACGAGGGGAACTACAACACCAGAAAAGTCCCACTGAGCGCCAGGTACAGAAACATATATGACATTACCTCCCACTTAAAGGAGCAGCTTCCAGATGCTCGGAGCCAATCACAGAGGGGGAGGTGAAAAGGTGGCCAGAACAGGGGAGGGGATGGAGGGGTCAGGAACGGCAGGTGAAAGCAGGATGGGGACTGGGGCAGATCAGGTGGCCAGGGCAGAGTTGGCAGATGAAGTGAACAGTAAGAGCCAGGCTGGTCAGGTGGCTTGGGTGGCAGAGGCTGTTCAAGTGGCCAGTGTGACAAAGGCAGGTCAGGTAGCTTGCCCAAGGTGGCACAGGCTGGTAACGAGTTTGTGCAGACAGCAGGCCAATGGGGTGGGACAGAGATGGTAGAGGAGACTTGGGCTGACTGCAGATCGCTGAGTTGAGACACAGACTGGTAACGGGCTTGGGCTGATTGCAGTCCACCAAGCTGGGACACAGACTGGTAACAGGCTTGTGCTGATGGCGGGCTACCTTCTTGGACCACAGATTGTATGCTGGCATTGTGCTGGTGGCAGGCCACTGGACTGATCCATGGATGGCTGGAGCCATCTCTGGACGCTGGACGGAGAAGCGAGGCCGTTGCTGGGCTCTGGACAAAGACAGGAACCTCACTGGGCTCTGAGCACGGGCTACAAGGCCCAGAGGTGAGGTAGCTATCCTGGCTGAAATCCTCTGGCCTGACCGACCACAAGGATGCCAATGTCTCACACCGAGCAAAGAGCCGTGTCCTCCAGCCTCGATACCAGTCTCACGTACCTCTGGGCAGTCCTAAAGTCCTCCTCCTCCAAGATCATGGCTAATGGGATCTCTGACCTGGTGACCCTGATGGCTGAGAACTCTGGCGTGGTGGCTGCCAATCAGAACTCCACCACCAATACTGAGCCGTTCAGCTGTAGTGCAAGGGCTGTGTTAGCACTCCAACATCCCGTCGGGGCCCCATAGTGGCATCCATGAACCGAGTGGATCTGCCAATCCTCTCCAAAAAGGATCATTAAGCATATCTCTCGCTCATTTTTGTCAGGCGACCCAACCTGATGAATTCAAGCACATAGTCCTCTGTGCTGAAGCTCCCCTGGTGAAAAAATGTTAATCTCCCCTGCTGGATCTTCACAAGGGAAATCAAAAGCGACAAGCAGAGATGAGGATCAAATGCAGGAAATTTTATAAAATAAACAATAAAAAATTAATCAGGAACAAGGAACAGGAACAGGAACACCTGCAAGACGTCAAACAACGACTGATAGAGAACCAGAGAAACAAGGACTATAAATACACATGGAAGACTGGCTTAATGAGATAACAAGGGGTGTGGTAAATGGGAAACACCAAAGGAGAGACATGAAAAAAAACTACAAAGAACTACAAAAACTCCACAGGAAACAGGAAAATAACTTTCCACCGAGCTATTAGAGTATTTATCTGGATTGCTGTGTATAGAAATATGTTTTCAATGGTGTTAGCAGGAAGTCAGATATTGGAGTTTTCTTTGCATACTGTTTGTTCTAGTTTTATCCATGGGTTATGATGGTGGTCATTATTTATCCATTTACTTAAGTGCTGTGACTGTGCAGAAAGATAATAGTATTGAAAATTAGGTGCTGATAATCCTCCTTTATGTTCTTAGTGCAATTCTAGGTTTCTGATTTTCGAACAGAATTTGTTTATTATGCTGTCTATGTAACATGTATGGCCTTTTGTGATCTCTGTGACCCAGTTTTCCAATGTTCTGATTAGTTATTTGGCACCTGTGTTATGTTCTTTATCTCATAAGCTCCTTTGTTTGGTTCCTGCTTATAAATCCTCAGTTCTCCCTCAGTGTTTGTTGGTTCTCATTTATGTTTGCGTGAGTATTTCCTGCCTCCTGTATTTTTGATTAAAGTATATCTTATAGTCTTTATCTTTGTGAGCTTTATCTGCACAAAACATTACAGAAGAACTGACCTGACAGTTAATATATTAAAGTTTTTTTGTTTCTGTTTGGTTTTTGACTTTTGTTTTCCATGGACCTTCCTGCTGTCCAGCTTCTCTGCTTGGAGCAGGGACACCGTCCACTTGAAGAACACACCCAGGACTTCATCCATCTGGCATGCCTTACACACTACCTGATCGGTTCGCTCTGTGTTTTTACCACACCAGCCTGAGTGAAGCGATCGAAGGCACTGCTAACTTCAGCGGATGGTCCTAAAGGGGATTCGCGCTTTTGTAGAGTGGGTGCTGGTGAAGAATGACTCACTGTTCACCATCGGCCCGCAGAGGATGACGTCGTCACCAGCCCCACTCCAACACCGCCAGAGACCAGCCAGCTACCACCAGCGAGCCACTCGGCGGCGGAGATGTTGCGGGACCACCGCCCAGACCATGGAGTCCGGCCTGCCATGAAAGGGCGAGTGCGAACTGAGGAACAGGTTGGAGAGAGTCATTGCCCCGGAGCTCGCTTCACTTCATGCTTCTGACCAGGTGTGTGAGTCGGCAGCACCACAGATCGCCAGAGGAATACTGGTGGAGCTTGACTGTTTGGAAGATAGCCCTGCCCACATTCCCGCCATTGTGGGAGTGAGTGCAATCTGGCCTCAGGATATTATGAAGACTTAAAGGACATGTTTGAGGAGGATTTGATAGACTTTTTTGGAGACATAATTCCAAGTTTCCCTGTATCTCCAACACCCCCAGTGTCTCTAGAATTCCCGCCCAGCCTCTCTTTCCCGCCTCCTCAAACAGCCAGTTCCTCAGCCCCATCAGCCATACGGCTTCTCCGCCTTAGTCAGCCGTTGACCTGACTGCACCTTCGGCTCCCTCTGGCTCTGGCTTTGCCTTAGTCCTTGGTCCCACTCTGTCCTCTGATTCCCGGTTCCACCTAGGACACTCGTCGCTGCTGCTCACTTTGGTCTCCAGGACCTTCATTGTCGCCTCGGCTCCTCCATCTTTGGTGGCTGCATCTCCGTCGGTCATCCCAGTGTGCATACCAACAAGTCGCTACATCATGGATTCCTCCACGCGCCTTACGACTCAGACTAACATCTGGCTCCTCTTGCTCCTAGTTTCCCCTTTAGCTCCTCCCACCCTCCACTCGCCCATGGACTTATTCTGACTTATTTTGGTTTTACCCCTCCAGAGCCCCGCCCCCCTCCTCAGCTGGACTTTCCTTTTTGTGGCATGAGGACACCTTCCGGAGGAGGGTGATCTGTAACATGTATAGCCTCTGGCTTTTCTGTGACCCTAGTTTTCCAATGTTCTGATTAGTTAATTTGGTTCCACCTGTGTTCTGTTCATTATTTCATAAAGCTCCTTTGTTTGGTTCTTATTTACGTGTTTCATGTAACGTTACAGTCTAATGTGTTAAACCATTTTTAGTAGGTTGTAGTATCGGAATCATTGTGAAGAGAGATTAGTACAGACATTTTGATTGTGTCTATTCATCCTATAATTCATAGTGGCAGGTTCCTCCATCTATTTAAGTGCGTTTTCTGTTGTTTTTAATGCTGGAGTGAAGTTAATATCAAATAGATCTGATATATTTGGAGAAGTGTATTCCTAAGTATGTAATGTTGCCTGTCTTAAATCAATTGCTATTTTTCTGGTGATTTCAAATTCTTTGTATAATGGGAGTACTGCTGATTTATTCCAATTTAAGGTGAGGCGACAACTGTATTTGTTTTTTTGTTTAGTGGAGTCATTTATTATGTTGAATAGCTGACATGTATTGTTAGATGAATGGCGTCCTTTGATGAAGCCATGCGAATTCTAAATGTATTGCTAATGATTTGCTGATTATTTTCATGTCTGTGTTTTTAAGTGACAGTGGCGATAACTGGAGCATAAAGTCAGATCTTTATTTGGTTTTAGCAAGATTGTAATCAGGGCAGTATTCATATGTTGTGGTATGGTAGATTAAGTTTAATGTCTGTAGTCATTCTCTGAAATAGTGGTGAAATTATTGCCCAAAAGTGTTTGTAAAATTCTGATGGATAGCCTGGAATCTAGGCGTGGAGCTATATAAAGAGAGTGCTTTTTCTTATATTCCCTCAACTGGTAATGGTTCTTTTAATATTTCTATTTGTGTGGGATTTAATCTTGGTATTTTTTATGTTTAAAAAAAAAAAAAAGAATGCTTTATCTGTACTATTTTCCTTTTGTTTATTGTTTATTGTATAATGATTGATAAAATATCCTGAATGTGTTATCTCTTGTGATTTATAGGATTATTTTATTTTCAGAGTTTTGATGGTTCTTATAGTGTTTTATTTTGTTTTGAGTAGATTAGATGTTTCCCAGATTTATCATTATGTTTAAAGTAAAGTAAACATTTTAAGCGTTTTTTAGAATTAATTTCATTTAAAGGTCTGTTCACTTTGATTTTTGGGAGTATGTGTTGTTTACTATTTTTTTATTTATTTATTTTATAACTCCCGGCCAATACAACCTCCTAAAATAGCAGTAGGACCCTACTTTAATATCCAATACAGTCAGGGGAGGGGAGTGAAACACCTCACTCCCAACCCTACGGCATGAAGGGCAACTTACCAAAGTGAGCCCACTGTGATTTTAAAAAACCCTCAGTGGGGTCCATCTCTGATGTTGTTGCCTCTCCAAAGGGGAGCCTCAACACTCAGCCCCAAAGGGAGTCAGGCCTTATTTCAAGACCCCTTAAGTCTGGGTGAGGCATCTCAAACCATGCTTTTTAGGTAAACATTTCTCTACGACCTGCTATCTCCAGCACCTAGTTTTTTGAGCACTAGCGCTTGACATAGTAAGTAACAGAGGAGATAATGCCCTACATACTTAGTTTGCTTTGCATTAACTCCAAGGCAGTGATATTCTAATTCATAGTCGGGAGGAGTAAAAGGAAATTATACTGCCCAATTATAGTTCATTCACCAAAGAAGAGATATGTCCATTTGTCATTCTCCAGGACACCCTCCATTTAAACGCTAGATTCTTATCACTTTATATATATATATATATATATATATATATATATATGCTATATGAGATTCTATACATATATATATATATATATATATATATATATATACATATATATATATATATATATATATATATATATATATATATATATATATATATATATATATATATATATATATATATATATATATACTATATATATATATATGTATACTTTGTATATACTACTCACCTCATAAATATATTATTAGCAACTATACCTGTTCAATTTCTCATTAATGCAATTATCTAATCAACCAATCACATGGCAGTTGCTTCAAATGCATTTAGGGGTGTGGTCCTGGTCAAGACAATCTCCTGAACTCCAAACTGAATGTCAGAATGGGAAAGAAAGGTGATTTAAGCAATTTTGAGTGTGGCATAGTTATTTGGTGCCAGACGGGCGATCTGAAGTATTTCACAATCTGCTCAGTTACTGAATTTTTTCACTTTTAACCATTTCTAGGGGTTTTACAAAGAATGGTGTGAGAAAGGGAAAAAACATCCAGTATGCGACCTTGATCCTGTGGTGAAAATGCCTTGTTGATGCTAGAGGTCAGAGGAGAAAGGGCCGACTGATTCAAGCTGATAGAAGAAACAGCACAGACTAAAATAACCACTGCGTTACAACTGAGGTATGCAAGCAAAGCATGTGTGAAGCCACAACACGCACAACACTTGAGGCGGATGGGCTACAACAGCAGAAGACCCCCGAGGTACCACTCATCTCCACTACAAATAGGAAAAAGAGGCTACAATTTGCACAGAAGCTCACCAAATTGGACAGTTGAGAGACTGGTCTGATGAGTCTCGATTTCTGTTGAGACATTCAGATGGTAGAGTCAAAATTTGGCATAAACAGAATGAAAACATGGATCCATCATGCCTTGTTACCACTGTGCAGGCTGGTGGTGGTGAGTATGTAATGGTGTGGGGATGTTTTCTTGGCACACTTTAGGCCTTGAGTGCCAAGTGGGCATTGTTTAAATGCCCGCAGCCTACCCTGAGCATTGTTTTCTGACCATGTCCATCCCTTTATGACCACCATGTACCCATTCTCTGATGGCTACTTCCAGCAGGATAATGCACCATGTCACAAAGCTCGAATCATTTCAAATTGGTTTTCTTAGAACATGTCAAGCGAGTTCACTGTACTAAAATGGCCCCACAGTCACCAGATCTCAACCCAATAGAGCATCTTTGGGATGTGGTGGAATAGGAGCCGTGCCCTGGATGTGCGTGCCACAAATCTCCATCAACTGCAAAATGCTATCCTATCATCTACGGGCCAACATTTCTAAAGAATGCTTTCAGCACCTTGTTGAATCGATGCCATGTAGAATTAAAGGCAGTTCTGAAGCGAAAGGAGGGTCAAACACAGTATTAGTATGGTGTTCTAATAATCCTTTAGGTGAGTGTATATATATATATATATATATATATATATATATATATATATATATATATATATATATATATATATATATATATATATACTCTATATATATATATAATTTTTAAAAATAAAGCAAATTTGACAAACACAAGTAATATTATTTAACATACACACAAATTTAATTATGCAGATATGACTAATACTGATGAATAAATAGTCGATAAGGTAAGGCTATTAAATAGCAGTTCTAAACTAGCCAGCTAAATTATAATAACTTTAGAATAATGACACGACATTATAACCTTACAACATATCATCTGACACCCAGATACTGAATCAGCACAGCTAGCGTTTTCACTTTCGGCAACCCACTCCAGGGGCAGAAGTCGTGACCCACCATTTGAAAACACTGCTCTAACAAGAATCGAGCGAGCACAATCTACTGCCACAAATGCATGCGCTGAGTGCCCTCAACTCCTCGAAAAGAGTCAAATGCGGCTTGTGTAAATGCTGACTACTATCCTCCGGGGAAGAATCAAAACAGAACAAAGCTTCTTACCAGTCTCCTTCCAGTCAGTTTTGCAAATGAATTGTAATAATCACATCCAGCTCAAATGTGCTTCACCCATAGTGTTTGTCTAACAAGTGCACTACAAACAAATGTCTCCCACCGAAGACAAAAAAGAGTTGATGACAAATTCATACCGCCTTTATACTCACGGGTGCTCCGTGTGACGTCATGGACTGCCGTCTGCCAATGGTTTTATTTTGCATCACGTTTACATATGCTTCAGACACTGGTCACTATGATGGTGTACCCAGCATCAATCTAAGATGCAGTGCTGAGTTCCACTTCAAAAGGAACAGTTTTACAGCTAATTGCGTCAGATCTAGTTTGTCAAGTTGAGTTCTTTGAAGTTTGGTTTCATTACCTGTATTTTGTCCCTGTGTCTTCTTGTTGATTTACTGATTTGTTTATTGATTAACACACCTGTTCCTTGTTTTACACCTTGTTTAGTCTGTTATTTCTATATACACCGAGTCATGCATAAATTATGACCAACTTCTAATATTGTATTTGGTCCCCTTTTGCTGCCAAAAACAACTCTGACCCATGAGGCATGAGACTTCACTAGACCACTGAAGGTGTGCTGTCAGTATCTGGCACCAAGATGTTAGCAGCAGATCCTTTAAGTCCTGTAGGATTGTGAAATGGGGCCTCCATGGATCCGGACTTGTTTGTTCCAGCACATCCCACAGATACTGCGATTGGATTGAAATCTGAGAGGAATTTGGAAATGAAATCAACACCTCAAACTCATTGTGCTCTTCAAACCATTCCTGAACCATTTTTGCTTTGTGGCAGGACACACATTATCCTGCTGAGCAGGAGACATAGCCACCAGGAACACTGTTTTCATGAAAGGGTGTACATGGTCTGCAGCAATGCTTAGGTAGGTGGTGCGTGTCAAGTAACATCCACATGGATGGCAGGACCCAAGGTTTCCCCAACAGAACACTGCCTCGCCCCGGCTTGTACCTTCTTCCCGCCAGGTGCATCCTGGTGCCATGTGTTCCCCAGGTAAGCGACACACCGCACCCAACATCGTGATCTAAAGAAAGCGTGATTCATCCAGACCAGGCCACCATCTTCCATTGCTCCGTGGTCAGTTCTGATGTTCACATGACCACTTTCACATGGTGCTTTTCGGCGGTGGATTTCTCTTGACTATGCAGCCCCATACACATAAGCTGGAGATGCACTGTATGTATTCTGACACCTTTCTATCAGAACCAGCATTAACTTCTTGGCGAACAATCTGAGCTCCAGTAGCTGGAAGTCTGTTTGATACGGACCACATGGGCCAGCCTTCACTCCCACGTGCATCAGTGAGCCTTAGCCACCCATGACCCTGTCGCGGTTCACCACTGTTTCCTTCCTTGGGCCACTTTTGATAGATCCTGACCACTGCAGACCGGGAACACCCCACAAGAGCTGCGGTTTTGGAGATACTTTGACCCAGTCGTCAGCCATCACAATTTGGTCCTTGTCAAACGTTCGCTCAAATCCTTACCCTTACACATTTTTTCCTGCTTCTAACACATGACTTTGAGGACAAAATGTTCGCCTGCTTACCTAATATATCCCACCCACTAACAGGTGCGTGATGAAGAGATAATCAGTGTTACTCACTTCACGGTCATAATGTTATGCCTGAACAGTATAGTCGATAGTTTGTGATCGATTCTTGTCCAATGTGGCTTAGTTTTCCTGCTTGATCCCCTAGTGGTTTGTTTTCATTAAATCTAGATTCTCATCTCTCCTTGTTTGAACCAACCCTAACATTAATGTTTTTGTGAGGTTTTCTTTGATGAAATGAAAGCTCAGTGAACAGCATTTATTTGAAAAAGTCTTTTGTAATGTTAGAAATGTCTTTACTGTCAATTTGATTCATTTATGGCAGGAGTTCCCAAACTGGGTTACGAGAGTGAAAAGATGGGGTGTCTGAAGAAAATGCTGAGTTTTCCTGTTCACTTAATTCTACCCGCCTTAAACAAACATTAAATCCAAGCATATATTTCTAACAGGCAAAATGCCTCTAGTGAGTGTAAAAGGAAAATGTAGTGCTGTATAATGTCAAATACATGACATCCAATCAACTTACCTCATCCTTTGCATCCTAAACTGACGCATCCACACCAAGCAGTTTGCATATGATTGCAGTACAGAATATGCTGCCTTTATAAATCGCTCTACATTACTGCTGTTCTCGATAATCTACCTTTGTAAAACTATTGTCAGCATTGCTCTATTTTTTGCAATAAAATAATGGTTCAAACAAAGCCACAGCAGAACTGTTGTGCCTCTCCACACAGTGTTAGTCGTTAATGAGCAGATCTGCGGCTTTGAGCGAATGGTGAGAGTTTTGTGATTCAATGACCCATTCATAAATACAGCCACTTGCCTCATTACTTAATGAAAGGATTGAATAAGCGACTGGATGACTCACTCATTAAGACAGTGACTTGTTGCCACCTACTGGCGGTTTTAGTTTTAATTTTTAAAAGCATCACTTTTGTTTTTGTTTTTACATTATCTCAAACATTATTTAGGCTATGCCATTGTGGTTTACATTATAATAGTTATATCAATGGAATTTTAAAAAAGTTTGACATACAAATGACACACATTTAATATGGTTAGATTTAAACTTTGCCTTTTAAAAGGTAAAAATGTACCTGAATATTAATTTAGAGGGGCAAATATTGTCCCTTAATGGAAAAAGTGTGACTGCAGTCTAAGTGGATCGAAAGTTTGGAAACCATTGATTTGTAATCTTATATACCTAACCTTTGTACTGGTATATTACGGTTTCCACAAAATATAAATTAGCACAACGTTTTTAACAGTGATAATGAAAATAAATGTTTCTTGAGCAGCAAATCCTCATATGAGAATGATTTCTGAAGGATCATGTGACACTGAAGACTGGAGTAATGCTGAAAATGTAGTTTTGATCACAGGAATAAATTACACTTTAAAATATATTAAAACAGAAAAAAGTTATTTTCAATTGTAATAATATTTCACAATATTACAGTTTTACTGTATTTCTGATCAAATAAATGCAGCCTTGATGAGCAGAAGATACTTCTTTTAAAATCATAAATCATTAAAAAAAAAAACTTTTGACCAGTAAATGCAAATGTGACCAAATACTTTATTGAAAAAAGTTTTCTTCCTCTTAACCACTCAACTGCTCCCAATGTTGCCAAAACAGCTATTTCAAACTTATCCGAATACAGTAATATTATTATTATTTTATTATGTAATGCATTTAGGTAATATTATTATTATTTTATTATTATGTAATGCATTTAGGTGATTATCTGCTGTGGGTTGTGATGAGCCGGCATTTATCACGATCCCAGACTGACTTTTAGTTCCAGTCCATCCCTGGGAGGACTAAAAGAGAGAGGAATAGTGGTGTTAGAGAGGAAGGAGGCAAGCTTCAGCTCTCCCACTGGGAAGCCCAGACTTGCTCCCAGCTGCATGAGCTCATTTTTTCCAAAGCTTTTACAATCCTATAACCTGCATTACTGCTGCGTTATAATGTGTGTTTGCACACACAAACAAAAAACAAGACTGGGCCGGAGCCATAACACACACACACACGCACTGACTACAGGCTGCAGGCGTCATTCCAGTCTTCTCTCTTTCCCAAATAAATCAACCCCAGCAGCAACTGCTGTTGATAACGAGCAATAATGTTAAATTTACGAGCTATAAATGCAATTGTAATGTTTTATACCCTTTAGCTTTAATCACAAAGGCTGTTCAGGTTGAGTGTGTTTAATATACAAGACTAAAAGGTCCAAGTAAAATATTGTACATGAAATCTGCCGCCACACAACAGACGTACAGGATGTTGGAGCCTCAAGCTAAAGCATTACAGATATTGTATAGAAAAATGTTTAACGAAAATATACTGACATCAGAGTTAATAACTACTTGGCCAGACAGTGGGAACAGTGTGTTATTACCCTCGATTATTTAAGCACCTCTTGTACTGGCATTCAAGCGGCTTAGCTTGAACTAAACAGAGATGAGGTGAACTACAGGGCCTGGTGGATGTGACCTCTGCACAGTCCAGCATTGGTTTCACTTCATAAAGGTCAGTGAGACCTTTGTGTGCTTTTATCCTACTCACAGATCTTTATATGAGCTTCTTCAAACTTTTGATGTGAAATGTTTTTTTTTTTTTATCAGCTGGTGTTTTGGTGATTTTTAGTGGATGCATGAAGTCAGTTCTCTTCCTAGAGTCAGTTCTAGTTCACAGCACATTTCCTATAATCCACTAACACAAAGTGTAGCATACAAATACTTTTTTGACTTGATCTTTAACATTTAAAATAATTTAGTGCTACAATAATAATTTATCTACATTTTTTTGGTCACTTTAAGATGACTCACAGTGTTTATCTTGCACACTTCTCTTGTGAAAAAGAAGCACACTTAAACAGATAGTTCATCCAAAAATGAAAAATTAGCCCATGGTTTACTCACCCTCAAGCCATCCCTAGGTGTATATGGCATTCTTAGAGTTATATAAAAAAATGTCCTGGCTAATCCATGCATTATAATGGCAGCCCAAAAAAGTGCATCCATCCATTATAAAATTACTCCACATGGCTATAGGACACTTCTGAAGCAAAGCGATGCTTTTGTGTGAAAAAAATATCCATATTTAAAACTTAAATTAAATTATATATCTAGCTTCCACCAGACCACCTTCCATATTCAACTTGCGCAGAAAGTGTAACTTTGTGCTCTCACACACGCCGCTGGTGAGAGCGTCAAACTTCGCTCTGGCAGCCCTGCCAACGACACTGTAGAAAGATTCATGAGCGTTCTGACCTAAATCGAATGCTTGGTCTTTTTAAACTTTATTTAAAGGGGCTGCAAAGCAAAACAATCATGTTGTTCGGCATTTGTGCAGACTGACCACAGCCAGGGTATAACCGTATAAGTTAACCTCATGAAATCATTTAAATCTGAAAGTTAAAAAAAAAAAAATGTTACATGTTTGCTAACGAAATAAACCAATTAAAAGCCATTTGTGTGGTGTGGCTTTTGTGTTCATGGTTAGTTAGCGCTAGTCTAATTTCAACATGCAGTTTATAGGAGGCGTTTACTAGCTGTGGTCTTTAATTAACATTAACATTAATTTGTGTCAGCCTACATTACAATAACTGTCCTGGTTGAAGTGCAGCATTAATGCAATTGGTTAAATCGGGTGTTGTTTTGAGCAAATGAATTGCATTCCCGCTGAAAAAACAAGCCTTCTAGAGCGAAAATGTTGCCTATAAATAATGTTGCGCACCTTCTTATCAAACCCGCCACAGCAATGATCAACCTCACCTCCATTTTGCTTGGGAACTAATGTGGTCGGAACCAAACGTTTACAGGACAGCGTTCTCTGGAATCCTCTCAGCACTTCTACATTCCGATTGGTTGCCACCCGAACTGCATCATAGCTCATTACCATAAAGTTGATCTCCTCGACGCCCAAATCGTCCGAGATGCACCATACCACTCTCGCGGTGTCATGAGAAATCCTGTCCCCTGTGAAATAGTGTCCGCTTAAGACCCCAGAGCGATTCTATTGGCTGAAAAACTTTTAATGGGTAATCTGTTCAGAGCCTGATTACAATTCTTACAAAATCACGTTTTGATTTTTTTGTTTAATTTTGTGTTAAAATGGTCTTTAACGTCTTGCAAATTTAAATCAAATCAAAATCACCTTTATTCATATAAGCGCTTTTAACAAGTCCAATTGTTTCAAAGCAGCTTCACAGTGTTAACAGTAAAATAATGCAACAGAATTTGATTCGGCTGTACAGCCGTTCTGGTGAAACGGTGATGTTATCCAGCTAATTTCAATTATCATATAGTGTCAATGGGGCAGATCGGTAATATAGATGAAATTTAGGTGTCCCCAACTGAGCAAGCCAAAAGCCAGAGGCAACGGTGGCAAGGAACCAAAACTCCTTCAGGGCCAGAATGGAGAAAAAAACCTTGGGAGAAACCAGGCTCAGTCGGGGTGCCAGTTCTCCTCTGGCCCGACGAACAAACAGTATATGATTATAATTCTGGCAACATTGCAGGTCTTAAGTCATATTAAGTAAATAGATATTCGTAAGATTATTCGAAAGATTGGAGTCGTCAAGCCGGAGACGGGTTTAATGAGGATGTCGTGTCGATGCAGCATTTTCGGGGGGAGTTTATTTGACATGCTCTCTGCAGACATTTCAGGGATGCGTTGGTCATGTCCAGGCGCAGATCCACCATCTGATCTGGATATGGCCCGGATCCGGCTGACTGCAGTAAACCTCGGTATAAACAGAGAGACTAACATTAGCGTAGATGCCATTCTTCTTATGATGTAACGAGTACATCAGGTGTTATGGGAAGTGTTCCCGGTTCGGCTGACCTAGTTAATGCAGCCTAACAATCATCTACTGATTTGAATAATAGAAATTGATAATGTTTTTATGTGTAAGCCATAGTAAAGAGATGCTTTTTTAGTCTAGATTTAAACTGACAGAGTGTGTCTGCTTCCCGAACAATGCTAGGAAGACTGTTCCAGAGTTTAGGCGCTAAATAGGAAAAGGATCGACCACCTGCAGTTGATTTTGATATTCTAGGTATTATCAACTGGCCAGGATTTTGAGACCGTAAGGAACACCATACTAATACTGTGTTTGACCCCCTTTCGCCTCCAGAACTGCCTTAATTCTACATGGCATTGATTCAACAAGGTGCTGAAAGCATTCTTTAGAAATGTGGTCCCATATTGATAGGATAGCATCTTGCAGTTGATGGAGATTTGTGGGATGCACATCCAGAGCACAAGCTCCTGTTCCACCACATCCCAAAGATGCTCTATTGGGTTGAGATCTGGTGACTGTGGGGGCCATTTTAGTACAGAGAACTCATTGTCATGTTCAAGAAACCAGTTTGAAATGATTAGAGCTTTGTGACATGGTGCATTATCCTGCTAGAAGTAGCCATCAGAGAATGGGTACATGGTGGTCATAAAGGGATGGACATGGTCAGAAACAATGCTCAGGTAGGCCGTGGCATTTAAATGATGCCCACTTGGCACTAAGGGGCCTAAAGTGTGCCAAGAAAACATCCCCACACCATTACACCACCACCACCAGCCTGCACAGTGGTAACAAGGCATGATGGATCCATGTTCTCATTCTGTTTTACGCCAAATTCTGACTCTACCATCTGAATGTCTCAACAGAAATCGAGACTCATCAGACCAGGCAAGATTTTCCAGTCTTCAACTGTTCAATTTTGGTGAGCTCGTGCAAACTGTAGCCTCTTTTTCCTATTTGTAGTGGAGATGAGTGGTACCGGTGGGAGTCTTCTGCTGTTGTAGCCCATCCGCCTCAAGGTTGTGCATGTTGTGGCTTCACAAATGCTTTGCTGCATACCTCGGTTGTAACGAGTGGTTATTTCAGTCAAAGTTGCTCTTCTATCAGCTTGAATCAGTCGGCCCATTCTCCTCTGACCTCTAGCATCAACAAGGCATTTTAAGCCCCACAGGACTGCCACATACTGGATGTTTTTCCTTTTCACACCATTCTTTGTAAACCCTAGAAATGGTTGTGCGTGAAAATCCCAGTAACTGAGCAGATTGTGAAATACTCAGACCGGCCTGTCTGGCACCAACAACCATGTCACACTCAAAATTGCTTAAATCACCTTTCTTTCCCATTCTGACATTCAGTTTGGAGTTCAGGAGATTGTCTTGACCAGGACCACACCCCTAAATGCATTGAAAGCAACTGCCATGTGATTGGTTGATTAGATAATTGCATTAATGAGAAATTGAACAGGTGTTCCTAATAATCCTTTATTATATATATATATATATATATATATATATATATATATATATATATATATATATATATATATATAAACACATTACTGGTATGTATCTTGAGACATAGGGTACAATTGCACTGACATATTTGCTAGTTAAGACAGCACAAACATGAATTTTAGTCTGTGGCCAGGGTTCCAGACTGCGACTAAATGGTCGCACTTTGCACCTTTTTCCTACTGGTGCGACTGAATTTGGTTACTGGTCGCACCATGTGCTCAACTGATAAGAGCTGCCATTTCTGTTACATTTGAGAAACATCGAGGCGGCAAATGGAACGGAACCGTGCTACTCGTTTGAGCTGCTGCATGGGAGCAATAATAGACAGCGCGAGCTCTCATACACGCGCCGATCTCGTGACACAGATACACAGCGCTGGGACACTAACTAAAGACCCGCCCCTGGCCTTTGGTTACTGTTGGCTCTCACACACACACATGTTCTCACGGAGAGAAAAATACATCGTGGAGCAAAGGGGACACTGACAGCACGCGCGACAGACAGGACAGAGCAAGTTACTTTTGATATGAAACAAAGTCTCATTTTTTTTTTTTAAGATATTTAAACAATAAATACCGTGTCGTGATAAGCTGTAGCGCCTCAGTTAAAGCTGCTCGTGAACCGATCATCTCTTCCTTCTAGCTCATCGATAAGCATTAAAATAAACATGAATGAACACTAAAGAGATGTTTCAACCGCGGGAAGACGTCAGTACACACCGTTTTTCAAGTTCAAGTCCACCGACTTGATCTACTAACTCTCCTGACTGCTTTGTCAGACAAAACAGCAGATTCGGCGGTGTGATTGGTCAGATCACCTGTCAATCAAACTTGCAGCGAAGGGTGACAGTATTAAAGTTTCTTAAGGGTCAAGGTCAAGTTATCTGCATCTCCTGCACTACATCAAGCCACTCCCATAAAATCCATCATTAGGCTACTCAAATTAATGCATTGCTCAGAGTAACGTTACAGCATGTGTGTAAACCTCCATTAAAATGATAAAGTAATTATTCAATCACAAAATCTCTCAATCAAGTGGCTGTGTCTATAGTATTATACACCTTTTAAACAACATTATAATATTATTTTCAAATACATTTTTATATTGTTGTTATTTATAATATATAATATAATATTAAAATATTATTGCCCTGGTTCAGTAATAAACTCTTGTAATAAAGTAGCAGTGGCTGGGACAGATTTTAATTATCACCTCAAGATGCAGTCTAATCCTGTTTACATGAAATAAGCTGCTCCCGAGCAGGTTTAAGCTTGCAGACCTGTTGCTATGACAGCAAGTTCAGGATGAGCTTCGAAGAACCAAACAATCCAAGATCATGCCAAATCATCAACAATCAAATCCAGCTAACTGAGTTAGCGACGTACGAAGAACGGACCCCTGGAGAAACATTCAGGGGTTTCAGTCCACAAATCATAAACATTTAATGTAGTAACACCCCATGGTATTGTGGAAGAAATAGTTTAATATTTTTTATTTTATTTTTTTACATCTCAGTAAAAAACCTTTTAGAGTGAAATTCAAGCACTTTTTCAAGTGTTTCACACTTTTCCCAGCACTTCCCAAAGCTCTAAATATTATCCAATTTTAATATTATTTTTAGTTTGATTTGTTTAAATGTGTAGGCCACTTTATGGCAAAAAAGCACTTTTACCACTATAGCCAGTAGGTGGTGGCATAGAGCACTTATTAGACGTTTCCATTCCTTAATATATGGAAAAAGTAGGAAGTCAAAAGTCTCATGAAAAACAAAAACTTTTCTTCAAATTGTGATTGAATTACACAGAAAACAAGTAAAGAGCGCTCCTTTTAGTTCAGTATGATACTATATTAGAACAATAGTACATTTAATAAGAGTGGAATATTAAAATGTTCCTTATAAAAATTTGTTTTTGCACATTACATTTGTTAATATTTGTAACATTTGTTAATACATTTTTTTCTGCATATCAATTCAAGCTCAGCACTTCACTGTTAAATTTCCAATAAACACACAAGTACTATTATTACTAACTGCGCTTATTAACAAAACAATGAAAACAATAGTAATTTTATGAATAAATTAACTTTATGATAAATTTTCCTCCAGTGCCGCTGGTGCCACTGCTCTCAAATGTCTGGGACAATAGGCTTAAACCTTGTCTGTGAAACCTGACAGTAGAGATTTACTTTTAAGTCCTATAAAGTGTGATTTAATGTTTGCATCTAATATAAATGTAAACTGAAATACATTTTCATTTGACTGCAATTAAGATGCAATTAAGTATCCGCAAACATTATATTAATTTTGCACTTACAAAAGTATGTTAGTGTGTTTCTGACCCTATCTAAGGAATAAAATGTGTACATCCTGTGCATGTGTGTTTAAAACATTTTGTCAGTGTGAGTCATACAGTTCTCGTCTTATGGAGATCACAGATGTGACTGGCAGTTGTTGGAAGCTCTGCTGGTGTGTGTGTTCTGTGAGTTTGCAAGTCAATATGTGTATTTAATGAAAACCACATCAGGTGTAGTCTGATCCTGTGCTTTGAGCCCTGGAGAGGAGGCAGGTGCTTCCGGCGCTGGGTTGTGATTCAAGCGGACGGCCCCACAATCAGCCGTGGCAGCCGCAGGGATGGGGTTGGGTGAAGGCCGCTGCCGGAGTCAGCGCTGCTGTCAGGACTGATCAGATATTACGAGCGCAGAGCCTCTGATCTCCACAACTCAACATGCTATCAGTAACTACAGCCAGGTCTGCTTCAAGACCCGCTGAGTGGACAGAAACAAATCCAGAGGCCCTCAGAGAGATACATGTGTCCAGAGCACTCTCATTGGGTGTCTTTTACTCAAATGCTGTTTTGGAGATTTCTAGTAAATTAATAGTTTTAGTTAATAAGTCAGTTCCCCTCAGGTTCACTGAGGTGTCCTAGCAGTAATGGTCTTAAAGGGGTACTTCAGCGTTGGGAAGTTATGTGTATTTAAATTGGGTAATTTATGTAGTAGAAATGTGAAATTATTTTTTAATTTGGTGCCTTCTAGACTGAGAAAAGCCAGAAAATGTATTTTTGGCTCATGTGGATGAAAGACAACAACTCCCAGAATGCACTTGCTTCGCTGCGAGGCCATGGCTACTGGTTCACTGGATCACTTGCCCATCGTGGCACCGCCCCTACTGTTGTTTTCATTCTCATAATAATAAATAATTTAGTTCAGTTAGAGAACAGACACTACAATTAAAAACTGAACATGTCTGTTCAATATAATGTGAGTGAGCCGAGCGAGTGTCACAGCACAAACGCAGCAGGAGTCAGATTACATTCATCACGAGAGCAAGAGCTGAGGTAAGCGTTTTATGTCTATGGGCATTCATGGTGTGTGTTCAGGCTGGCGCGTTTTCAGATCATGCCTATAGAAGCTTAACTTTCATAGAAATTCATTTGAAAAGTTGAAACACTCACTTGCTCCGCACTGCTCCGTTTACATGAATGGCCGCAGCTGCCCGAGCCGAGCGCTGTGAGTGAGATCCCACCCCCATAAATCTCTCATCTCAGGGGATATGAGGGGGAAAGCACAATCATTCGAATATACTACTAGATTTCTACTGATACAAAGCTTAATGCTGATCGCTGAAGTATCCCTTTAAATAATAACGCTTTAGTGTGCCTAAAAATTGTCTTTCTTTAAAATATATGCAATGGCATTCAGACATTTAGATGTGACTTAATAGTCCAAATATTTTGAGGGCCACTCTATTAAAAAGGCATTCCCCATAATGTAAACATGTTCTTATGTGAAAAGAAGCACACACTATCGTATTGGATGTGCACTTGTAGTGTACTTCAAATCTTAAAAGTGTGTATAAAGCTACTTAAAGAGAGTTTACTAGTTTACTTTCATGAATATGTTTCTTCACACTTAAGTATAATTTAAAAAAGTGCACTTTATAATAATGTCAAATTAAAGTTAAAGTTTTACTTTAAAACAGATTTAAATAAATAATTTTAATAATTTAAAATGTATTTTAATATAACTTTAACTAGGTTTTAACTGTAGTGTGTTTGAAATTACCGGCCACTTTCCCCCCCTCGATCTGCTCCTTAATGCAAATATTTAATCAGCCAATCACATGGCACCGACTCAATACATTCAGACATGTAGACATTGACTGAATCCGAAATCGCCCCCTAAACCCTCAATCACTTTGAGCATACAACGGCTGTACACTCGTTATTGCGGTGCAATGTGGGATAGAATGAGTGCACTTGATATGTCCACTATGATTTCAGACATCACTACAAATAGTTGTCCCCTCAAATAATACCCTATTTGAGGGTATAGGGGTGATTTTGGATTTAGCCATGGTCAAGATGTTTTGCTGAAGTTCTAACTGAGCGTCAGAATGGGGAAGAAAGGTGATTTAAGTGAATTTGATAGTGGTTATTGGTGCCAGAAGGGCTGGTCTGAGTATTTCAGAAACTGCTGATCTACTGGGATTTTCACGCACAACCATCTCTAGGGTTTACAGAGAATGGTCTGAAAAAGAGGAAATATCCAGTGAGTGGCAGTTCTGTGGGCAAAAATGCCAGAATTTGGATCCATCCTGCCTTGTATCAACAGGTGGTGTAATGTTGTTATATATTTTCTTAGCAAATTTTGACCTCTTAGTACCAATTGAGCATTGTTTAAATGCTACAGCCTACCTGAGTATTGTTGCTGACCACGTCCATCCCTTTATGTCCAGCAGGATAACGCACCATGTCAGAAAGCTCAAATAATCTCAAACAGGTTTCTTGAACATGACAATGAATTCACTAAACTCAAAAGGCCAATAATACTAAATTGCAACATCATCATGACAAATATGTAATTAAAATATATTTAAATACATGACATACAAGTTTCAATAGAAATTACATTAAAGTATATTTCAGTTTACCATAAATGTTTGTCATTAAATTTGGCAGTACACTTAAACCACATTTTTTAAAGACTATATAAGTAACTATGAAATTACTATGAAAGATGTACTTAAGTCCTACTTAAGTAGGTCAAAAATATTTGAAAGCTAATTAAATTTAATATGAATGCAAACTATAAAACATTTTTATTGCAATTAACACTATGTGTCCAAAAACATTACATTCAGTTTGCACTCAAGTATATTCTAGTATTTCCTTATTAAGTATTTTTTTAAGTAAGTATACTTTGTTTTTCAAAAGGGTTAAGCACTTTGATCAAGGGATTCTCTCCTCAAAACACCAACCTTTTGTTTGACATCCCTAATGTTTAACCACTACACCAAAATTTCAGGATGATAACCCACAGCAGAGTCGACAGAGCCATGGTGGAGACTTGGCTGATGACACCTGGGGGATGACTGACGGAAATAAAGCTGATAAAAATGGAGTCCTGAATGAAGAAGGAGAGCAGATAGGACCAGGTGACAGGCGAATAGGTGGAGCCAGGGTGTCTGAGGACTGAGGAGTAGCCGGTCGGACTGATGACTGGGGTGGAGCCAGAGGGAAGTAGGAGCCAGATGGAGCCAAAGGGGTGGAGAGACGTCTGACCAAGGCAGAACCAGAGGGATGAGGGAGCCTGGTGAAGCCGCAAGGACGAAGGTTTCTGGTGGAGCCAAGGGAGGGAGGAACCAAGGCGAAGCCGACAGGTTGACAGACCGAGGTGGAGTGATGGAATTGGTGGCTGAAGGCAGAGCTGGGGGATCCGCTTGCCTGGGTGAAGCTGGAGAACTAAAGACTCAAGGCGAATCCACACAGTGCAGTGGTGTTAGAGGAGGAGTCAAGAGGCTGAAGTGAAGCAGCGGAGGTGGGGCAGAGGAGCTGGCAGCTTTTGGAAGAGGAGGCAGGAGAGGGAGGCTGGGCAGAACCAGCGAGGGCACATGATACTTTAAACTGGGAGGAACCAGTGGGGGCACAGGAGACTTTGTGCTGGATGGGACTAGTGGGGATGGGAGAAACAGGAAATTCCCAGAGGCCAAGCACAACACATCCACAGCAGCGGGGGTGTGGGCAGGTCTTCCCTCCATGCCCTCAAACTCCATAAGCAACCCCACAGGGACACACAATGTAGTCGGCTCACGCACCTGGTCAGAAGTTTCTCGAGGCTCGGGCTCCGGGGCGATGGTTGGCTCGGTCCTCCTTTCAGGCTCTGGCTTGTGCATCTTGGCAGGCTTAAGCCCTCTCTATGCGGTTGGCTCTGGGCTTAAATAACAGGGAGAACTAATAGAACAACAGGTGAATGAAATCAGTAATTAAGGGAACTTACTAGCAAACTAGTAAACTAGGGCCATTTCTCAATATGCGTTCATGTCTGTACTTGTGTTCTCGTGGACTTGTGAAACATCATCAGTCGCTGCCCAAGTACTGTTCCAATTCAAAGTTCACATCTAGCCAAGTACAGTTCAAATCCCTGGATGCGTTCTTGTTCTGCCCCTTTTATCGAGGATGCATCGAGAGGAGACTTATGTGAACTTCAGACAGACCGGTATCCCAGAATGCATCTCGCACCGACCAGCAAGCAAGCGGATGAGAAACCCTGCGTAATTTAAAAATACTACTGTTAATGTGTCACAAAATGTAGTTTTAAGACTTTTCAGGCGAGAATGTACTTGTTTAAAGATTAAATCTGTGGTTTATTTATAAAGAGAGCGCCTTTTGAAAATTTGATCTGGTGTTTTCAGAGTTGTGAGATCCAGTCGATCAGTGGGTGCTCAGCGCTCGTTAACCCGCTGAGAGCAGCCTTTCCTCGGCTAGTCCTTCTGGCGTCTGCTGAGGGCTCTGATGTCTCTGTTGTGGTTAAACATGAGATATCAGAAGCATGAGAAAAGAGGCAGGGTTGTGTTTTATATTTCGTTTTGTTGTAAATATACATGCATAATCAAGGTATCGTTGCCTGAACCACATTTGTGTGGCTATTAATATGTTTAAGATTTTTTTTTTATGAAAAAAGAGGCAGAGACTGGTGTTTTATGACATAGGCCTATTTCGTTTTATTGTAGCCTAAAATGTTTACGTTTTTTTTTTTTTAAATGAAAAGAAAAAAAAAGAGGCAGAGACTGATGTTTCATGACATATTTATTTTTATTGTAGCCTAGAATATACGTTTCTCAATACCAAGAACGCAAACTTCTGACTTGCGTCTGTGTAATTCAGACTTGCCAAGTACGACTCGGAGAAACGAACTCCTGAGGACGGGAGGACACAAGTCAAGTACTCTGCTAATGGAACAGCAGCTTTCTTGATAGTGTTTCTCAGTATATATATATATATATATATATATATATATATATATATATATATATATATATATATATATATATATATATATATATATATATTTTAGGCTACAATAGAATGAAATATATGAGAAAACACCACTCTGCCTCTTTTCATTTTCATTAAAAAAATATGAAACATATTATAGCCAAACAAATGTAGTGCAGGCAATGCATTATCTTCACTGCATGTATATTTATAACAAAACGAAATATAAAAAAACCCTGCCTCTTTTCATTTACATAAAATAATATGTGGTTCAGACAAGTGTGCATATGATTATCACAGCCCAGTCTCTTTTTGTTAAATGTCAGTTTATGTGTGATCAATGATATAAGAGTATAAGTAAAAGGTATAAGAAGCTATACAAGAAATAAAGCAAACAATTCAGTAAAACAAAGTTAGTGCTATCTACAAAGGTAAAGTTCAATAGCCTAAAATATAAAGTTATGAAACTTCACTTTGCCCTCAGCCAAAACGATCTGTCAGGGAGCAAATTATAGATTCACGAGACCAAAGATCGGCTGTTAGATCTACACAAGACAAATAATATCTCATGTTTAACCACAACAGAGACATCAGAGCCCTCAGCAGACGTCAGAAGGACTAGCCGAGGAAAGGCTGTTCTCGGCGGGTTAATGAGCGCTGAGTGCCCGCTGATCGACTGGATCTCACAACTCCGAAAACTCCAGATCAAATTTTCAAAAAGACACTCTCTTTATAAATAAACCACAGATTTGAGCTTTAAACAACTACATTCTCGCCTGAAAAGGACTTAAAACTACAGTTTGTGACACATTAACAGTAGTATTTTTAAATTACGCTGGGTTTCTTGTCCTATTGATGCTTGCTGGACGGTGCGAGATGCATTCTGGGATACCGGTCTGTCTGAAGTCCACACAAGTCTCCTCTCGATGCATCCTCGATAAAATGGACGGATCAAGAACACATCCGGATCCGGGGATTTGAACTGTACTTGGCTAGATGTGAACTTTGAATTGGAACAGTACTTGGCGAGCGACTGATGACGATTCACAATTGAGATTGTGGATGATTCCTCCCGTCCTCTGGAGTTCATTCTCCCGAGTCGAACTAGGCAAAACTGAACTACCAAGGACGCAAGTCAGAAGTTTGCGTACTTGGTATTGAGAAACGGCTTAGGTCAGGGAAACAAACAACACAGTTAACAAAATATAATCCTGACACACCTAATTTCAAATTCGCAAACAGAGTTCTTAGATGGAAGTTATCATTTGCAGCCACTTACTATAGCTTCCAGTCAATATTTACGCTATTAAACGGTCTTACTTCTTGTGTACATTGGCATGCCATTTGCTTGTTAAAAGTTCCAAATTCCAAAACAAGCAACAGAACATCAATATTTCATTCCATTTACACAGACTCATGCCAATACCATCATTTTTTTCACTCAAGGACGCTGACTAATGTGTGGTCTGTTATTGCCACTAAAGTGCTCATCCCTAAATCATTCCAAAGGCTGAAATCGAAGGAGCAAAACTCTAGAGTATTTTTCACTCAACAGCTAGTCTGGTGGCACTAACAGCAGTGGGAAATGAAACGCTCCACACAAATAAACATTTGTTTGCTCTGTAAAATCTTCTGAGGGAACAGGGAGGAAAATCAACCACAATCACTCCTTTGTATCATTGTTCCCAGAGCGATCAGAAGGCTGCTTTATTTTCTCTGAGCTAAAGCTGCTTTTCACTCCTTTTTATTCTGCCTATGAAAAGACCAAAGTCATTGATTCCGGCTTCCCAACAAAATCAGTACATACTCAGTCTGAACTGAATCGATAATTTTGAACTCTTTTCATAGATTCCATTGTTGACAAAAAATGTACAGAACAGTTTCAATGTTCACCTGTCATTCTGCTGAAAGGTGGCGTTTGATGACGGCTCTTTATTCTCAACACAACACCTTCAAATTTGAATGACTTTAGGAGGAACAAGAAAAAGTCATTTGTGTTTCAGATTGCTTGTTACAAAACTTTTCTCTGTGCTCTTTTTCACTCCTCTTACTTTTGCTGGCTGTGGCAAAGTTATACAATTATTTGATTCTGAGCATTCACAACCTGTTTTAATTCCACGTGATGTGATTTCCCCATGCAATTTCCATTTGTTTGCAGTGGATTGTGAAGGTCTGGTCGACTCCCCTTCTAAAATACCACCTGCACCCACTTTTCAGCTGAGACGTGGAGGCCGAAGGTCAAGTTCACTCTCAAGAGCATCTCCACATATCCCAATTGTGATGCTTATTGCAATAACCTTTATTACATTAACATAAATTTGCAATATGCAAATTATTTTGCTGTTACTACTTGGTTATTAGTTCATATTATCCAAAGCCCTTTGTGGCCTTGATGACATCGATGAAATTTGATTTGTTTTAGGAGTAAATCATTACAATCTGATGAAAGACAATATACAATCTCTGTTTGTTTTTGGGGGGACAATGTTCGCTGATAAAAATGTGTTCTGAAAAATAGATTTGAGGCTACACTAACATATATTGACAGACAGTTTGACACGATATCAGAGCTAGTCCACCAAACTTGAAGATGTATATTGTTCCTGGAAACTGGATAAATAAAAGGCAGGAAATACAGAGGAAGAACAAAAAGGCTGTTTGCATGTTTGTCATGGTCTGGTGTGGTTTGAATGTTATGTTATATGTTGAATAAAATGCACAGAACTTACATTCATTATTCACTTCAGTTTTGCAGTTCTGCAGAAGGCCAAACAAATGCTGATGTTTTTTTTTTTTTTTTAGCTGCTGTTTTAAATATTCTCACATATTCTAATGTGATTTAGAGCAGGTTTACAGTTCTCATATTCAGATATCATTTATCCACTTAATTTACCGGGCAACACAAACACATCTCTATCTGATTGCATTCACCATGCTTTACTTGCATCACATGCAAATGCAGGAAAATTAATCTTTAGTGTCTTATTGCAATCAGGCACATTAGATGATATATAAATTCATGTATGGAATTAGGGGCAAGTTGTCACATACACTGTCTCATTAATGATTGTTTTCTGTTGCAGTAGATATCTATGTTCATTCATTATGAACTGAAATATACAATAACTGAAAAGTTTAACTGTTATTCCATAAAACTTTATTCCATCAGTCTGGGGCACGTTTTCACATTGATACCTCATCTGATATCATCACACACTCTGTCTTGTTTGCTTTTTTAAATATTGTCATTTTCATTCATGAATTTCAAATTTTAATATTTGATATGCTAGTTTCTTAACATATTATTTTTATAGTATTAATTTTTATTATAATAAAAATTCTGCTAATGAATATAATGTACTCACATACAGATATGTTGTGGAAGATGTTTTCTACTTTGGTATTTAGTATTTGGAACAAATAAATTCTTTTAAAGTTAGCGTCATTGAACAGCAAGTTCCCATTGTGGCAACATTCCCCATATTTTAGCTCTGCCCTATTAAAGGAACTGCATTTTTTGGTCAGGGAATTATTGGGTTATTGAACTGCATTGTTCAATAAAGAACATCAGTGTGTAGTTCTCACATTGTATTCATATTTATATTTTCACAGTGTTAGAATATCATCTTTGGTTTGGAAGTAATACAAGTGGTGATTCCTCGGACATGTGTCTGTCACAGCCAGCACACACACATTTCCAGAGAGAAAGAAAACATTAATTCCAAACAATTTGTTTAACAGCTTCACTACATAATTAAGCACAAGTTCAGCTTGATAAGCCCCAAAGTACTTCATTGCTAAACCAAGCACGCCGGCGCTGGGATGAAATTCAGCTCTTGCTAGCAGTGGTTCCTTTACACACATTAAAGCAGTCTTAATTTCAAAGAGCTACTTAATTATTTCATGTGACAAGGGGGTATTAAAATCATAACTCCATCAATTATAGATTTGATCATTTACGGGCAAGGTTAACTATGCAGTGATGTGTGTTGAGAAAAGTGGCTTTTAAAATGGAACTGGATTCAATTGAACAGCTCACTGTTAAGAGTAATGAACAGTGACAAGTGGGTTCAATGACTACTGCTGCTATTAACAATAGAATTCAACAATACTTAATAGTTATTTTCTTCAGAGACAACTGATATTATAATACAATACACACTGTAACCACATTAATGCATATATTAAAGGTACACTTATGTAGCTTTTGGCCCTCTAACTGAATGCATTTTGCAAATGAATAGAACCCTTCACAATAGATAATGCTTTACAATAAACTCTGTTTAAAGACATTTCAAATCTCTCTGTTCTCACCATCTCTGAAAAGCCAAGCTAATGTTGATTCTGGTTTTATTACGAGCTTTGTCGCATTCTCTTTTTGCCAGCAGACTCTCCTCTGTTCAAAGTTTGTTTATAACAGATGATTCCCGGAGGTTGGAGATTTAGTGTGCTCCATGTCAAACTCGCTTGTTGTGACAACTAATCTCTGCCACTCCCACCCACGTCTTGGGGTCCTAGTAAGGTTGTGCCCTTCCTAGTCCAGTCCTTCTGAGTCTCGTAGGCTAGAGCCCTTCTCAGCATTAAAACACTAGAATAAGAAGTCTAGTAAGTGAGCATGGCTCGTCCACACGTCCGCATTCCCAGGATTCATTGTGCATTGATTCAAGATTCAAGATTCAAGAGATTCAAGAGTTTTATTTGTCACATACACAGTTATATACAGAATATACAACCGGCAGTGAAATGTAAACAGGTCCGCTCCATGGACAGTGCAAATTCACAGTTAAAAACACAAGGAAGAAATTATAATAGAAATAGGATATAAAAAAAGTACTATCTATATATATATATATATATGTCCATATCTGTAGAATTATAAATAATCAAGTCAAGAGAGAAAAAAGGTAACAAATAAGGATAAAGTGGAATAAAATAATTGAAGTAGACTTTGCAGTGAGTAAACTGTAGACTTATAAATATGTGGTTAACAAATGTATAAAGAGTATAATGTGCAAACAGGTTTATGACAGGTTGTTACACAGTAACAACGAGAACAGAAAGTGCAGTGCAATGTCAGTGTATCGATGTTTATCCTGGCGTGAAGTCACGTGATGTTAAGTGACTGAGTTCAGGAGTCTGATGGCCTGGGGAAGAAGCTCCTCCTGAGTCTCTCAGTTTTGGCCATCAGGCCGGAAGCGCTTACCAGATGGTAGCAGCGTGAAATGAGGGTTTGCAGGGTGATTAGAGTCCTTGATGATCTTGGTAGCTCTACCTTTGCAGCGTTTGGTGTAGACGTCCTGCAGAGACGGGAGAGCTGACCCTGAGATACGCTCGGATAAGCGCCACGACTCTTTGCAGGGCTTTGCGGTCATGACTGGTGCTGTTCCCATACCACGCTGTGATGCACTGAGTTAAAACACTTTCTATCCCCCTAAATAGAAAGTTTTCAGGATAGCTGGTGAAAGCCTGAATTTCCTCAGCTGGCGCAGGTGGTACAGTCTTTGCCTGGCTTTTTCACCTGTGTCTGAATGTGAGCAGTCCAGGTCAGGTCCTCGGAGATGTTTACTCCCAGGTACTTGAAGCTGCTCACTCTCTCTACTGGTGACCCGCTGATCATGAGGGGAGTATGTCCGTTGCTGTCTCTTCCTGAAGTCCACAATCATTTCTTTGGTCTTGCCAACATTCAGAGAGAGACAGTTGTCCTGGCACCATGCTGTTAGATGCTCCACCTCGTCCAAGTATGCCGTCTCATTGTTGTTGGAAATGAGGCCCAGGACAACAGTATCATCAGCAAATTTGATGATAGAGGTGGAGCTGTGTGTGGACAAACAGTCATGCGTGTAGAGAGTAGAGCAGGGCAGCTCAGGACACAGCCCTGTGGAGCTCCACACTCAGGGTGATGGAGGTGGAGGTGGACTGGCCTATTCTCACCACCTGAGGCCTGCCAGTGAGGAAGTCCTCAATCCAGTGGCAGAGAGAAGGATTCAGGCCGAGATCCAGGAGTTTGGAGGTTAGCTTGGTGGGAACTATGGTGTTAAAGGCTGAGCTATAGTCAATAAATAGCAGTCTTACATAGTTCCCACTTTTGCTGTCGATGTGGTGAGGGGAGGAGTGGAGGACATGAGAGATGGCATCTTCAGTCGATCTATTGGGACGATAGGCAAACTGAAGAGGGTCCAAAGTGTCAGGAATGAAGGCGCCAAATGGTGTTTTTAATGAGTCTCTCAAAGACCTTCATGACTATAGGCGTGAGAGCCACTGGGCGATAGTCATTTAGGCAAGAGGGTTTACTGTTCTTAGGGACAGGGATGATGGTGGATTTTTGAAGGAGGTGGGGACCACAGATGTAGCGAGGACTCATTAAAGATAGATGTAAACAACCCGGTGAGCTGATCAGCACAGGACCGCAGAACACGACCTGAAATACCATCGGCCCAGCAGCTTTCCTGGCGTCCACACGCTTGAGTGCTCTCCGAACTTCATCCTCCGAGACAGAGATCACGTGGTTGTTGCTGCTCTGAGTAATTTCCTCTAACGCGCCACTTGGCGGAGTCGCGTTGCCAGCGGTTTACAGTCAAAGCGAGCATAGAAAGAGTTTAACTCGTTCACGAGCAACGGATCAACGCTTGCCTCTGCAGAGGATTTAGATCCAAAGGAGCAGATGGACCTCCAGACCTTGCCACATGCGCGCGAGTCGTTGAGTTGGAAATGAGACTCCACTCGGTCTTTATAACGGAGTTTTGCGGCTTTAACTGCTCGTCTGAGAGCATAACAGGACGATCTGTATTCATTCATATTCCCTGAATGGAGACCGGCGTTATAAGCAGCAGTGCGTCGCGTTCACTGCGCGCGGATTGAATTGTCCACCCACGGTTTCTGATTTGAGAAGGCGTTATTGTTATTGTTTGCGTGGCTTGCTCTGTAAGCGTGTTGATGAAGCAAAGCGCCACGTCTGTGAACTCGCTTACGTCAGCTGAACTTCGCTCGGAACATGTCCCAGTCAACGTCATCAAGAGCTGCCTGAAGCGCGGTCTCTGAGTGGGGCGACCAGCGCTTAACTTCCCGCCTCACCGGGGGTTCCTGGAGGAGCTTTTGTTTGTATTCGGGAGTGAGGAAAATGGCGGCATGATCCGATTTGCCAAGCGCTGGAAGTGACCGCGCTTTATAGGCGTTCTTAAACGGAGTAGCAGTGATCCAGTGTGTTTGCTCCTGCGTGTGGGGCAGGAGGCGTGCTGGTGAAAGTTTGGCAGGACTTTCTTTAGGTTTGCTTTGTTAAAATCGCCCGCGACAATGAATGCCGCGTCGGGATGTTGGTTTATGGCGCCGCTGGCAACATCATGAAGGCCAGATAAAGCCAGCGCTGTGTCTGCCTGCGGTGGGATGTAAACGGCGGTCGCGACAACCGCAGAAAACTCCCTCGGCAGATAGAATGGGCGGCAGATGATTGTTAAATGTTCCAGATGAGGTGAGCAGGACCCGCGAGAGAATGGTGATGTTCCTGGGATCGCACCATTTCTTGTTGATCATGAAACACACTCCACCGCCTTTGGATTTACCGGCCTCGGCTGTTCTGTCCATCCGAAAAACAGAGAAGTTCTCCGACGGCGTCACAGCTGTGTCCGGGACCGCGGGCGTGAGCCATGTTTCAGACAAACAATAGATATTACAGTCTCTCATGTCCCGTTGAAAACTTATCCTGGCTCTAAGATCGTCCATCTTATTATCCAAGGATTGAACATTTGCTAGAAGAATGCTCGGGAGAGGAGGTCTGAATGCCCTTTTCCTCAGTCTGTTACGGATACCAGCACGTTTCCACGGTGTTTCTTTGTTCTACGCCGCTGGCTCTGGCCATTGTTCAACTCGGCGTTCCGAAGGATCTCAGATGGCCACAGAGGATCGGCAAAAGTGTCCTGAAACAGTCCAGTGTAGAGGTAACCAATGTCCAAAAGAGTTTTGCTGTCGTAGTAGATCAATGCAGATGATAAGTTTGTAAAACTGAGAGTAAAAGAAAGTAAAATAGTAAATAAAAGCACAGTCTTCGCGGAGCGACCTGAACGGCGACCAAACACAGCGGCGCCATTGTTGTATTATTATGTGCTTTATAAATAAATTGGAATTGGATTACACTTTTAAATCTAAGTATTGGGTTATACTTACTCAAGTAATCTAATGTACACTCAGAAAAAAAGGTTCAGTGCTGTCACTGGGGCGGTACCCATCTTTGTACCTTACTCACCCCTAAATGGTACATATTAGTACCTTAAAAGGTACATATCAGTACTTTAAGAGTGCAGATTAGCTCCTTAAAGGTATATATTAGTACCTTTTTCGGCTTTGTACCTTAGTCTCATACACTGTTTGTTCGTCGGCCAGAGGAGAACTGGCACCCCGACTGAGCCTGGTTTCTCCCAAGGTTTTTTTTTTCTCCATTCTGACCCTGAAGGAGTTTTGGGTTCCTTGCCACCGTTGCCTCTGGCTTTTGGCTTGCTCAGTTGGGGACACCTAAATTTCTTCTATATTACCGATCTGCCCGCATTGACGCTATATGATACTTGAAATTAGCTGGATAACATCACCGTTTCACCAGAACGGCTGTACAAATTCTGTTGCATTATTTTACTTTTAACAATGTGAAGCTGCTTTGAAACAATTGGACTTGTTAAAAGCGCTATATAAATAAAGGTGATTTTGATTTAGTGTACCGTTTTCTCAAAAATTTATTTTTCTGTAAAAATAAATATATAAAGTGGTTCAAATGTTGACTTGTATCTTACCAAGATGTGATAGAAGTTTATAATTTGTATTATGGACATAGATGGACCAATGCGAACATATTTGTGAACCCTGTTTTGTTTTTAGGCGGTTGATTCCAACTTTAAAAATAGTCCAGTACAAGCGTTACTGCTGCTCGTCAATGACAGCTGTCTTGGTGAGGCTAGACCATCTCATTTAACAACACTCAGTCTGAATCTCTGGCCTTTGAAGTCTGAATCCTTCGAAGGATGCAGCCTTTGAATTTGGACACAGCCTTCCATTTGAGAAGCACCCTTCTTCTTTTGTGTTTTGCCAGCTTTAGGTAGCCTGACAAGCCAGACCCACATCAAGATGTTGGGTCTGGGAACTCACCATTGGCAGGGCTCAATCCGAGGGGTAGGATAATCGGTTGTCTTTCAAATTCCCTCTGCACACAATAGGATAGCGCTACAACTAGCCAGAGCAACGAAGAAGGTGAAGCCAAGCTAGTTGATAGATTAAACTTTCGCCGTATCCAGTCGGCAAAACTCTGAACACATCTTCCTTTCTTAAGAATGACTTCAGTACCATTCTTTGTTCTTTTCTCAAAGAAAAGTTGAACAACAAGTCTCCCAGAGTCGCAGCCAAAGCCGATTCGAAAGGCCGCTGTTCGCCAGCTTCTTTGTTTTTAAGTAGCACGCGGAACCGCGGCAACTCTGCTGTCATTATGTTAAGCAGCTTAGACAGCTTAGACACACACCCGGTGAGTGATATATGTACACAATTTCCTCCGAAAACCATTCTGACAAGTCTTAGGGGCCATTTACATGACACTGTTTTCAACTAAAAACAGAAAACTTTTTATGCATTTTGGCCATTCATTTACACAGCAACAACGTTTTGGGGTCTGAAAATGCAAACTTTTGCTTCTGCTGAAAATTCAAAGTGCAATTTGAAAACAATACTCTCAGTCTCACAGTCCAGACAGAATCTTCTAGTGTGTGCATTCAAGGATTATAATGCTAAAAATCAGCCCTTATGTCTGTGGTCTCCCATAATTTTAAGATTCAAGATTCAAGAGTTTTATTTGTCACATACACAGTTATATACAGAATATACAACCGGCAGTGAAATGTAAACAAACCGATTTTAAAATGGGTTGAGATTTGAAAATGCTGTACTGTGTGTCCCAGGCCTTAGTTCCCGGTTTCATTGGTTAATGATGATCTGATTACTAATGTTTTACACCTGTCGGTCATTGTGTTCCTCTTGTATTTAAGCTCCTGTTGTGTTCAGTCAGCTGTTAGTTCTCATGTAGTACATGGTTTTGTATTCCCGTGTTTATAGAGTGGTACAGGTAAAATAACGCTTGTGGTAAACATAAAGACAATATTTTGAAGTTGTGTACACTGCACACACTCACACCCTTATCTAGTTAGCTACTTATTAAAATTGTACATTTTCAAAATGAACATAATGGCTTAAAAATTTGCTGTGTGTAATTGTAGAACAAAATGTCAAAGTATTGTCAAGTTATGTTTTACCACAGGCTTTTATTTTACACATACATTGTGGAAAAAACCTATAGGTCCTCCTTTCAAAGGAACCAGCGGCGAATTAGACTTGGGGTTCTGACATCATACATGCACCACTCCATTATTAAAGTATTTTCTTTCATTATGTTGTGCGTTGGATCTTCAAGATGGCCGCCGATCTTCAAGATAGTGCCGCTGTGTTCGGTCGCCGTTCAGGGCGCTCCTTGAAGACTGTGCTTTTATTTACTATTTACTTACTTTTGCTCTCAATTTTTACAAATTTATCATCTGCATTGATCTGCTATGACAGCAAAACTCTCTGTTTCAGGACACTTTCAGGACACTTTCACCGATCCTCTGTAGCCATCTGAGATTCTTCGAACGCCGAGTTGAACAATGGCCAGTCGAGTCGAAGGAGAAGAATCAAGAAACACCGTGGGAAGCGCGCTGGGATCCGCAACAGACTGAGAAAAGGGCATTCTGCTCGCAAAATGTCAATCCTTGGAAAAATAAGATGGGCGATCTTAGAGCCAGGATAAGTTTTCAACAGGACATGAGAGACTGTAACATCTATTGTTTGTCGAAACATGGCTCACGCCCGGACACAGCTGTGGCGCTGTCGGAGAACTTCTCTGTTTTTGGATGGACAGAACAGCCGAGGCGGTAAATCCAAAGGCGGTGGAGTATGCTTCATGGTCAACAAGAAATGGTGCGACCCCAGGAACATCACCATTCTTTTGCGAGTCCTGCTCGCCTCATCTGGAACATTTAACAATCATTTGCCGCCCATTCTATCTGCCGAGAGAGTTTTCTGCGGTCATCGCCACTGCGTTTACATTCCAGCACAGGCAGACACAGCGCTGGCTTTATCTGGCCTTCATGATGTTGCCAGCGGCGTCATAAACAAACACCCGATCATGGCGTTCATCGTCATGACGATTTTAACAAAGCAAACCTAAAGAAAGTCTTGCCAAACTTTCACCAGCACGTCTCCTGTCCTACACGAGAGCAAACACACTGGATCATTGCTACTCTCCGTTTAAGAACGCCTATAAAGCGCAGTCACTTCCAGCGTTAGGCAAATCGGATCATGCCGCCATTTTCCTCACACCTGAATACAAACAAAGGTTCGTTCAGGAACCCCAGTGAGCGGGAAGTTAAACGCTGGTCCCCATTCAGAGACCGCGCTTCAGGCAGCTCTTGATGACGTCGACTGGGACATGTTCGGGCGAGTTCAGCTGGCGTCAGCGAGTTCACGGATGTGACGCTTTGCTTCATCAACACACTTACAGAGCAAGCCACACAAACAATAACAATAACGTCCTTCTCAAATCAGAAACCGTGGGTGGACAATTCAATCTGCACTGCAGTGAACACACGCACTGCCGCTTACAATGCCGGTCTCTATCGAGAACATGACTGAATACAGATCATCCTGCTATGCTCACGACGTGCAATTAAAGCCGCAAAGCTCCGTTATAAGGATCGAGTGGAGTCTCATTTCCAACTCAACGACTTGCGGCGCATGTGGCAGGGTCTGAGGTCCATCTGCTCTTTTTTGATCTAAATCCTCTGCAGAGGTCAGAGCTGATCCGTTACTTGTGAATGAGTTAAACTCTTTCTCGCTCGCTTTGACTGTAATGCGGCAGCGACTCTGCCAAGTCACTCAGAAATCACTCAGAGCAGCAACAACCACGTGATCTCTGTCTCGGAGGATGAAGTTCGGAGGGCACTCAAGCGTGTGGACCTCAGGAAAGCTGCCGGGCCGGATGGTATTTCAGGCCGTGTTCTGTGGTCCTGTGCTGATCAGCTCGCCGGGTTGTTTACATCTATCTTTAATGAGTCCTCCTCACTTCATCTGTGGTCCCCACCTCCTTCAAAAAATCCACTATCATCCCTGTCCCTAAGAACAGTAAACCCTCTTGCCTAAATGACTATCGTCCAGTGGCTCTCACGTCTATAGTCATGAAGGTCTTTGAGAGACTCATTAAAAACACCATTTGCTCCTTCATTCCTGACACTTTGGACCCTCTTCAGTTTGCCTATCGTCCCAATAGATTGACTGAAGATGCCATCTCTCATGTCCTCCACCTTCCTCCTCACTCACATCGACAGCAAAAGTGAACTATGTAAGGCTGCTATTTATTGACTATAGCTCAGCCTTTAACACCATAGTTCCCATTAAGCTAACCGCCAAACTCCTGGATCTCAGCCTGAATTCTTCTCTCTGCCACTGGATTGAGGACTTCCTCACTGGCAGGCCTCAGGTGGTGAGAGTAGGCTCCACCTCCATCACCCTGGAGTGTGGAGCTCCACAGGGCTGTGTCCTGAGTCCCCTGCTCTACTCTCTCTACACGCATGACTGTTTGTCCACACACAGCTCCACTTCTATCATCAAATTTGCTGATGATACTGTTGTCCTGGGCCTCATTTCCAACAACAATGAGGCGGCATACTTGGGCGAGGTGGAGCATCTAATATCATGGTGCCAGGACAACTGTCTCTCTCTGAATGTTGGCAAGACCAAAGAAATGATTGTGGACTTCAGGAAGAGAGCAGCAAACGGACATACTCCCTCTCATGATCAGTGGGTCACCAGTAGAGAGAGTGAGCAGCTTCAGAGTACCTGGGTGTAAACATCTCCGAGGACCTGACCTGGACTGCTCACACATTCAGACACAGGTGAAAAAGCCAGGCAAAAGACTGTACCACCTGCGCCAGCTGAGAGGAAATTCAGGGTTTCACCAGCTATCCTGAAAACGTTCTATTTAGGGGCGATAGAAAGTGTATTAACTCACTTTCTATTAACTTAGAAAGTGTGCATCACAGCGTGGCATGGGAACAGCACCAGTCATGACTGCAAAGCCCTGCAAAGAGTAGTGCGCTTATCCGAGCGTATCTCAGGGTCAGCTCTCCCGTCTCTGCAGGACGTCTACACCAAACGTTGCAAAGGTAGAGCTACTAAAATCATCAAGGACTCTAATCCCCTGCAAACCCTTATTTCACGCTGCTGCCATCTGGTAAGCGCTTCCGAAGCCTGATGGCCAAAACTGAGAGACTCAGGAGGAGCTTCTTCGAACAGGCCATCAGACTCCTGAACTCAGTCACTTAACATCACGTGACCATCGACATACCGACATACTGACATTGCACTGCACTTTCTGTTCTCAAGTTATTTACTGTGTAACAACCTGTTATAAACCTGTTTGCACATTATACTCTTTATACATTTGTTAACCACATATTTATAAGTCTGCAGTTTACTCACTGCACAGTTTACTTCACTTATTTTATTCCACTTCTTTATTTTATCTTTTTATTTTTTTTCTACTTTACTTGATTTATTTATAATTCTACAGATACTTTTTTATTCTATTTCTATTATAATTTCCTCCTTGTGTCTTTAACTGTGAATTTGCACTGTCCATGGAGCGGACCTGTTTACATTTCACTGCCGTTTGTATATTCTGTATATAACTGTGTATGTGACAAATAAAACTCTTGAATCTTGAAATCTTGAATCTTGTGCGCTTTACTACAGCCACAGACTGTTACATCACATACTTGGTAAACTTGAAATAATTTATGCTTTTGATTTGAGTGATCCTCTTTGAAAGTTGTCATGGAGGTTTCAGAAATGACCATAATTCACATCTCACTGCCTGTTTCTCCTAATATCAGGAGCAGAGGGGGCTTTTCCCTGAGATCCGCCTCACAGATCACAAATCAGGCAACATGTTTTACTCCTCTATGGTTCAGGCAGCCCTGTAACTTACCAGAGGTCATGAACGTGCCTTCAGTAAACCACTAATCCAGTACTGTCAGGGAATCAGTCAGGATATTACAGACACAAACAGTTTCAGTAGATTGTCCAGCACAGCTCAGAATCACCATGGCAGGGATAATGACACGGAATTTCCCAGGGTCAGTCTGCAGAGCTATTCCATCCTCCACTCTGTAAAGGTCATGTTTTTATTGAGCTCTCACACCATCTTCCCGTTTGGAGGAAATTTTCTCTGTGTATCTAATCTATGAGTCAACTGATATAATGGCCCACTTCATAAAGGTCCAATTTAGTGTTTGACAACATATTACATCTTTCCTGATGCACATGATCCTTCTCTCTCTCTCTCTGTCTCTCTCTCGTAGAGGTATTTTATGATCTTTTAAGATCGTTATAGGATAAATTTGTTCAGATTATATGGAGACTAACCCAGTTATTTATTGTAGGCTATTTGAGCTTGTCTGTTTTCATATAAATGTCTTATGGTGACTGCTATATTTTCTGAAATATGTAAAGTTTTTCTTTAGTGATTACTTTCTAATTTCATCCTCAAAAACACTCAGGTTTGTTTAATTAAAACTCCTGCAATAGAATCTGACATCAATGCTAGGCTACTGAGATTTCTTTCCAATAAATGCTTATTGGGCTGAGCATATTCAGTGTTGTAGTCACATATAGCTTAAAGAAAGTTTTACAGGACTTTTAATGGACTGTTAACATTTCTTGTTAAAGTCCCAAAAAAGTGTATTGAAATCCACAGCATTATTCAGTCTGTTGATGTAATTTCCACTGAAACAGGAAGACAGGTGCGAGACATATCGATCAGCTCTTCCCGTATTTAAAAGCTTCAATAGCGTGATCACAGCTCGCCAGAGCCGCTGAGCTCGATAAAAGCTGCAGTTTCCTCCTAATCTCTAATCTAACTGTTTCTCCTCCTGATCTCCTCCATATCACTTTAAAATACAGCATTCAGTGCAGAATTCAAATGGGTCTGATACGCTTTCTGGTCTGTGCCGACTCTGTGCTATCGTGTCTCTGGACCGGAGCTGCGGTGGATTCACGTGACATGCGTGAAACCAGACTTAATTCACCCCAATGGAAAGCATATTTACACTGTCTGATCGTTCCCTATCCCTATATAGTTCACTGTCTGAATCTTTCCCTATCCCCTATATAGTGCACTGTCTGAATCTTTCCCTATCCCCTATATAGTGCACTGTCTGAATGCTTCCCTATCCCCTATGTAGTGCACTGTCTGAATCGTTTCCCTATCCCTATGTAGTGCACTGTCTGATCGTTCCTATCCCCTATATAATGCACTAAATGCCATTCACCATGTAGAAAACAGTAAATGTGTGAACAAGTGACCGATTTCAGCAGCAGCTTCAGCGTCTGTTTTTATAATGTAGGGGCGGGGCTTCAGATTCTAGAGAGCATTTGATTGGACAGAAAATCTGATGAGAAGCTTAAGTACAGAGTGATGTCATCAAAATCATTGATCCATATTAGAGGAAGTGAGAGACTGTAAGTTTTGAATGCTCATATCTTCTAAATGTGAATTGTGTCATTGTTTTGGAGCACACTAGCTCATAGATAACAGTAACCGTATTCATACTAAAAGCCTATATATATATATATATATATATATATATATATATATATATATATATATATATATATATATATATATATATATATATTTCATGGGACATTAAGATTCATTGTAACAATTTAATTAAACCCCATATTCACGTGAACAAATAATGATTTATTGATAATATTAGTATTTTTCTAATGCCTTTAATTTATGCTGATTTAAATCAACAAAATCATTGTATTATAGTCTTTTAAGGCTAAAAATTATTAAATGGATGAAGGGTTATTTGTTATGAAGTCACAATCTTAAAGCCACAATATGTCAGCTTATTTAAAACAAAGGTAGCTTGATTTTGCGGAGCTTTGATTCTGCCGCAGACGAGCGCTTCCTCTTCTTCCGCTCATGTGTATGTGGGGTAACGCAGTGCTGTTTTATCATATTAGATACATTTGAGTGTATTGAAAATTATGTTATAATGCTACTCTTTGCAGTCGCTTGGCGCGACTATGAGACACTTGTTGCAAGTTGTCGAAAGTTAAAGATCCTCATGAAATCAAAATTGACCCTATTTACTTTGTTAGCACACATTACAGGTCTTAGGGTGAACAATTAATCTGTGCAAGTTAACGCACAGAAAATAGTTTGTCTCGGTAATCTTTAATCAAAATCTGAAAAGTAACTTCCAGTCTGGAAAGCAGGCGTTCCTTCTAAAATGATGTCAGTTTGACGGCTTAGGTTTGAAAATGCGTAACCACTCCTCCAACCGTTAGTCTGGTATGAGCGCGAGATGGAGAGGAGGAGTGCTGATTCAGTATTCGTTTCACTTGGAAATACGTCACAGCACTGAAGAAAACTCACTTGCTACTTCGGTTCACTGGGACTTTAATGTGGGTATGATGTCATTGATAGGCGCATGCACAGACCCAGGCGCTCTGTGTCCTGGTTAAAATTGCTTATTCCTTCTGATTTAAACATTCTTGAAACATCCAAGAATGTTACACGATATGCCTTTAAAAATAACATTAAAAAAAGTCCTAAAACCGGCTTGCTTTAGCTATTTGTTCGTTTACCACTTCAATGAAGCAGTTTTGCCTTTTATGATCATATGATCCTTAATTTTTAAATCTGATGTAATTTATTTAAGATTTATTTTTGTGTGTTTATTGAACCAAATGACTCATAAAACTGGGTTCAACATACATTGTTACCTGCATTAATTAAATTAAGTGCTACAGGAAGAGGTTTTTATTGCGCATTTAACACGCAAGATGTTTTGTTTGCTAGTCTACAACCATTTTAAAAACAATAAACCTGTAGGTGGTAAATTATCAAGGTAACGTTCAGATCCAAGTAATAACTGTTGCGTAAACAGTAATTCCTGACCTCTGTCATGCCAAATCTGATTCTGCTGCGATGAGAAAAAACAACGCGCTGTTCTCCAATGGCTTTAGCGAGCGGAAGCACGTGGGTAAACAGGAAGTAGTTTTGGCATTTGGCGGGTTGAACGGAGAAGACGCGCAAAATGGCGGGTGAGTGTGAAAACCCTCTATTATAGCGTCCGTGTTTTATTCCTGCTGCTGTCATGAAGCATGCGTGTTTGTGTGGTGTTAGGGCTCGAGCGGCGCTGTGTGCTGATGTGTGCGAGAGCAGAAAGAGTAGAGAACAGAGTTTTAGCTGCGGCTAAATGCTAATCATCACACAGAAGAACAGAACATGTTCATTTATCTTCATTTTCGTTTTTAAATGTCAGATATACCAACGAATACACTGAACTCACAATATCACGCAGTTAAGATGTGCACATTAGGGTGAGCTCAATATCTGCAGTCCCTATGTGAGCTGTCAATATAAAGTGCATTAGATATGTTCATGTCTGGGTATCTGTGATATTGTTATATTTCTTACAGAGAAAGAAAGATACAGATATGTTGAAAGAGAGATTTATTGATGACTGATAGTTAGTTATATACATGCATACTATTGGGTCTAAAAATACAAAGGCAGTAATGCTGCTTTAGCATTTTAGGACATTTTTATCATAACTAATTATATAATCGGTATAACAACTCAGTAGCTTAAAGCACTCAAGTACGAAACTTGATCTTGTTCCCCCAGCATGATTTAAGATGGTCCAAAGCAAAGGGAGAAAGTCTGATTGTCTGGACAAAGCAGCTCACATGGTCAATATGCCATATTTGATTAGTGAATTTATACAGATTTGATTCATCTGTGAGGGTATAGTGGAAACAGCAAGCCACATTATTGTATTGTATCATATTGCATTGAATTAATTATTGTATGAAATTGAGTTGTTTAGCTGATGACAGAAATTATACTTTAAGCGTTATATTATGATTTATCATGTTTCTCTGTCTTTCCCACAGCTGTGAATGAAATGGAGAAGAAACTGCATGGAGTATAAATGCGACACTAATGAAGCTATATGTCTGAAATTAGGTAAGTCATTGATCATCACTATAAAATAAATAAAACCGAATCTGTAGGATCATGTTTGTGTGTTCAAAATACATTTGTCCTGCAGTATTATAGAAATCGACATGAAATTGACCCCATTTACTTTTTTCTAGCTTTGAATGATTCCTCAGTAGATGTTATTAAACATTTTACTCATTGTTCAACAACTGTTTAAAGGGAGTAGTTCACCCAAAAATGAAATTGTCATCATTTACTCTCCCTCGAAGAGTTGTTCCAGACCTCTATGAGTTTCTTTCTTCTGCTGAACACAAAGAAGATATTTTGAAGATTACGGTTAACCGAACAGTTGATGGTCAGTGGGTACCATCAACTATTTGATTACTGACATTCTTCCAAATATCTTCTTTTGTGTTCAACAGAAAAAGAAGTCATAGAGTCTGGGGCTACTTCAGTGATAAATGATGACTAAATTTTCTCATTTGTGGGTGAACTATCCGTTTAAGCTTATCTGGCTATCACCAGACCAAGCTCAGTCTTGTAAGATTGGTCTAGGGAGTCTGCTCTGTATTTTCTGCTGCACAAGAGGCGTGATCAATGGGCATAGTTCAAATGACTCTGTACGAAATTGGATAGTCCTTCAACTAATCAGACCAACGATCCATACGGCTTCTCTATCCGTCATTGTGTTAAACCCGCCAATAGCGTGCAGATGGATAAGCTGGTTTGTGATTGGTCCCCATAAAATTTGAAACAGAAGCAGGATAGAAAAAATGTACAGGTTTCCATCCTGAGCTGCAGGGCGATATCAAATCGCCGCAGATCAGGCTGGAGTTACCCACTCTGCCTTTAAGCACTATTTGAACAAATCTTTTGTGTGATGTAGTGCGGTTCCCAGAGAGATGTAGATGATGAAAGCACAACATTTCACCCTGAATTCAGCCATCAGCTGTTTGAAGCTTAGTATGTATCACCTTCCATTGTACATATCATACACTGTTATACATTTATTACTTTTTTAATGTATTAATTTACTAATATGTAATCAGTGTGTGTGTGTGTATAGTTTCTCATAACCATTATTCTTTCCTGTTTCTCAAATGTTTGTGCTTTGTTTTGGCACAGTGAAGTGGCATTTGGCTACAAAGGTCTTCAGATCCAGCTGTACTACAGCGGGGGAACCTAAACACCCTGTTCAAAGTCAGAGTACACTTCCAGGGTCACAGACAAGTTTGACTGTGTGGAGGTACAGCTTCTCATACCACTCGTTCATTTTTATGTTGTGTGTGTTTCATCTCACAGTGTTGACACATGCATACATACAATCAATGAAAATGTCCTTAGATTTGCATCATCACATTCTGGACAAAACATGCAGACAGTTAGCGTTAGAGTTTTTTTTTACCTTTGCAGAGACTTTCCCACCACCACGCTAAATCACTTATGCCTGTGCGGCTGTGCATTTTACTTTTGAGTTAGCGGAAATTCCAGGAAGCGTAAATTTTGCTTGAATGGGTGAGTTCATTAACCTTCTTTATAATTATGTTTGTAGGTTCCCCTATTAGCATTGGGTTTAAATGCCAGATATTGCCAAATAGGCTATTTACATAGCTTTCTTTGAAAGCAAATGTTCCTCCATGCGTCTTTATCAGTCCAGCTGGCCTCATTCTCAAATCCCTTGATAAATGAAATCGGACTCCTGCTGCTGTGAGTAGGGTTGCGATGGCAGGGGTGAGAAGCGGTTCTATAGTAAAAATCAAGCCACACTGTTCTCCACCATGGTTAATGCCGCATACTTGCACCTTTGTGATTCATCTCAAATCTGATAAGCGCATCTATATTATGGTTTGTAACTTGAAAATAATGCATAAAACAGACAGTTCCGCTAATGTATGTTTCTGCCGATGGATGCGTGCGTGTAGCTCCTCAGTGATACATTACAACTTAGCGATGGCCAAAAGCATTAGCGTACGTCTCTTTGTAAACTTTGTTCAATGTAAACAAGTGCTGCCGTGTGTTCGAATACTGACCAGTCCATTTTGCATTCATCACGGGTGTTGTGTGCGGCGTAGGTGAGTCCTGGGAACAGCCCTGCGTTGCTATCTGTTTAAACTAAATATCATATAAGCTATGCCAATTTAAACATTCCAAAAGCCAGAAGAGCGTGAATGAGATCGCGCGCGCGCTGTGAAAGATTGTCTCACTCATCGAAGCGCATATATGTCTTACATGTCGCGTCTAAGTACAGAGCATATGGCTGCGAACTGTACCGGAAACCGTGAGGCCTAAAACCTGAAACCAAATTTTCTTTATTTATCTACATCTTCGTTTTTAAATAATGAGATATACTACTTGAACCACACAAACTCACATTATCTCATGATTAAGATGTGCACATTAGGATGAACTCCAGTATTTGAGTGCCAAACAGCGAACTAAAAAACACGTTATACAAACGAGACCCATTAAACAATGCTAAACCGTTTCTGACATCACTGCACAAGATGGTACTATTTTGTTGTCAGTATAAGCTCTTGAAAGCTCCTCCTCTTCTTGAAAAGCGAGTCGAGAACACCAGCTCATTGCATTTAAAGGACACCCACAAAAACATGCCGTGTTTGTGTATTGTCCCGTTTTCTGCCCCCAAAAAATTAGCCAAATTTAACATGCTATAAAGAAATGATCTGTGGGATATTTTTATGCTAAAACTTCACATACACAGAGACTTATTTACACATCTTATGTAAAGGGGCCGATGTCCCCCTTTAAGTGCAATAAGCTGTGCATTGACTGACATACATCTAAAAGCGTGCACCATACCTCTCTCGGACAGTGTATGCAATCACAAATTCAGTTCTCAATTCAGTCCCTCTTTCCAGGCAGTGCAGGAGGTGTACAACTGACGAGAGCAAGAAACTATGCTAATTGAAGCAGTCTGTCAGCACCGTGGTGGAAATGTGCAGATTAAGGGGTGGCTAATATATTTTAATAAGCTCCCCTTCTCGTCAGAAGGGGAGAAAATCAGCTGCTTTCGTTTTTCTCATGTGCTTGTAGAAAAAAACTTGCAATACAAAGTTACAGAGTTGTCCTTTTTAGTGTTTTCTGGGTTGAGTAGATACAACGGGGACCCAATTATAGCACTTAAACACAGAAAAAGTCAGATTTTCATGATATGTCCCTTTTAAGATTTGGGAATTTAGCAGGGTTAATGCCTAGTTATTACTCCAGTTAGTGTCATTACTACAATAAGTACATAGTGATATCTTCAGCATCGAAAAAGGACTGTAAATAGTGCTACCAATATAATAATATGATATTTTCTCTTTTTTTTTTTAACCATTCTCTATAAACTCTCTCTTGTGCATGAAAATCCCAGTAGATCAGCAGTTCCTGAAATACTCCAGATCAGCCTGTCTGGCACCAACTAACCATGCCACATTCAAAAGTCACCCAATTCACCTTTCTTCTTTATTTTGAGCGCAGTTTGAATTTCAGCAGATCGTCTTGACCGTCCGATGTCCATAAGTATCCATCTAAATAGTATGTGATTTAAAATAAGTGTCTAAAGCATAGTATGTTGAAAAGAGTATGCAAAAAGTCCTTTCCAGTAGATTTCCAAAAGTGACACAGTGACTCCTAAAGGCTAATATTGCCCACAACCGAATGCGCTTTGGAGGAGGATTTGGTTCAGAACTACAAACACAAGTCAAACTGTTTTTGTGCCCGTCCATAAGTAGAGCTTTCCCTATCGATCTTTTTTTCTTGTTTCA
>CM031951.1:8828932-9218905 GCA_018749465.1 Paracanthobrama guichenoti | reverse complement strand
TTACTATACGAGTTCAAAAAATGTGTTTATCTATACAGATACAATTTAATAATAGATTAATTGATTTTGACCAGAATATAATGTATGCATCAAAAATTAACAGAGATAACAGAGACTTATTGTGTAATGGAACTGATGTTAGAAGATTTGATAGCAAATAAAGCTGGATCAGAGCTAACAGTATCGTAAACTGATAGTAAAAGAACTAACAGAAACAGCTGACAGTAACTACCCTTAATATAACAGACATGATAGTAACAAAAGCCAATTTAAGAGATCTGACAGTATCAGACGGACAGTAAAATCTGATGGCTCAGCTGATAGTAACAGAGCTGAAAGTAGCATGCTTTACCTAATTGAGCTGACAGTAAAAGATACTTAGTGAAAAGGAGATAACCCAGCTGATCAGAATTCAATCTGATAGTAACAGACCTGACAATTACAAAGCAAACAGTATTGTAACTGATAGTAAAAGAGCTTTACAGTAACAGCTGGATAGTAACAGAGGTAACAGTAATAAAAGCTGGGATTTAAGAAAACTGATGGCAACTGTGATCACAGCAACAGCCTATAGAATAACATCTGATATTATAATAGATATTGTATGTTAGTTCACCCAAAAACGAAAATTACCCTTGGCATGATTTACTCACCAAGTCATCCTTAGGTATATGACATCTCTTCTGGTCAGACTTAACAAAAGGTTATATAAAAAGTCCTGGCTAATACAAGCCTTATTATTTTACAGTGAATCCGTTGCTGGAAAGCATGAAGTCCATAGCGCATTCCATCCATCATATAACCAAACACGCTACTTGGAAGACAGAAGCCGCTTGAAGTTTATGGCGCTGCTTAGGTAAGAAAATATCCATATTTAATATAGACTAAAATAGCTAACTTCTACGGTTTGTCGCATCGCATCAATTCTGACGTGAAAGAGTAACCCCGAACCTCTGATGCATGCATATTGATGAACACAGAAGGCAGAGAGGATAGAGCAGCAAAAAGATAGTGTCGTGGGGTCGTGCTTTTAGCGCAAATCGACTTGTGATATCGCTTGACCGCTGGAAGCTATTTATTTGTCATAAAGTTTTAAATATGGATATTTTTCTTCACAATAAACGCACTTCGTCAGAAAGTTTTTATTAGCTCCCCAGAGCTGTGTGGAGAAAAGTTATATGATAGATAGATGTCACTTTTATGGACTTTATAAAACATAGTTAAGCACAGTTGACAGTAACAAAGCTGAATATAAAATAGGAAGGATAGTAACAAGCTGATAGTGACAGAGGTGACAGTAACAAAATAATAGTAACAGAGCTGACGGGTGACAGCTGTATGTTACAGCTGGATAGTATAACTCATATACAACAGCGCTGTCAGTAACAGCTGATATTATAACTGATAGTATCTCACAGGGCAAACAGTAACAGAGTTGATAGTAACAGAGATGACAGTAAATAAACCTGAATATGACAGAGAGGATAGTGACTTGAACAGACATGACAGTAACAGAGCTGACAGCAACAGAGGTGACAGTAACAAAACCTTAATATGTCAGACATGATAGTAAATATAGCTTATTTTAAGAGAGCTGATAGTAACAAACTGACCGCAACAGCTATAGTAACAGTTACAATAACAGAGTTGACAGCTCATATGTTAACTCAGTTGAAGCCAAAGTTAGAGGCCTTCATAATGCAGTAATTTCTTGATGCAGTCAAAGCTTATTTCTTGTACATGAGCTAACTTTCAAAGAATCCATCGGACATTTGTTTCTGGTATGCAGGTTCACCAGGTCGATGGGTTACACAGCTGTCGCCTCCTGTTGCTTCAGACAAATTCAAGCAAATCTGTCAGTCAAACTCCCGCATTCTCCATCAGTATTCGTGACTCACGACACATACACCCTATAGTCCAAAATATGAACTCTGAACTACACACTCGCACAGAGAGACAGAACCACACACACTCAGAGCAGATGTCAATCAAAATATGAACTTCCTGTTGCCACAAACATGCAAAATGAGAGTGAATCAGTTCAGCAGGGCAAATATGCAAGCCAAGTTTAATGTATTATTGATGGATTTTCACGCCAGGTCTATCTCCCCAGCAATATCTGGATTAAATTAGGCCATGTTCTCAAAAGGGAAATATTTATAAAGCAACATAAACTAACGTTTTTTTATTCACTGTAAAATGCCTAAAAGTTATTGAGTTAGAGTTGATCTGTGCTAATTACAATGATCTTATTAGTCATAGATGTCTGTGTGTGTCTGAGAGAGAGAGAGAGAGAGAGAGAGAGAGAAAGGCAGTACTTTATGTACACTAGCTCTGTGTGCAATAAAACTGTTACTGTGTGTTTGTGGCAGACAACACTGTGCTCTTTGATTTGTATCTTTGTCATCTGCTCAGGAGACACTGTCACAACACACCATTGCTACATTCTTTATGCGTGGTTTGGTAAGAAAGCATCTGTCATTGGTGCATCAACGGGAATGTAAATGAAGCTGTATGAGTGTAGCAGCAAGTGTCAGTCCTTATGGAACGTACTTCTGTTGGGCAGAGCTAATGCAATGACTGCTGCTCCAACACAAAAAGAGAGAGGGCTAGTTTCTGTGTTTTTATTATGTCAGTGTACACTGTAAAAAGTGGTAATCCACAATTGTTACATTAAAGAGTTGTTTTTACTCTTGATTAAACCCATGATACACATGCATTTTGTTGCAATAAATTAATATATTTAGGTTAATTCAGTGATGTTAAATAATATTTTTGACTTGAATAAAAACCAATTAATTTTTGATAAAGTTACTAATTTTTCACTTTTTCTCCATGTATGTATTATCTTCATTTATAACTTGCCTTTTATTTTAATAAATAAATAATAGTTGATAAAAACTGCTGTAATGGGAGAAGATGTGTGTGGTTGTGTATGTGTGTGTGGTTGTGTAAGTGTGTGTGTGGTGAGCCCGGCTCAAGCAATGTGTGTTTGCACATATACAGTCAGTCGTCCCTTGTATCAGTTTCTCAGCCATAATTAGTAAGAGATTCCACTGTGGTTCCGAAGATTTGGAGCTATCCGGAGATCTGAGGGCTCTGCAAAGTTTTAGATCAGGACATTACACTGTCTCTCTCTCGCTGTCTGTATCATTTCTTCTGACGGTACGTGACAGCTACGCCAAGCTACTCCACCCCCGCAGAGGAGCCGGGTGACCTCACCTCACTCACAATGGAAACCAGAATGAAACGACATGTGGCAGACATCACAGCCTGCAGCCAGACAGGCGATGAGCTGGAGATAGAGAGAGAGTATGGAACTGAGCTTCTCCATAAAACATATAGTTTGTCAAAGATCCGATGTGACAGAAAAGTAAGTAAGTTAGGAGTACTGGACACAGATTATACACTGCTATTTACTAAGTGGAGCATAGTACTAAGTGGTTGCTCACATAAGGCATAGTTGACCCCAAATGAAACTCCTTTCATCATTTAATGACAGAATCATTGTATAAAAGGCTTACTGTGGGACTTCTATTTTTATTGTAAAGTGCTGTTCTAATGCTTTCTGTAGGAGGTGTATTACTGTTATAGTTTGCTGTCTGCAGTCATTGTATAATACTGAGAGAACATCAGCTTTGTGTGGCTATTAGAAGCTCCCCTGCCTGTTATCTGTTGGTGTTTTGGTGTTCAAAGTGTTAGTACATGACCATAAAACTACTATTCAATACACTTTAGAAAGAAGCTCCAGTTTCCTAATTCCATGAGTGTATACTCATGTATTAATAGAACCAGAGCCTAGCAGTCTCTTTCTTTCCTTTCTGAAAAGACTGGTCAGACTCTTGCACAGTATGACTGGACTCCAAACTGCCGCCCAATCCTCCCTGTCACGTAGCTCAGACAGAGTTGGCCATCATCAGCTGACGACGAAGAGTGGCCTGAGTTTCCACCTCTGGCCTGAGCCTGATTCAGAACTGAGAAGGCGTATGGAGACTTAGAAGTGACAAAACCCTGGCACAGCTACAAACCAACCAGAGGTACCAAAGTATTCAAGAGCTTTCCTGTAGCTCAAACAATAAGAGCGTGGTGCTTGCAATGCCAAGGTCATGGGTCCGATTCTGCAGGGAAAGCAAGAACTGACAAAATGTAAAAATTGTACTTTTGAATGCAATGTTTTATCCAATGTTGATATAAAGCGCCTGCCAAATGTAAATGTAAATGTTCCCAAGCTCACCTTCACAAGCATACTGCCATTATCAGCATTACTGTCAAAATCCAGATGGATCACAACTGCCTCCCAACACCTGAAGACTTCAGAGAGTTATTATCCTCAGCTACATAGATAATAACTAATCATATTAGAAGGCACATTGACTTGAACTCAGGTACCATGTCGCACATCTTTGAGCAAACGCGTCTTTCTGAGCAGCAAGCTGAGTTCCATTATCATGTGTTCCAGCAACCTTGAGCTGTACCTACTTTTACATGATCTCTCGCTGGCTGTGCTATGAATACTGGAGCCATGACTTTGATTTAGAGATTGCCTCATGAGGAGTTCAAGACCTACAGACTTCTAGATCTGTATAGAGTAAAAAAGACTGTAGCTATTCTTCATGGGGCTGGAGAGGCTCAAAATGTAACTTCTTTGTCACCTCAGAACAGTACTACTCAACAGACTAAGCCAGTCCAGTGAAATGTTTCTGTCCCTTTACGATGGTACAGAATATTTTTTGAGTCAGCAAAAGCATTTGCTAAACTTACCAGGCCAAAGATTGGATTTGAGGTAATAATCGTTGTTGGGACTGTGCCAGGACTCACCATGTTTACGAAAGAGTTAAAAAAATGGCCTCCTTGGTCACTACAGAACAGGCAAAGAGTTCAAAACAGACTCTTTTTTGACGGACAGGCAATGAAACAGGCATGTTTGTAGGGTGACTAACAGGTTTGGTGCTAATCCTTTCACACTCCTCAATCTTAATACTGTAGTTCGAAGTCACACACTCACATCAGCGGATAGGTACTTTGCATGGGCCTCTACTCCATGCCTCATACAATATGAGAATTCCCACCAGAACGGACACTCAGAACTGGCTCACACACTCTGGTTTATGAGCCACACCAAGGTATGTAAGATTCCTTTTTGGCTCTGGCTCCGTGATGAATATATGCTTTCAGTGTATGCTCCATTTAGAAGTGATGGCCAGACACCTGGTCAGACTTGGCTTCATTATGCTCTGGCTCCACCTCCTTGTGGATCTTCGGCTTTTGTATCGAGTGGGCTTGTGCTCTGAGTCTGCGGGGGACTCTGTCACACGTGGTCTGTAGGAGGCATGGCTGATGGTGTGCGGCATGCGCTGTGGATAGGTAAAGATCCTCCTCACTTTCTGGGATGTAGTTGGTGGATTTGCACTGATGTAATACCCACTCAACGAATTTGTGGAATGTACCTTGAGGGCTGTTTCTGGGCAAGAACACCATGATCTGTTGATTTAGACCTGCTCGGAAAACATGCAGACCAGAAGGGGACCAGATCAAGAAATCATGTACAGGTCCTCAGCAAGCAATTTTGTGTTTAAATATCCAAACACAGCCCTCGTCTAGGCTAAAACAAGGCAAAAATTTGGGCTATCTGTGAAAATGTAATAGACATCTAACCATAGCAGAAGAATAGACTAGTCATCTAGAATATGAATGATGAATATGAGATTATGAAATTACGACTATTGCTTGCTGAGTCAGACTTTCTGTCGATGTGGCGTTGAACAAAGATGCAGAATAAAATAGCTGGATCTAATTGCAAGCAGCTTTCAATCAAAATAGACTCAAAGTTACACTTCTTCAGGTTATGAAGAAACAAAAATATATGGTAAACAGAATAACACCTGTACACTGATGAAATCTGATAACAGAAAAGCTTTCCTTTTAAAAAAGATTAAAACATTTTCCTATTTTGACTTCACAGTTCAGGTTTTGTGGTTAGATTTTAAGGGGTCAGATTGGATATTGACATGTTTAATGCTTTCAGAAAATCATTGAGCTCTGTTGAGGAAGGTGAACGGGTGAAAGGTTTAACCTTCTATTTCTTTTCATCACAATTCTCTCCATCCTGCAGGAGCTGGGTGAGAGAGCAGATTTGGGTGATTATACCTGTGGGATTTACCCTGAGCACTGAAATCTACATACAGCAGTGTGTTCTACAGCTGAGGATCATGGGTCTCTCTCTCTCTCTCACACACACACAGCTGTTTTTACTGTAGGGCAGAATGCTAACGAGGCTGTGCTTTGATCAAAGAAGTCACTGTAATTACACACCCAGAGAGGCCTGTGTGTGTGTGTGTGTGTGTGTGTGTGTGTGTGTGTGTGTGTGTGTGTGTGTGTGTGTGTGTGTGTGTGTGTGAGATAAATAACAGAGAGGATGGCCCATAGGCACTCCGACTCTGCATCCAGACTTTCACACTCTCACAACAGATAAAAGCTCTGCTCCAAATCCCAATGAGTTGCCATTTAAGATACCTTTTTGGCCAAACTCAATTTTTTTGTGCATGTGGTCACATTTGCAAAATTTTGTCCCACTTTATATTAGGAGGCTTTTAATCACTGGTGCTCCAGCATGGTGGCATCACCATTACTAACCCTGCTCTGCACCCAGAGAACAGCAAGACACCATCCCGATGCATGGCTACACTCACCAGAGCCCATCACAGACAGAGGATTTGAGCCTGTCACAATGAACAAGCAGGAGCCTACTACAAGGACAGAGAGTCATACCCGGAGCTTGAGCCTCGCAAGATGTCTGACCAGGTGTGTACTCGTGGAATATGAGGGAATGGAAGAAGACCCCGCCCCACACTCCTACCTCTGAGGGTGAATGAGGAAACTTCCACCAGCATGAACTCTTCAGTGCCCCCTGCTGGTCCTGCCCAGCTCAAATTCTCCTGTGTTCCTGAGAATTCACTCCCAACCTCCTCCCACCTCCTTATCCAAAATCAGCCAGTTCCTCAGCCTCACCTCCACTGGTTTCCTTCAGCCCTTGACATCTCTGTGTGGATGTGCCTCAGGTCCACCAGTCTCCAGCTCCGCTCTGTCAAGGATTCCCCTGCTCCTCCTCCAGCCGCTGTTCCCTTCACTCCACCCTGAGCCTGTCACCCTGACTCCTGCACCATGGCTCTTATCTTTCTTGGCTCCACCTGGGACCATCGGCCCTATGGCTTCACTCGGCTCCTCGACCCTCCAGCACCACTTCTCGGTTGACATCACCTTGTCTGCACCACAGACTTGCAAGCCGCCCCCGAGCTCCGTCCTCCACCCTTATGTCTACGCCTGGCTCCACCTCCTCCAGCTTCACCTCTGCCCTCAGTCACACTGGTTCCACCATAGTGGGGATGTCACTATGGCTTTGCTTGCAGTCTCCGTGAGACTGCAGTGTTGAGCCGGTCCTTCTGCTTCTCGGACTGGGCTCTATCTCCATCCATCATCCCCACCATGGCTCCTCCTCGCCGACTCTGCCATGGGGCATCGTGGATTAATGACTATTTGTATTGTATTCTCCTGCATGTTGTGCACTTTGTACACAGCCATACTGTTACATCATTATATGCATACATGTTTTTACATTGTACTTTATATTATTATAATTAACTGCAAAGTAATTACACCTGTAATACATTTCTGTAATTACATCTATAATTACACTGCTGATCTTTTAAACCTTTAACCCACCCTTAAACCTACCCATACCACCTAATCTTACCCATATCCCACCCCAGTAGCAGCACAAGTGTTCTACAATACAACATAAACATAATATGCACATTGTACTTATTTTTTGTTATAAGTACATAGTAGTTAAAACACCTAATATAGAGTATGCCCAAAAATTTCAATAGAAAATAAGGTCTGTCTACTGTCAATAGTAGTGACTCAATGCTCACACAGTATTTTTAAAACTAAGCAGCTTTCTGTTGGTCAACAGGGCAAATCTGTGTGACCAACTTGAACCCATTGTGAAATTTGCTTTGGAAAATGTTTCATGTTCACACAAAACTAACCATCACATACACTCACCTAAAGGATTATTATTAGGAACACCTGTTCAAATTCTCATTAATGCAATTATCTAATCAACCAATCACATGGCAGTTGCTTCAATGCATTTAGGGGTGTGGTCCTGGTCAAGACAATCTCCTGAACTCCAAACTGAATGTCAGAATGGGAAAGAAAGGTGATTTAAGCAATTTTGAGCATGGCATGGTTGTTGGTGCCAGACGGGCCGGTCTGAATATTTCACAATCTGCTCAATTACTGGGATTTTCACGCACAACCATTTCTAGGGTTTACACAGAACAGTGTGAAAAGGGAAAAACATCCAGTATGTATGCAGTCCTGTGGGGCGAAAATGCCTTGTTGATGCTAGAGGTCAGAGGATAATGGGCTGACTGATTCAAGCTGATAGAAGAGAAACTTTGACTGAAATAACCACTCGTTACAACCGAGGTATGCAGCAAAGCATTTGTGAAGCCACAACACGCACAACCTCGAGGCGGATGGGCTACAACAGCAGAAGACCCCACCGGGTACCACTAATTTCCACTACAAATAGGAAAAAGAGGCTATAATTTGCATAAGCTCACCAAAATTGGACAGTTGAAGACTGGAAAAATGTTGCCTGGTCTGATGAGTCTTGATTTCTGTTGAGACATTCAGATGGTAGAGTCAGAATTTGGCGTAACCAGAATGAGAACATGCCTTGTTACCACTGTGCAGGCTGGAGGTGGTGTTGTAATGGTGTGGGGGATGTTTTCCCCTTAGTGCCAATTGGGCATCGTTTAAATGCCACGGCCTACCTGAGCATTGTTTCTGACCATCCCTTTATGACCACTATGTACCCATTCTCTGATGGCTACTTCCAGCAGGATAATGCACCATGTCACAAAGCTCGAATCATTTCAAAATGGTTTCTTGAACATGACAATGAGTTCACTGTACTAAAATGGCCCCCACAGTCACCAGATCTCAACCCAATAGAGCATCTTTGGGATGTGGTGGAACGGGAGCTTTGTGCCCTGGATGTGCATCCCACAAATCTCCATCAACTGCAAGATGCTATCCTATCAATATGGGCCAACATTTCTAAAGAATGCTTTCAGCACCTTGTTGAATCAATGCCATGTAGAATTAAGGCAGTTCTGAAGGCGAAAGGGGGTCAAACACAGTATTAGTATGGTGTTCCTAATAATCCTTTAGGTGAGTGTAGATTTCTATTGAAATAACTTTATTTTGAAAAAAAAAAAAAAGTAAATGTGTCTGCATCTTTACTGTGCATTTTAGTGAAATTTCATGAGCAAATAAGGTCTGTCTGCTGTCAATAGTGTTGTGAGGCACCACTCACACAGAAGTCACTTTCAAACCAAGAAGCTTTCTGTTGGTCAAATCTGCATGACCAACTTGAACCCACTGAGAAATCTGCATGGGGAAAACTTTCGCCCTCACACAGAATTCTTGATTGTGGATTCCTATTGAAATTACCAGATTTCACCCATGAAAATTTGCTGCAATAAAGTAAATGCAACCGCACCTTAAGGTAGCATCTCAAATAGTCTTTTAAAAAAAGAAAATAACCAAAATGCACTGCAAAAAGCTCAGTGAAACCCATCCAAGATGGTGGACAGAAATTCAGTTTATAAAAAGTGAGACCCAATATTTGTCCCAATATTTCACTTAGGATCCTGCCTAAAGCAGCTACCTACAGTCTGTCTCGTTTCTCCTTCTCTCACATGAACAGACCTCTACTGAGAATCTTCACACAATTACGCAGCAGAAAGCCCTGTCCTGATAAAAGCAGCTATTAAAGACTCTCAGATGTGTGTGTGTGTTTGTGTGAAGTATGCATTCATTCAGAGTGAGGACGACAAGCCACTGCGACAGGAAATTGGGGATATTTTTTTTTTTTTCTTGAATTAGTTGTATGTAATGCTGGATTACAAAGAGTGCATGTCCTTTGCTAATTCTGTTTTGGAGAAAGCCTGTGTCATTTTCCCTGTAATAAGCAGGTGATTATGGCATTATAGAGGATGAGAGACCCAGGAGATTAAAGCTTCCTTTAAAACCTACATCATAACAAAAGGGAACTGCTGAAACTCTGAGGCCCACAGAAAAGAAAAATCACCAATGACATATCTTCAGTAACAAATGTTTCTTCTAGAAAGCAATGAGATTAAATGAAGAACAAAAAAAAAAAAAAAAAAAAAAAAAACAAGAGAAAATCAGCACATTAATCTCATATGTCAGTGATGTTTTATTAATCTCATCAATGTCTCAAGGTGTTCTCAGATTTGGCAAGATATCAAAGTCTGCAATCAAAAGTCATTTTTAGATTTGAATATGTTGCTTTATTTCTCATCAAATTCTTCTTCGACAAAATTATCTAAGATATGCTTTACAAATAATTTTATAGCACTGCTGGGTCAACTATTTACTGATATTTTTTTTTATTATTATTGCAGTAATGAGTGGTATACATACAGAAAATGTACAAAATACACATATTGACAAATATAAAACAAAACACAATAGACAAACAATATAAAGGGAGAAGAAACAAGAACAAAAAGGTAGAGAAAAGATAGACCTTATAATTAGAAATACATGTCTTTTGGTGGTGTTAGGACCTGTTTTAGGTTATTCTGTATCTTTCACCCCAGGCATACCTCACTAAAAGTCAAGTGGACCCCAGCTTGGTCAGCCAGTGCAGGACAGCCCCATCCCTCCCCAGGAATATGCACAGACAGCCTTTGAAGGGATGTTCTATAACCTCTCATTAGTGCTGTAGTAATTTTTGAAAGTGTTGGTCTTGTCTCGGTCTCGACTGCATTTCGGTCTTGTCTCCGTCTCAGACTAAGAGGACTCAGGATTTTATCTCAAGACTGGTCAAGACCACAACTCTGAAAATATCACTAAATTGCTGGTGCAATGTCAGATTTATTTTTTAACATAATGTATACGATTTGATGTAAAATGTACTGCTTTAAATGCAATCAATAACTTATTTCTAATGTGATTTATTTTGTTAATGTTGTGCCAGGACTCAACCAATCAGCATGTTCAGTGCCCAAGTCCTACCCCCAAAAGTTCCTGAATTTTGAAAAAGTACTACCTCATGAGCAGGGACTTTCTGAGGGGAAAATTTGTACCCAGAAATTCATTTAGACCCTGGACCCTGTGGTCGAAACACACCGAATACCACCCCCAAGTCCCTAGTTCCTGCGGAAAGTTCCTGCGGAAAGTTCCTACGGTGGAAACACAGCTTGATTAAGCAATATCACAATAGCAAGAGATCTGTTTTCACATATAGGAGTATGATTGCAAACGTTCAGTAAACACAAAGTTAATATTAAGTAACTTATATTTTAGACACAATTTTAGACACGTTTTTGCTATTCCAACAATGGAAATAGTTCCAAACAAATACAAATACAAAAGCAGAACAAATCGGTTGAATAAATGATTCGATTTGCCACCTTTGGTGGTTTCAGTTTTATATTTAAAAGTAGATATATAATTAAAATTTTCTCATATTTCTATATTGAAAATATATATATTATTTTCAACATTATTAATGCAGGTGAAATTCTATCCATATGTAACTTCTGTGCCACCTCTGCAACACCGAATGGACTTGCACAGGTGGCAACCTATCATGATTACCACGCTTGAATTCACTGAGCTCCTGAGAGCGACACATTCTTTAGAAGTGTCTGCATGCCTAGGTGCTTGATTCTATACACCTGTGGCCATGGAATTGATTGGAACACCTGAATTCAATGATTTGGAGGGGTGTCCCAGTACTTTTGACAATATTGTGTATATACTTATTACAGAAATCTGAATCAGGTAATTCCCATGATGTATAAGGACTATACATACACATACGCATCTAAATAAACATTCATATTTTCATATACATATGTATACACATACATAGACAGACACACACACACACACACATACATATACATATACACAAACCCGCTTCCAAAAAAGTTGGGACACTGTACAAATTGTGAATAAAAAGGAATGCAATAATTTACAAATCTCATAAACTTATATTTTATTCACAATAGAATATAGATAACATATCAAATGTTGAAAGTGAGACATTTTGAAATGTCATGCCAAATATTGGCTCATTTTGGATTTCATGAGAGCTACACATTCCAAAAAGTTGGGACAGGTAGCAATAAGAAGCCGGAAAAGTTAAATGTACATATAAGGAACAGCTGGAAGACCAATCTGCAACTTATTAGGTCAATTGGCAACATGATTGGGTATAAAAAGAGCCTCTCAGAGTGGCAGTGTCAGAGAAAAAAACTGCAAAGAGTTTGAAGTTATCATCATCTACAGTGCATAATATCATCCAAAGATTCAGAGAATCTGGAACAATCTCTGTGCGTAAGGGTCAAGGCCGGAAAACCATACTGGATGCCCGTGATCTTGGAAAACTGGGTGCGATATATTAGGCAGCAAGTGAACATTTTGACCTCAAAGTTGATGTGTTCGAAGCAGGAAAAATGGGAAGGGTAAGGAATTGAGTGAGTCTGACAAGGGCCAAATTGTGATGGCTAGACGACTGGGTCAGAGCATCTCCAAAACTGTAGCTCTTGTGGGGTGTTCCTGGTCTGCAGTGGTCAGTATCTATCAAAAGTGCTCCAAGGAAGGAACAGTGGTGAACTGGCCACAGGGTCATGGGCGGCTAAGGCTCATTGTTGCACGTGGGGAGTGAAGGCTGGCCCGTGTGGTCCGATCAAAGAGACGAGCTACTGGAGCTCAAAATGCTCAAGAAGTTAATGCTGGTTCTGATAGAAAGGTGTCAAAATACACAGTGTGTTGCAGTTTGTTGCGCGTATGGGGCTGCATAGCCGCAGACCAGTCAGGTGCCCATGCTGACCCCTGTCCACCGCCAAAAGTGGCTACAGTGGACACGTGAGCATCAGAACTGGACCACGGAGCAAATGGAAGAAGGTGGCCTGGTTTGATGAATCACGCTTTTCTTTTACATCACATGGATGGCTGGGAGCGTGTGTGTCGCTTACCTGCGGAACACATGGCACTGGGATGCACTATGGGAAGAAGGCAAGCCGGTGGAGGCAGTGTGATGCTTTGGGCAATGTTCTGCTGGGAAACCTTGGGTCCTGCCATCCATGTGGATGTTGCTTTGACACGTACCACTGCCTAATCAACATGAAAAAAAACTACAAAGAACTACAAAAACTCCACAGGAAACAGGACACAGAAAAGAACACAGAGATAATGCACAGAGAACTACAACATGAAAGTCCCACTGAGCGCCAGGTACAGAAACATATATGACATTACCTCCCCGCAAAGGAGCAGCTTCCAGATGCTCCGGAACCAGTCACAGAGGGAGGTGAAAAGGTGGCAGAACAGGGGGAGGGATGGAGGGTCAGGAACGCAGAGTGAAAGCAGGATGGGGACTGGGGCAGATCGAGTGGCCAGGGCAGAGTTGGCAGATGAAGTGAACAGTAAGAGCCAGGCTGGTCAGGTGGCTTGGGTGGCAGAGGCTGTTCAAGTGGCCAGTGTGACAAAGACGGGTCAGGTAGCTTGGGTGGCACAGGCTGGTAACGAGTTTGTGCAGACAGCAGGCCAATGGGGTGGGACAGAGATGGTAGAGGACTTGGGCTGACTGCAGATCGCTGGGTTGAGACACAGACTGGTAACGGGCTTGGGCTGATTGCAGTCCACCAAGCTGGGACACAGACTGGTAACAGGCTTGTGCTGATGGCGGGCTACCTTCTTGGACCACAGATTGTATGCTGGCTTGTGCTGGTGGCAGGCCACTGGACTGATCCATGGATGGCTGGAGCCATCTCTGGACGCTGGACGGAGAGCGAGGCCGTTGCTGGGCTCTGGACAAAGACAGGGAACCTCACTGGGCTCTGAGCACGGGCTGAAGGCCCAGAGGTGGTGGCTATCCTGGCTGAAATCCTCTGGCCTGACCCGACCACAAGGATGCCAATGTCTCACACCGAGCAAAGAGCCGTGTCCTCCAGCCTCGATACCAGTCTCACGTACCTCTGGGCAGTCCTAAAGTCCTCCTCCTCCAAGATCATGGCTAATGGGATCTCTGACCTGGTGACCCTGATGGCTGAGAACTCTGGCGTGGTGGCTGCCGAATCGAACTCCACCACCAATACTGAGCCGTTCAGCTGTAGTGCAAGGGCTGTGTAGCACTCCAACATCCCGTCGGGGCCCCATAGTGGCATCCATGAACCGAGTGGATCTGCCAATCCTCTCCAAAAAAGGATCATTAAGCATATCTCGCTCATTTTTGTCAGGCGACCCAACCTGATGAATTCAAGCACATAGTCCTCTGTGCTGAGCTCCCCCTGGTGAAAAAATGTTAATCTCCCTGCTGGATCTTCACAAGGGAAATCAAAAACGACAAGCAGAGATGAGGATCCAAATGCAGGGAAATTTTATAAAAATAAACAATAAAAAAATTAATCAGGAACAAGGGAACAGGGAACAGGGAACACCTGCAAGACGTCAAACAACGACTGATAGAGAACCAGAGAAACAAGGACTATAAATACACATGGAAGACTGGCTTAATGAGATAACAAGGGGTGTGGTAAATGGGAAACACCAAGGGAGACATGAAAAAAAAAACTACAAAGAACTACAAAAACTCCACAGGAAACAGGAAAATAACTTTCCACCGAGCTATTCGTGTTATCTGGATTGCTGTGTATAGAAATATGTTTTCAATGGTGTTAACGGGAAGTCAGATATTGGGTTTTCTTTGCATACTGTTTGTTCTAGTTTTATCCATGGGTTATGATGGTGGTCATTATTTATCCATTTACTTAAGTGCTGTGACTGTGCAGAAAGATAATAGTATTGAAAATTAGGTGCTGATAATCCTCCTTTATGTTCTTAGTGCAATTCTAGGTTTCTGATTTTTCGAACAGAATTTGTTTATTATGCTGTCTATGTAACATGTATGGCCTTTTGTGATCTCTGTGACCCAGTTTTCCAATGTTCTGATTAGTTATTTGGCACCTGTGTTATGTTCTTTATCTCATAAGCTCCTTTGTTTGGTTCCTGCTTATAAATCCTCAGTTCTCCCTCAGTGTTTGTTGGTTCTCATTTATGTTTTAAGTGAGTATTTCCTGCCTCCTGTATTTTTGATTAAAGTATATCTTATAGTCTTTATCTTTGTGAGCTTTATCTGCACAAAACATTACAGAAGAACTGACCTGACAGTTAATATATTAAAGTTTTTTTTGTTTCTGTTTGGTTTTTTGACTTTTGTTTTTCCATGGACCTTCCTGCTGTCCAGCTTCTCTGCTTGGAGCAGGGACACCGTCCACTTGAAGAACACACCCAGGACTTCATCCATCTGGCATGCCTTACACACTACCCTGATCGGTCGCTCTGTGTTTTTTACCACACCAGCCTGAGTGAGCGATCGAAGGCACGCCTTCCAACGGATGGTCCTAAAGGGGATTTCGCCGCTTTTGTAGAGTGGGTGCTGGTGAAGAATGACTCACTGTTCACCATCGGCCCCGCAGAGGATGACGTCGTCACCAGCCCCACTCCAACACCGCCAGAGACCAGCCAACTACCACCAGCGAGCCACTCGACGGAGATGTTGCACGGGACCACCGCAGACCATGGAGTCCGGCCTGCCATGAAGGACGAGTGCGAACTGAGGAACAGGTTGGAGGGAGTCATTGCCCCGGAGCTCGCTTCACTTCATGCTTCTGACCAGGTGTGTGAGTCGGCAACACCACAGATCGCAGAGGGAATACTGGTGGAGCTTGACTGTTTGGAAGATAGCCCTGCCCACATTCCCGCCATTGTGAGTGAGTGCAATCTGGCCTCAGGATATTATGAAGACTTAAAGGACATGTTTGAGGAGGATTTGATAGACTTTTTTGGAGACATAATTCCAAGTTTCCCTGTATCTCCAACACCCCCAGTGTCTCTAGAATTCCCGCCCAGCCTCTCTTTCCCGCCTCCTCAAACAGCCAGTTCCTCAGCCCCATCAGCCATACGGCTTCTCCGCCTTAGTCAGCCGTTGACCTGACTGCACCTTCGGCTCCCTCTGGCTCTGGCTTTGCCTTAGTCCTTGGTCCCACTCTGTCCTCTGATTCCCCGGTTCCACCTAGGACACTCGTCGCTGCTGCTCCACTTTGGTCTCCAGGACCTTCATTGTCGCATCGGCTCCTCCATCTTTGGTGGCTGCATCTCCGTCGGTCATCCCCAGTGTGCATACCAACAAGTCGCTACATCATGGTTCCTCCCGCCTTCGACTCAGACTAACATCTGGCTCCTCTTGCTCCTAGTTTCCCCTTGGCTCCTCCCACCCTCCACTCGCCCATGGACTTATTCTGACTTATTTTGGTTTTACCCCTCCAGAGCCCCCGCCCTCCCTCCTCAGCTGGACTTTCCTTTTTGTGGCATGAGGACACCTTCCCGGAGGAGGGTGATCTGTAACATGTATGGCCTCTGGCTTTTCTGTGACCTAGTTTTCCAATGTTCTGATTAGTTAATTTGGTTCCACCTGTGTTCTGTTCATTATTTCATAAGCTCCTTTGTTTGGTTCTTATTTACGTGTTTCATGTAACGTTACAGTCTAATGTGTTAAACCATTTTTAGTAGGTTGTAGTATCGGAATCATTGTGAAGAGAGGTAGTACAGACATTTTGATTGTGTCTATTCATCCTATAATTCATAGTGGCAGGTTCCTCCATCTATTTAAGTCGTTTTCTGTTGTTTTTAATGCTGGAGTGAAGTTAATATCAAATAGATCTGATATATTTGGAGAGAAGTGTATTCCTAAGTATGTAATGTTGCCTGTCTTAAATCAATTGCTATTTTTTTCTGGTGATTTCAAATTCTTTGTATAATGGGAGTACTGCTGATTTATTCCAATTTAAGGTGAGGCGACAACTGTATTTGTTTTTGTTTAGTGGAGTCATTTATTATGTTGAATAGCTGACATGTATTGTTAGATGAATGGCGTCCTTTGATGAAGCCATGCCGAATTCTAAATGTATTGCTAATGATTTGCTGATTATTTTCATGTCTGTGTTTTTTAAGTGACAGTGGGCGATAACTGGAGCATAAAGTCAGATCTTTATTTGGTTTTAGCAAGATTGTAATCAGGGCAGTATTCATATGTTGTGGTATGGTAGATTAAAGTTTAATGTCTGTAGTCATTCTCTGAAATAGTGGTGAAATTATTGCCCAAAAGTGTTTGTAAAATTCTGATGGATAGCCTGGAATCTAGGCGTGGAGCTATATAAAGAGTGCTTTCTTATATTCCTCAACTGGTAATGGTTCTTTTAATATTTCTATTTGTGTGGGATTTAATCTTGGTATTTTTATGTTTAAAAAAAAAAAAAGTCTTTATCTGTACTATTTTCCTTTTGTTTATTGTTTATTGTATAATGATTGATAAAATATCCTGAATGTATTTATCTCTTGTGATTTATGGATTATTTTATTTTCAGAGTTTTTGATGGTTCTTATAGTGTTTATTTTGTTTGAGTAGATTAGATGTTTCCCAGATTTATCATTATGTTTAAAGTAAAGTAAACATTTTAAACGTTTTGGAATTAATTTCATTTAAGGTCTGTTCACTTTGATTTTGGGAGTATGTGTTGTTTACTATTTTTTATTTATTTATTTTATAACTCCCGGCCAATACAACCTCCCTAAAATAGCAATGGGACCCTACTTTAATATCCAATACAGTCAGGGAGGGAGTGAAACACCTCACTCAACCCTACGGCATGAAGGGCAACTTACAAAAGTGAGCCCACTGTGATTTTAAAAACCCTCAGTGGGGTCCATCTCTGATGTTGTTGCCTCTCCAAAGGGGGAGCCTCAACACTCAGCCCCAAGGAGTCAGGCCTTATTTCAAGACCCCTTAAGTCTGGGTGAGGCATCTCAAACCATGCTTTAGGTAAAACATTTCTCTACGACCTGCTATCTCCAACACCTAGTTTTGAGCACTAGCGCTTGACATAGTAAGTAACAGAGGGGAGATAATGCCCTACCATACTTAGTTTGCTTTGCATTAACTCCAAGGAGTGATATTCCTAATTCATAGTCGGGAGGGAAGTAAAGGAAATTATACTGCCCAATTAGTTCATTCACCAAAGAAGAGATATGTCCATTTGTCATTCTCCAGGACACCCTCCATTTAAACGCTAGATTCTTATCACTTTAATGCTGAGGTTCTCAACTGGTTTGGCTGGTTATTATTATATATATATATATATATATATATATATATATATATATATATATATATATATATATATATATATATATATATATATATATATATATATATACACTCACCTAAAGGATTATTAGCAACACCTGTTCAATTTCTCATTAATGCAATTATCTAATCAACCAATCACATGGCAGTTGCTTCAATGCATTTAGGGGTGTGGTCCTGGTCAAGACAATCTCCTGAACTCCAAACTGAATGTCAGAATGGGAAAGAAAGGTGATTTAAGCAATTTTGAGTGTGGCATGGTTGTTGGTGCCAGACGGGCCGGTCTGAGTATTTCACAATCTGCTCAGTTACTGAGATTTTCACGCACAACCATTTCTAGGGTTTACAAAGAATGGTGTGAAAAGGGAAAAACATCCAGTATGCGGCAGTCCTGTGGGCGAAAATGCCTTGTTGATGCTAGAGGTCAGAGGAGAAAGGGCCGACTGATTCAAGCTGATAGAAGAGCAACTTTGACTAAAATAACCACTCGTTACAACTGAGGTATGCAGCAAAGCATGTGTGAAGCCACAACACGCACAACCTTGAGGCGGATGGGCTACAACAGCAGAAGACCCCACCGGGTACCACTCATCTCCACTACAAATAGGAAAAAGAGGCTACAATTTGCACGAGCTCACCAAAATTGGACAGTTGAAGACTGGTCTGATGAGTCTCGATTTCTGTTGAGACATTCAGATGGTAGAGTCAAAATTTGGCATAAACAGAATGAAAACATGGATCCATCATGCCTTGTTACCACTGTGCAGGCTGGTGGTGGTGGTGTAATGGTGTGGGGGATGTTTTCTTGGCACACTTTAGGCCCCTTAGTGCCAATTGGGCATTGTTTAAATGCCACGGCCTACCTGAGCATTGTTTCTGACCATGTCCATCCCTTTATGACCACCATGTACCCATTCTCTGATGGCTACTTCCAGCAGGATAATGCACCATGTCACAAAGCTCGAATCATTTCAAATTGGTTTCTTGAACATGTCAACGAGTTCACTGTACTAAAATGGCCCCCACAGTCACCAGATCTCAACCCAATAGAGCATCTTTGGGATGTGGTGGAATGGGAGCTTCGTGCCCTGGATGTGCATGCCACAAATCTCCATCAACTGCAAAATGCTATCCTATCAATACGGGCCAACATTTCTAAAGAATGCTTTCAGCACCTTGTTGAATCGATGCCATGTAGAATTAAGGCAGTTCTGAAGGCGAAAGGGGGTCAAACACAGTATTAGTATGGTGTTCCTAATAATCCTTTAGGTGAGTGTATATATATATATATATATATATATATATATATATATATATATATATATATATATATATATATATATATATATATATATATATATATATAATTTTTTTAAAAATAAAGCAAATTTGACAAACACAAGTAATATTATTTAACATACACATAAATTGTACTGAATATGACTAATACTGATGAATAAATAGATCGATAAGGTAAGGCTATTAAATAGCAGTTCTAAACTAGCCAGCTAAATTATAATAACTTTAGAATAATGACACTGACATTATAACCTTACAACATATCATCTGACCGCAGATACTGAATCAGCACAGCGCGTTTTTCACTCGGCAACCCACTCAGGGCAGTCTCGTGACCCACCATTTGAGAAACACTGCTCTAACAAGAATCAGGCGAGAACAGAGTCTACTGCCACAAATGCATCGCTGAGTGCCCTCAACTCCTCGAAAGTCAAATGCGCTTGTGCTAAATGCTGACTACTATCCCTCGGGGAAGAATCAAAACAGAACAAAGCTTCTTACCAGTCTCCTTCAGTCAGTTTTGCAAATGAATTGTAATAATCACATCCAGCTCAAATGTGCTTCACCCATAGTGTTTGTCTAACAAGTGCATACAAACAAATGTCTCCTGAAGACAAAAAGAGTTGATGACAAATTCATACACCGCCTTTATACTCACGGGTGCTCCACGTGTGACGTCATGGACTGCCGTCTGCCAATGGTTTATTTGCATACGTTTACACATGCTTCAGACACTGGTCACTATGATGGTGTACCCCATAGCATCAATCTAAGATGCAGTGCTGAGTTCCACTTCAAAAGGGAACAGTTTTTACAGCTAATTTGTCAGATCTAGTTTGTCAAGTTGAGTTCTTTGAGTTTGGTTTCATTACCTGTATTTTGTCCCTGTGTCTTCTTGTTGGTTACTGATTTGTTTATTGATTAGCCACACCTGTTCCTTGTTTACACCTTGTTTAGTCTGTGTGCATATACACCGATCATGCATAAAATTATGACCAACTTCCTAATATTGTGTTGGTCCCCCTTTTGCTGCCAAAACAACTCTGACCCATCGAGGCATGGACTTCACTAGACCACTGAAGGTGTGCTGTGGTATCTGGCACCAAGATGTTAGCAGCAGATCCTTTAAGTCCTGTAAGTTGTGAGGTGGGGCCTCCATGGATCGGACTTGTTTGTTCAGCACATCCCACAGATACTCGATTGGATTGAAATCTGGGGAATTTGGAGGCCAAGTCAACACCTCAAACTCATTGTGCTCTTCAAACCATTCCTGAACCATTTTTGCTTTGTGGCAGGACACATTATCCTGCTGAACGAGGACATAGCCACCAGGGAACACTGTTTTCATGAAAGGGTGTACATGGTCTGCAACAATGCTTAGGTAGGTGGTACGTGTCAAAGTAACATCCACATGGATGGCAGGACCCAAGGTTTCCCAACAGAACACTGCCTCCGCCGGCTTGCCTTCTTCCCATAGTGCATCCTGGTGCCATGTGTTCCCCAGGTAAGCGACACACACGCACCCAACATCTACGTGATCTAAAAGAAAGCGTGATTCATCAGACCAGGCCACCATCTTCCATTGCTCCGTGGTCCAGTTCTGATGTTCACATGACCACTTTCACATGGTGCTTTCGGCAGTGGATTTCTGCGGCTATGCAGCCCCATACACAACAAACTGAGATGCACTGTGTATTCTGACACCTTTCTATCAGAACCAGCATTAACTTCTTGAACAATCTGAGCTCCAGTAGCTCGTCTGTTTGATCGGACCACATGGGCCAGCCTTCACTCCCCACGTGCATCAGTGAGCCTTAGCCACCCATGACCCTGTCGCCGGTTCACCACTGTTCCTTCCTTGGGCCACTTTTGATAGATCCTGACCACTGCAGACCGGGAACACCCCACAAGAGCTGCGGTTTTGGAGATGCTTTGACCCAGTCGTCTAGCCATCACAATTTGGTCCTTGTCAAACTCGCTCAAATCCTTACCCTTGCACATTTTTTCCTGCTTCTAACACATCGACTTTGAGGACAAAATGTTCACTTGCTGCCTAATATATCCCACCCACTAACAGGTGCCGTGATGAAGAGATAATCAGTGTTACTCACTTCACCGGTCATAATGTTATGCCTGAACAGTATAGTCGATAGTTTGTAGTCGATTCTTGTCAATGTATGGCTTAGTTTTTCCTGTGATCCCTAGTGGTTTGTTTTCATTAAATCTAGATTCTCATCTCTCCTTGTTTGAACCAACCCTAACATTAATGTTTTTGTAGGTTTTCTTTGATGAAATGAAAGCTCAGTGAACAGCATTTATTTGAAAAAGTCTTTTGTAATGTTAGAAATGTCTTTACTGTCAATTTGATTCATTTATGGCAGGAGTTCCCAAACTGGGTTACACGAGGTGAAAGATGGGGTGTCTGAAGAAAATGCTGAGTTTTCCTGTTCACTTAATTCTACCCCGCCTTAAACAAACATTAAATCCAAGCATATATTTCTAACAGGCAAAATGCCACCTCTAGTGTAAAAAAAGGAAAATGTAGTGCTGTATAATGTCAAATACATGACATCCAATCAACTTACCTCATCCTTTGCATCTAAACTGACCGCATCCACACAAGCAGTTTGCATATGATTGCATGCAGAATATGCTGCCTTTGCAAATCGCTCTACATTACTGCTGTTCTCGATAATCTACCTTTGTAAAACTATTGTCAGCATTGCTCTATTTTGCAATAAAATAATAGTTCAAACAAAAGCCACAGCAGAACTGTTGTGCCTCTCCACACAGCGGTAATTCGTTAATGAACGAATCTGCAGCTTTGAACGAATGGTGAGAGTTTGTGATTCAATGACCCATTCATAAATACAGCCACTTGCCTCATTACTTAATGAAGGATTGAATAAACGACTGGATGACTCACTCATTAAGACAGTGACTTGTTGCCACCTACTGGCGGTTTTAGTTTAATTTTTAAAAGCATCACTTTTGTTTTTTGTTTTTACATTATCTCAAACATTATTTAGGCTATGCCATTGTAATTGCATTATAATAGTTATATCAATGGAATTTTAAGAATTTGACATACAAATGACACATTTAATATGGTTAGATTTAAACTTTGCCTTTTTAAAGGTAAAATGTACCTGAATATTAATTTAAGGGGCAAATATTGTCCCTTAATGGAAAAAGTGTGACTGCAGTCTAAGTGGATCGAAAGTTTGGAAACCATTGATTTGTAATCTTATATACCCTAACCTTTGTATGGTATATTACGGTTTCCACAAAAATATAAATTAGCACAACGTTTTTAACAGTGATAATGAAAATAAATGTTTCTTGAGCAGCAAATCCTCATATGAGAATGATTTCTGAAGGATCATGTGACACTGAAGACTGGAGTAATGCTGAAAATGTAGTTTTGATCACAGGAATAAATTACACTTTAAAATATATTAAAACAGAAAAAGTTATTTTCAATTGTAATAATATTTCACAATATTACAGTTTTTACTGTATTTCTGATCAAATAAATGCAGCCTTGATGAGCAGAAGATACTTCTTTTAAAATCATAAATCATTAAAAAAAAAAAAAAAACTTTTGACCAGTAAATGCAAATGTGACCAAATACTTTATTGAAAAAAAGTTTTCTTCCTCTTAACCACTCAACTGCTCCCAATGTTGCCAAAACAGCTATTTCAAACTTATCCGAATACAGTAATATTATTATTATTTTATTATGTAATGCATTTAGGTAATATTATTATTATTTTATTATTATGTAATGCATTTAGGTGATTATCTGCTGTGGGTTGTGATGAGCCGGCATTTATACGATCCCAGACTGACTTTTAGTTCCAGTCCATCCCTGGGAGGACTAAAAGAGAGAGGAATAGTGGTGTTAGAGAGGAAGGAGGCAAGCTTCAGCTCTCCCCACTGGGAAGCCCAGACTTGCTCCCAGCTGCATGAGCTCATTTTTTCCACAAGCTTTTTACAATCCTATAACCTGCATTACTGCTGCGTTATAATGTGTGTTTGCACACACAAACAAGAAAACAAGACTGGGCCGGAGCCATAACACACACACACACGCACTGACTACAGGCTGCAGGCGTCATTCCAGTCTTCTCTCTTTCCCAAATAAATCAACCCCAGCAGCAACTGCTGTTGATAACGAGCAATAATGTTAAATTTACGAGCTATAAATGCAATTGTAATGTTTTTATACCCTTTAGCTTTAATCACAAAGGCTGTTCAGGTTGAGTGTGTTTAATATGCAAGACTAAAAGGTCCAAGTAAAATATTGTACATGAAATCTGCCGCCACACGCAACAGACGTACAGGATGTTCGGAGCCTCAAGCTAAAGCATTACAGATATTGTATAGAAAAAATGTTTAACGAGAAAATATACTGACATCAGAGTTAATAACTACTTGGCCAGACAGTGGGAACAGTGTGTTATTACCCTCGATTATTTAAGCACCTCTTGTACTGGCATTCAAACGGCTTAGCTTGAACTAAACAGAGATGAGGAGTGAACTACAGGGCCTGGTGGATGTGACCTCTGCACAGTCCAGCATTGGTTTCACTTCATAAAGGTCAGTGAGACCTTTGTGCTTTTATCCTACTCACAGATCTTTTATATGAGCTTCTTCAAACTTTTGATGTGAAATGTTTTTTTTTTTTATCAGCTGGTGTTTTGGTGATTTTTAGTGGATGCATGAAGTCAGTTCTCTTCCTAGAGTCAGTTCTAGTTCACAGCACATTTCCTATAATCCACTAACACAAAGTGTAGCATACAAATACTTTTTGACTTGATCTTTAACATTTAAAATAATTTAGTGCTACAATAATAATTTATCTACATTTTTTGGGTCACTTTAAGATGACTCACAGTGTTTATCTTGCACACTTCTCTTGTGAAAAAGAAGCACACTTAAACAGATAGTTCATCCAAAAATGAAAATTAGCCCATGGTTTACTCACCCTCAAGCCATCCTAGGTGTATATGGCATTCTTAGAGTTATATAAAAAAAATGTCCTGGCTAATCCATGCATTATAATGGCAGCCCAAAAAAAGTGCATCCATCCATTATAAAGTACTCCACATGGCTATGGGACACTTCTGAAGCAAAGCGATGCTTTTGTGTGAGAAAAATATCCATATTTAAAACTTAAAATTAAATTATATATCTAGCTTCCACCAGACCACCTTCCATATTCAACTTGCGCAGAAAGTGTAACTTTGTGCTCACACCGCCGCTGGTGAGAGCGTCAAACTTCGCTCTGGCCGCCCTGCCAACGACACTGTAGAAAGATTCATGAACGTTCTGACCTAAATCGAATGCTTGGTCTTTTTTAAACTTTATTTAAAGGGGCTGCAAAGCAAACAATCATGTTGTTCGGCATTTGTGCAGACTGACCACAGCCAGGGTATAACCGTATAAGTTAACCTCATGAAATCATTTAAATCTGAAAGTTAAAAAAAAATGTTACATGTTTGCTAACGAAATAAACCAATTAAAAGCCATTTGTGTGGTGTGGCTTTTGTGTTCATGGTTAAGCGCTAGTCTAATTTCAACATGCAGTTTATAGGAGACGTTTACTAGCTGTGGTCTTTAATTAACATTAACATTAATTTGTGTCCAGCCTACATTACAATAACTGTCCTGGTTGAAGTGCAGCATTAATGCAATTGGTTAAATCGGGTGTTGTTTTGAGCAAATGAATTGCATTCCCGCTGAAAAACAAGCCTTCTAGAGCGAAAATGTTGCCTATAAATAATGTTGCGCACCTTCTTATCAAACCCGCCACAGCAATGATCAACCTCACCTCCATTTTGCTTGGGAACTAATGTGGTCGGAACCAAAACGTTTACAGGACAGCGTTCTCTGGAATCCTCTCAGCACTTCTACATTCCGATTGGTTGCCACCGAACTGCATCATAGCTCATTACCATAAAGTTGATCTCCTCGACGCCCAAATCGTCCGAGATGCACCATACCACTCTCGCCGGTGTCATGAGAAATCCTGTCCCCCTGTGAAATAGTGTCCGCTTAAGACCCCAGAGCGATTCTATTGGCTGAAAAAACTTTTAATGGGTAATCTGTTCAGAGCCTGATTACAATTCTTACAAAATCACGTTTTGATTTTTTTTGTTTAATTTGTGTTAAAATGGTCTTTAACGTCTTGCAAATTTAAATCAAATCAAAATCACCTTTATTCATATAGCGCTTTTAACAAGTCCAATTGTTTCAAAGCAGCTTCACAGTGTTAACAGTAAAATAATGCAACAGAATTTGATTCGGCTGTACAGCCGTTCTGGTGAAACGGTGATGTTATCCAGCTAATTTCAATTATCATATAGTGTCAATGCGGGCAGATCGGTAATATAGATGAAATTTAGGTGTCCCCAACTGAGCAAGCCAAAAGCCAGAGGCAACGGTGGCAAGGAACCAAAACTCCTTCAGGGCCAGAATGGAGAAAAAAACCTTGGGAGAAACCAGGCTCAGTCGGGGTGCCAGTTCTCCTCTGGCCCGACGAACAAACAGTATATGATTATAATTCTGGCAACATTGCAGGTCTTAAGTCATATTAAGTAAATAGATATTCGTAAGATTATTCGAAAGATTGGAGTCGTCAAGCCGGAGACGGGTTTAATGAGGATGTCGTGTCGATGCAGCATTTTCGGGGGGAGTTTATTTGACATGCTCTCTGCAGACATTTCAGGGATGCGTTGGTCATGTCCAGGCGCAGATCCACCATCTGATCTGGATATGGCCCGGATCCGGCTGACTGCAGTAAACCTCGGTATAAACAGAGAGACTAACATTAGCGTAGATGCCATTCTTCTTATGATGTAACGAGTACATCAGGTGTTATGGGAAGTGTTCCCGGTTCCGGCTGACCTAGTTAATGCAGCCTAACAATCATCTACTGATTTGAATAATAGAAATTGATAATGTTTTATGTGTAAGCCATAGTAAAGAGATGCGTTTTTAGTCTAGATTTAAACTGACAGAGTGTGTCTGCTTCCCGAACAATGCTAGGAAGACTGTTCCAGAGTTTAGGCGCTAAATAGGAAAAGGATCGACCACCTGCAGTTGATTTTGATATTCTAGGTATTATCAACTGGCCAGAGTTTTGAGACCGTAAGGAACACCATACTAATACTGTGTTTGACCCCCTTTCGCCTCCAGAACTGCCTTAATTCTACATGGCATTGATTCAACAAGGTGCTGAAAGCATTCTTTAGAAATGTGGTCCCATATTGATAGGATAGCATCTTGCAGTTGATGGAGATTTGTGGGATGCACATCCAGAGCACGAAGCTCCTGTTCCACCACATCCCAAAGATGCTCTATTGGGTTGAGATCTGGTGACTGTGGGGGCCATTTTAGTACAGAGAACTCATTGTCATGTTCAAGAAACCAGTTTGAAATGATTCGAGCTTTGTGACATGGTGCATTATCCTGCTAGAAGTAGCCATCAGAGAATGGGTACATGGTGGTCATAAAGGGATGGACATGGTCAGAAACAATGCTCAGGTAGGCCGTGGCATTTAAATGATGCCCACTTGGCACTAAGGGGCCTAAAGTGTGCCAAGAAAACATCCCCCACACCATTACACCACCACCACCAGCCTGCACAGTGGTAACAAGGCATGATGGATCCATGTTCTCATTCTGTTTACGCCAAATTCTGACTCTACCATCTGAATGTCTCAACAGAAATCGAGACTCATCAGACCAGGCAAGATTTTTCCAGTCTTCAACTGTTCAATTTTGGTGAGCTCGTGCAAACTGTAGCCTCTTTTTCCTATTTGTAGTGGAGATGAGTGGTACCCGGTGGGGTCTTCTGCTGTTGTAGCCCATCCGCCTCAAGGTTGTGCATGTTGTGGCTTCACAAATGCTTTGCTGCATACCTCGGTTGTAACGAGTGGTTATTTCAGTCAAAGTTGCTCTTCTATCAGCTTGAATCAGTCGGCCCATTCTCCTCTGACCTCTAGCATCAACAAGGCATTTTCGCCCACAGGACTGCCACATACTGGATGTTTTTCCTTTTCACACCATTCTTTGTAAACCCTAGAAATGGTTGTGCGTGAAAATCCCAGTAACTGAGCAGATTGTGAAATACTCAGACCGGCCTGTCTGGCACCAACAACCATGTCACACTCAAAATTGCTTAAATCACCTTTCTTTCCCATTCTGACATTCAGTTTGGAGTTCAGGAGATTGTCTTGACCAGGACCACACCCCTAAATGCATTGAAGCAACTGCCATGTGATTGGTTGATTAGATAATTGCATTAATGAGAAATTGAACAGGTGTTCCTAATAATCCTTTATTATATATATATATATATATATATATATATATATATATATATATATATATATATATATAAACATTACTGGTATGTATCTTGAGACATAGGGTACAATTGCACTGACATATTTGCTAGTTAAGACAGCACAAACATGAATTTTAGTCTGTGGCCAGGGTTCCAGACTGCGACTAAATGGTCGCACTTTGCACCTTTTTTCCTACTGGTGCGACTGAATTTGGTTACTGGTCGCACCGCGGTGCCCAACTGATAAGAGCTGCCATTTCTGTTACATTTGAGAAACATCGAACGGCAAATGGAACGGAACCGTGCTACTCGTTTGAGCTGCTGCATGGGAGCAATAATAGACAGCGCGAGCTCATACACGCGCCGATCTCGTGACACAGATACACAGCGCTGGGACACTAACTAAAGACCCGCCCCCTGGCCTTTAGTTACTGTTGGCTCTCACACCACACACATGTTCTCACGGAGAGAGAAAATACATCGTGGAGCAAAGGGGACACTGACAGCACGCCGACAGACAGGACAGAGCAAGTTACTTTTGATATGAAACAAAGTCTCATTTTTTTTTTTTTTAAGATATTTAAACAATAAATACCGTGTCGTGATCGCTGTAGCGCCTCAGTTAAAGCTGCTCGTGAACCGATCATCTCTTCCTTCTAGCTCATCGATAAGCATTAAAATAAACATGAATGAACACTAAAAGAGATGTTTCAACCGCGGGAAGACGTCAGTACACACCGTTTTTCAAGTTCAAGTCCACCGACTTGATCTACTAACTCTCCTGACTGCTTTGTCAGACAAAACAGCAGATTCGGCGGTGTGATTGGTCAGATCACCTGTCAATCAAACTTGCAGCGAAGGGTGACAGTATTAAAGTTTCTTAAGGGTCAAGGTCAAGTTATCTGCATCTCCTGCACTACATCAAGCCACTCCCATAAAATCCATCATTAGGCTACTCAAATTAATGCATTGCTCAGAGTAACGTTACAGCATGTGTGTAAACCTCCATTAAAATGATAAAGTAATTATTCAATCACAAAATCTCTCAATCAAGTGGCTGTGTCTATAGTATTATACACCTTTTAAACAACATTATAATATTATTTTCAAATACATTTTTATATTGTTGTTATTTATAATATATAATATAATATTAAAATATTATTGCCCTGGTTCAGTAATAAACTCTTGTAATAAAGTAGCAGTGGCTGGGACAGATTTTAATTATCACCTCAAGATGCAGTCTAATCCTGTTTACATGAAATAAGCTGCTCCCGAGCAGGTTTAAGCTTGCAGACCTGTTGCTATGACAGCAAGTTCAGGATGAGCTTCGAAGAACCAAACAATCCAAGATCATGCCAAATCATCAACAATCAAATCCAGCTAACTGAGTTAGCGACGTGACGAAAGAACGGACCCTGGGAGAAACATTCAGGGTTTCAGTCCACAAATCATAAACATTTAATGTAGTAACACCCCATGGTATTGTGGAAGAAATAGTTTAATATTTTTTATTTTATTTTTTACATCTCAGTAAAAACCTTTTAGAGTGAAATTCAAGCACTTTTTCAAGTGTTTCACACTTTTCCCAGCACTTCCCAAAGCTCTAAATATTATCCAATTTTAATATTATTTTTAGTTTGATTTGTTTAAATGTGTAGGCCACTTTATGGCAAAAAGCACTTTTACCACTATAGCCAGTAGGTGGTGGCATAGGAGCACTTATTAGACGTTTCCATTCCTTAATATATGGAAAAAAGTAGGAAGTCAAAAGTCTCATGAAAAACAAAAACTTTTCTTCAAATTGTGATTGAATTACACAGAAAACAAGTAAAGAGCGCTCCTTTTAGTTCAGTATGATACTATATTAGAACAATAGTACATTTAATAAGAGTGGAATATTAAAATGTTCCTTATAAAAATTTGTTTTTTGCACATTACATTTGTTAATATTTGTAACATTTGTTAATACATTTTTTTTTCTGCATATCAATTCAAGCTCAGCACTTCACTGTTAAATTTCCAATAAACACACAAGTACTATTATTACTAACTGCGCTTATTAACAAAACAATGAAAACAATAGTAATTTTATGAATAAATTAACTTTATGATAAATTTTCCTCCAGTGCCGCTGGTGCCACTGCTCTCAAATGTCTGGGACAATAGGCTTAAACCTTGTCTGTGAAACCTGACAGTAGAGATTTACTTTTAAGTCCTATAAAGTGGGATTTAATGTTTGCATCTAATATAAATGTAAACTGAAATACATTTTCATTTGACTGCAATTAAGATGCAATTAAGTATCCGCAAACATTATATTAATTTTGCACTTACAAAAGTATGTTAGTGTGTTTCTGACCCTATCTAAGGAATAAAATGTGTACATCCTGTGCATGTGTGTTTAAAACATTTTGTCAGTGTGAGTCATACAGTTCTCGTCTTATGGAGATCACAGATGTGACTGGCAGTTGTTGGAAGCTCTGCTGGTGTGTGTGTTCTGTGAGTTTGCAAGTCAATATGTGTATTTAATGAAAACCACATCAGGTGTAGTCTGATCCTGTGCTTTGAGCCCTGGAGAGGAGGCAGGTGCTTCCGGAGCGCTGGGTTGTGATTCAAGCGGACGGCCCCACAATCAGCCGTGGCAGCCGCAGGAGATGGGGGTTGGGTGAAGGCCGCTGCCGGAGTCAGCGCTGCTGTCAGGACTGATCAGATATTACGAGCGCAGAGCCTCTGATCTCCACAACTCAACATGCTATCAGTAACTACAGCCAGGTCTGCTTCAAGACCCGCTGAGTGGACAGAAACAAATCCAGAGGCCCTCAGAGAGATACATGTGTCCAGAGCACTCTCATTGGGTGTCTTTTACTCAAATGCTGTTTTGGAGATTTCTAGTAAATTAATAGTTTTAGTTAATAAGTCAGTTCCCCTCAGGTTCACTGAGGTGTCCTAGCAGTAATGGTCTTAAAGGGGTACTTCAGCGTTGGGAAGTTATGTGTATTTAAATTGGGTAATTTATGTAGTAGAAATGTGAAATTATTTTTTAATTTGGTGCCTTCTAGACTGAGAAAAGCCAGAAAATGTATTTTTGGCTCATGTGGATGAAAGACAACAACTCCCAGAATGCACTTGCTTCGCTGCGAGGCCATGGCTACTGGTTCACTGGATCACTTGCCCATCGTGGCACCGCCCCTACTGTTGTTTTCATTCTCATAATAATAAATAATTTAGTTCAGTTAGAGAACAGACACTACAATTAAAAACTGAACATGTCTGTTCAATATAATGTGAGTGAGCCGAGCGAGTGTCACAGCACAAACGCAGCAGGAGTCAGATTACATTCATCACGAGAGCAAAGAGCTGAGGTAAGCGTTTTATGTCTATGGGCATTCATGGTGTGTGTTCAGTCTGGCGCGTTTTCAGATCATGCCTATAGAAGCTTAACTTTCATAGAAATTCATTTGAAAAGTTGAAACACTCACTTGCTCCGCACTGCTCCGTTTACATGAATGGCCGCAGCTGCCCGAGCCGAGCGCTGTGAGTGAGATCCCACCCCATAAATCTCTCATCTCAGGGGGATATGAGGGGGGAAAGCACAATCATTCGAATATACTACTAGATTTCTACTGATACAAAGCTTAATGCTGATCGCTGAAGTATCCCTTTAAATAATAACGCTTAGTGTGCCTAAAAATTGTCTTTCTTTAAAATATATGCAATGGCATTCAGACATTTAGATGTGACTTAATAGTCCAAATATTTTGAGGGCCACTCTATTAAAAAGGCATTCCCATAATGTAAACATGTTCTTATGTGAAAAAGAAGCACACACTATCGTATTGGATGTGCACTTGTAGTGTACTTCAAATCTTAAAAGTGTGTATAAAGCTACTTAAAGAGAGTTTACTAGTTTACTTTCATGAATATGTTTCTTCACACTTAAGTATAATTTTAAAAAGTGCACTTTATAATAATGTCAAATTAAAGTTAAAGTTTTACTTTAAAACAGATTTAAATAAATAATTTTAATAATTTAAAATGTATTTTAATATAACTTTAACTAGGTTTTAACTGTAGTGTGTTTGAAATTACCGGCCACTTTCCCCCCCTCGATCTGCTCCTTAATGCAAATATTTAATCAGCCAATCACATGGCACCGACTCAATACATTCAGACATGTAGACATTGACTGAATCCGAAATCGCCCCCTAAACCCTCAATCACTTTGAGCATACAACGGCTGTACACTCGTTATTGCGGTGCAATGTGGGATAGAATGAGTGCACTTGATATGTCCACTATGATTTCAGACATCACTACAAATAGTTGTCCCCTCAAATAATACCCTATTTGAGGGTATAGGGGGTGATTTTGGATTTAGCCATGGTCAAGATGTTTTGCTGAAGTTCTAACTGAGCGTCAGAATGGGGAAGAAAGGTGATTTAAGTGAATTTGATAGTGGTTATTGGTGCCAGAAGGGCTGGTCTGAGTATTTCAGAAACTGCTGATCTACTGGGATTTTCACGCACAACCATCTCTAGGGTTTACAGAGAATGGTCTGAAAAAGAGGAAATATCCAGTGAGTGGCAGTTCTGTGGGCAAAAATGCCAGAATTTGGATCCATCCTGCCTTGTATCAACAGGTGGTGTAATGTTGTTATATATTTTCTTAGCAAATTTTGACCTCTTAGTACCAATTGAGCATTGTTTAAATGCTACAGCCTACCTGAGTATTGTTGCTGACCACGTCCATCCCTTTATGTCCAGCAGGATAACGCACCATGTCAGAAAGCTCAAATAATCTCAAACAGGTTTCTTGAACATGACAATGAATTCACTAAACTCAAAAGGCCAATAATACTAAATTGCAACATCATCATGACAAATATGTAATTAAAATATATTTAAATACATGACATACAAGTTTCAATAGAAATTACATTAAAGTATATTTCAGTTTACCATAAATGTTTGTCATTAAATTTGGCAGTACACTTAAACCACATTTTTTAAAGACTATATAAGTAACTATGAAATTACTATGAAAGATGTACTTAAGTCCTACTTAAGTAGGTCAAAAAATATTTGAAAGCTAATTAAATTTAATATGAATGCAAACTATAAAACATTTTTATTGCAATTAACACTATGTGTCCAAAAACATTACATTCAGTTTGCACTCAAGTATATTCTAGTATTTCCTTATTAAGTATTTTTTTAAGTAAGTATACTTTGTTTTTCAAAAGGGTTAAGCACTTTGATCAAGGGATTCTCTCCTCAAAACACCAACCTTTTGTTTGACATCCCTAATGTTTAACCACTACACCAAAATTTCAGGATGATAACCCACAGCAGAGTCGACAGAGCCATGGTGGAGACTTGGCTGATGACACCTGGGGGATGACTGACGGAAATAAAGCTGATAAAAATGGAGTCCTGAATGAAGAAGGAGAGCAGATAGGACCAGGTGACAGGCGAATAGGTGGAGCCAGGGTGTCTGAGGACTGAGGAGTAGCCGGTCGGACTGATGACTGGGGTGGAGCCAGAGGGAAGTAGGAGCCAGATGGAGCCAAAGGGATGGAGAGACGTCTGACCAAGGCAGAACCAGAGGGATGAGGGAGCCTGGTGAAGCCGCAAGGACGAAGGTTTCTGGTGGAGCCAAGGGAGGGAGGAACCAAGGCGGCCCGACAGGTTGACAGACCGAGGTGGAGTAATGGAATTGGTGGCTGAAGGCAGAGCTGGGGGATCCGCTTGCCTGGGTGAAGCTGGAGAACTAAAGACTCAAGGCGAATCCACACAGTGCAGTGGTGTTAGAGGAGGAGTCAAGAGGCTGAAGTGAAGCAGCGGAGGTGGGGCAGAGGAGCTGGCAGCTTTTGGAAGAGGAGGCAGGAGAGGGAGGCTGGGCAGAACCAGCGAGGGCACATGATACTTTAAACTGGGAGGAACCAGTGGGGGCACAGGAGACTTTGTGCTGGATGGGACTAGTGGGGATGGGAGAAACAGGAAATTCCCAGAGGCCAAGCACAACACATCCACAGCAGCGGGGGTGTGGGCAGGTCTTCCCTCCATGCCCTCAAACTCCATAAGCAACCCCACAGGGACACACAATGTAGTCGGCTCACGCACCTGGTCAGAAGTTTCTCGAGGCTCGGGCTCCGGGGCGATGGTTGGCTCGGTCCTCCTTTCAGGCTCTGGCTTGTGCATCTTGGCAGGCTTAAGCCCTCTCTATGCGGTTGGCTCTGGGCTTAAATAACAGGGAGAACTAATAGAACAACAGGTGAATGAAATCAGTAATTAAGGGAACTTACTAGCAAACTAGTAAACTAGGGCCATTTCTCAATATGCGTTCATGTCTGTACTTGTGTTCTCGTGGACTTGTGAAACATCATCAGTCGCTGCCCAAGTACTGTTCCAATTCAAAGTTCACATCTAGCCAAGTACAGTTCAAATCCCTGGATGCGTTCTTGTTCTGCCCCTTTTATCGAGGATGCATCGAGAGGAGACTTATGTGAACTTCAGACAGACCGGTATCCCAGAATGCATCTCGCACCGACCAGCAAGCAAGCGGATGAGAAACCCTGCGTAATTTAAAAATACTACTGTTAATGTGTCACAAAATGTAGTTTTAAGACTTTTTCAGGCGAGAATGTACTTGTTTAAAGATTAAATCTGTGGTTTATTTATAAAGAGAGCGCCTTTTTGAAAATTTGATCTGGTGTTTTCAGAGTTGTGAGATCCAGTCGATCAGTGGGTGCTCAGCGCTCGTTAACCCGCTGAGAGCAGCCTTTCCTCGGCTAGTCCTTCTGACGTCTGCTGAGGGCTCTGATGTCTCTGTTGTGGTTAAACATGAGATATCAGAAGCATGAGAAAAGAGGCAGGGTTGTGTTTTATATTTCGTTTTGTTGTAAATATACATGCATAATCAAGGTATGCGTTGCCTGAACCACATTTGTGTGGCTATTAATATGTTTAAGATTTTTTTTTTATGAAAAAAGAGGCAGAGACTGGTGTTTTATGACATAGGCCTATTTCGTTTTATTGTAGCCTAAAATGTTTACGTTTTTTTTTTTTTAATGAAAAGAAAAAAAAAGAGAGGCAGAGACTGATGTTTCATGACATATTTATTTTTATTGTAGCCTAGAATATACGTTTCTCAATACCAAGAACGCAAACTTCTGACTTGCGTCTGTGTAATTCAGACTTGCCAAGTACGACTCCGGAGAACGAACTCCTGAGGACGGGAGGACACAAGTCAAGTACTCTGCTAATGGAACAGCAGCTTTCTTGATAGTGTTTCTCAGTATATATATATATATATATATATATATATATATATTTTTAGGCTACAATAAAATGAAATATATGAGAAAACACCACTCTGCCTCTTTTCATTTTCATTAAAAAAATATGAAACATATTATAGCCAAACAAATGTAGTGCAGGCAATGCATTATCTTCACTGCATGTATATTTATAACAAAACGAAATATAAAAAAACCCTGCCTCTTTTCATTTACATAAAATAATATGTGGTTCAGACAAGTGTGCATATGATTATCACAGCCCAGTCTCTTTTTGTTAAATGTCAGTTTATGTGTGATCAATGATATAAGAGTATAAGTAAAAGGTATAAGAAGCTATACAAGAAATAAAGCAAACAATTCAGTAAAACAAAGTTAGTGCTATCTACAAAGGTAAAGTTCAATAGCCTAAAATATAAAGTTATGAAACTTCACTTTGCCCTCAGCCAAAACGATCTGTCAGGGAGCAAATTATAGATTCACGAGACCAAAGATCGGCTGTTAGATCTACACAAGACAAATAATATCTCATGTTTAACCACAACAGAGACATCAGAGCCCTCAGCAGGCGTCAGAAGGACTAGCCGAGAAAGGCTGTTCTCGGCGGGTTAATGAGCGCTGAGTGCCCGCTGATCGACTGGATCTCACAACTCCGAAAACTCCAGATCAAATTTTCAAAAAGACACTCTCTTTATAAATAAACCACAGATTTGAGCTTTAAACAACTACATTCTCGCCTGAAAAGGACTTAAAACTACAGTTTGTGACACATTAACAGTAGTATTTTTAAATTACGCTGGGTTTCTTGTCCTATTGATGCTTGCTGGACGGTGCGAGATGCATTCTGGGATACCGGTCTGTCTGAAGTCCACACAAGTCTCCTCTCGATGCATCCTCGATAAAATGGACGGATCAAGAACACATCCGGATCCGGGGATTTGAACTGTACTTGGCTAGATGTGAACTTTGAATTGGAACAGTACTTGAGCGGCGACTGATGACGATTCACAATTGAGATTGTGGATGATTCCTCCCGTCCTCTGGAGTTCATTCTCCCGAGTCGAACTAGGCAAAACTGAACTACCAAGGACGCAAGTCAGAAGTTTGCGTACTTGGTATTGAGAAACGGCTTAGGTCAGGGAAACAAACAACACAGTTAACAAAATATAATCCTGACACACCCTAATTTCAAATTCGCAAACAGAGTTCTTAGATGGAAGTTATCATTTGCAGCCACTTACTATAGCTTCCAGTCAATATTTACGCTATTAAACGGTCTTACTTCTTGTGTACATTGGCATGCCATTTGCTTGTTAAAAGTTCCAAATTCCAAAACAAGCAACAGAACATCAATATTTCATTCCATTTACACAGACTCATGCCAATACCATCATTTTTTTTCACTCAAGGACGCTGACTAATGTGTGGTCTGTTATTGCCACTAAAGTGCTCATCCCTAAATCATTCCAAAGGCTGAAATCGAAGGGAGCAAAACTCTAAGAGTATTTTTCACTCAACAGCTAGTCTGGTGGCACTAACAGCAGTGGGAAATGAAACGCTCCACACAAATAAACATTTGTTTGCTCTGTAAAATCTTCTGAGGGAACAGGGAGGAAAATCAACCACAATCACTCCTTTGTATCATTGTTCCCAGAGCGATCAGAAGGCTGCTTTATTTTCTCTGAGCTAAAGCTGCTTTTCACTCCTTTTTATTCTGCCTATGAAAAGACCAAAGTCATTGATTCCGGCTTCCCAACAAAATCAGTACATACTCAGTCTGAACTGAATCGATAATTTTGAACTCTTTTCATAGATTCCATTGTTGACAAAAATGTACAGAACAGTTTCAATGTTCACCTGTCATTCTGCTGAAAGGTGGCGTTTGATGACGGCTCTTTATTCTCAACACAACACCTTCAAATTTGAATGACTTTAGGAGGAACAAGAAAAAGTCATTTGTGTTTCAGATTGCTTGTTACAAAACTTTTCTCTGTGCTCTTTTTCACTCCTCTTACTTTTGCTGGCTGTGGCAAAGTTATACAATTATTTGATTCTGAGCATTCACAACCTGTTTTAATTCCACGTGATGTGATTTCCCCATGCGATTTCCATTTGTTTGCAGTGGATTGTGAAGGTCTGGTCGACTCCCCTTCTAAAATACCACCTGCACCCACTTTTCAGCTGAGACGTGGAGGCCGAAGGTCAAGTTCACTCTCAAGAGCATCTCCACATATCCCAATTGTGATGCTTATTGCAATAACCTTTATTACATTAACATAAATTTGCAATATGCAAATTATTTTGCTGTTACTACTTGGTTATTAGTTCATATTATCCAAAGCCCTTTGTGGCCTTGATGACATCGATGAAATTTGATTTGTTTTAGGAGTAAATCATTACAATCTGATGAAAGACAATATACAATCTCTGTTTGTTTTTTTTGGGGGACAATGTTCGCTGATAAAAAATGTGTTCTGAAAAAATAGATTTGAGGCTACACTAACATATATTGACAGACAGTTTGACACGATATCAGAGCTAGTCCACCAAACTTGAAGATGTATATTGTTCCTGGAAACTGGATAAATAAAAGGCAGGAAATACAGAGGAAGAACAAAAGGCTGTTTGCATGTTTGTCATGGTCTGGTGTGGTTTGAATGTTATGTTATATGTTGAATAAAATGCACAGAACTTACATTCATTATTCACTTCAGTTTTGCAGTTCTGCAGAAGGCCAAACAAATGCTGATGTTTTTTTTTTTTTTTAGCTGCTGTTTTAAATATTCTCACATATTCTAATGTGATTTAGAGCAGGTTTACAGTTCTCATATTCAGATATCATTTATCCACTTAATTTACCGGGCAACACAAACACATCTCTATCTGATTGCATTCACCATGCTTTACTTGCATCACATGCAAATGCAGGAAAATTAATCTTTAGTGTCTTATTGCAATCAGGCACATTAGATGATATATAAATTCATGTATGGAATTAGGGGCAAGTTGTCACATACACTGTCTCATTAATGATTGTTTTCTGTTGCAGTAGATATCTATGTTCATTCATTATGAACTGAAATATACAATAACTGAAAAGTTTAACTGTTATTCCATAAAACTTTATTCCATCAGTCTGGGGCACGTTTTCACATTGATACCTCATCTGATATCATCACACACTCTGTCTTGTTTGCTTTTTAAATATTGTCATTTTCATTCATGAATTTCAAATTTTAATATTTGATATGCTAGTTTCTTAACATATTATTTTTATAGTATTAATTTTTATTATAATAAAAATTCTGCTAATGAATATAATGTACTCACATACAGATATGTTGTGGAAGATGTTTTCTACTTTGGTATTTAGTATTTGGAACAAATAAATTCTTTTAAAGTTAGCGTCATTGAACAGCAAGTTCCCATTGTGGCAACATTCCCCATATTTTAGCTCTGCCCTATTAAAGGAACTGCATTTTTTGGTCAGGGAATTATTGGGTTATTGAACTGCATTGTTCAATAAAGAACATCAGTGTGTAGTTCTCACATTGTATTCATATTTATATTTTCACAGTGTTAGAATATCATCTTTGGTTTGGAAGTAATACAAGTGGTGATTCCTCGGACATGTGTCTGTCACAGCCAGCACACACACATTTCCAGAGAGAAAGAGAAAACATTAATTCCAAACAATTTGTTTAACAGCTTCACTACATAATTAAGCACAAGTTCAGCTTGATAAGCCCCAAAGTACTTCATTGCTAAACCAAGCACGCCGGCGCTGGGATGAAATTCAGCTCTTGCTAGCAGTGGTTCCTTTACACACATTAAAGCAGTCTTAATTTCAAAGAGCTACTTAATTATTTCATGTGACAAGGGGGGTATTAAAATCATAACTCCATCAATTATAGATTTGATCATTTACGGGCAAGGTTAACTATGCAGTGATGTGTGTTGAGAAAGTGGCTTTTAAAATGGAACTGGATTCAATTGAACAGCTCACTGTTAAGAGTAATGAACAGTGACAAGTGGGTTCAATGACTACTGCTGCTATTAACAATAGAATTCAACAATACTTAATAGTTATTTTCTTCAGAGACAACTGATATTATAATACAATACACACTGTAACCACATTAATGCATATATTAAAGGTACACTTATGTAGCTTTTGGCCCTCTAACTGAATGCATTTTGCAAATGAATAGAACCCTTCACAATAGATAATGCTTTACAATAAACTCTGTTTAAAGACATTTCAAATCTCTCTGTTCTCACCATCTCTGAAAAGCCAAGCTAATGTTGATTCTGGTTTTATTACGAGCTTTGTCGCATTCTCTTTTGCCAGCAGACTCTCCTCTGTTCAAAGTTTGTTTATAACAGATGATTCCCGGAGGTTGGAGATTTAGTGTGCTCCATGTCAAACTCGCTTGTTGTGACAACTAATCTCTGCCACTCCCACCCACGTCTTGGGGTCCTAGTAAGGTTGTGCCCTTCCTAGTCCAGTCCTTCTGAGTCTCGTAGGCTAGAGCCCTTCTCAGCATTAAAACACTAGAATAAGAAGTCTAGTAAGTGAGCATGGCTACGTCACACGTCCGTACCCCAGGATTCATTGTGCATTGTTGTATTATTATGTGCTTTATAAATAAATTGGAATTGGATTACACTTTTAAATCTAAGTATTGGGTTATACTTACTCAAGTAATCTAATGTACACTCAGAAAAAAAGGTTCAGTGCTGTCACTGGGGCGGTACCCATCTTTGTACCTTACTCACCCCTAAATGGTACATATTAGTACCTTAAAAGGTACATATCAGTACTTTAAGAGTGCAGATTAGCTCCTTAAAGGTATATATTAGTACCTTTTTCGGCTTTGTACCTTAGTCTCATACACTGTTTGTTCGTCGGCCAGAGGAGAACTGGCACCCCGACTGAGCCTGGTTTCTCCCAAGGTTTTTTTTTTCTCCATTCTGACCCTGAAGGAGTTTTGGTTCCTTGCCACCGTTGCCTCTGGCTTTTGGCTTGCTCAGTTGGGGACACCTAAATTTCTTCTATATTACCGATCTGCCCGCATTGACGCTATATGATACTTGAAATTAGCTGGATAACATCACCGTTTCACCAGAACGGCTGTACAAATTCTGTTGCATTATTTTACTTTTAACAATGTGAAGCTGCTTTGAAACAATTGGACTTGTTAAAAGCGCTATATAAATAAAGGTGATTTTGATTTAGTGTACCGTTTTTCTCAAAAATTTATTTTTCTGTAAAAATAAATATATAAAGTGGTTCAAATGTTGACTTGTATCTTACCAAGATGTGATAGAAGTTTATAATTTGTATTATGGACATAGATGGACCAATGCGAACATATTTGTGAACCCTGTTTTGTTTTTAGGCGGTTGATTCCAACTTTAAAAATAGTCCAGTACAAGCGTTACTGCTGCTCGTCAATGACAGCTGTCTTCGGTAGGCTAGACCATCTCATTTAACAACACTCAGTCTGAATCTCTGGCCTTTGAAGTCTGAATCCTTCGAAGGATGCAGCCTTTGAATTTGGACACAGCCTTCCATTTGAGAAGCACCCTTCTTCTTTTGTGTTTTGCCAGCTTTAGGTAGCCTGACAAGCCAGACCCACATCAAGATGTTGGGTCTGGGAACTCACCATTGGCAGGGCTCAATCCGAGGGGTAGGATAATCGGTTGTCTTTCAAATTCCCTCTGCACACAATAGGATAGCGCTACAACTAGCCAGAGCAACGAAGAAGGTGAAGCCAAGCTAGTTGATAGATTAAACTTTCGCCGTATCCAGTCGGCAAAACTCTGAACACATCTTCCTTTCTTAAGAATGACTTCAGTACCATTCTTTGTTCTTTTCTCAAAGAAAAGTTGAACAACAAGTCTCCCAGAGTCGCAGCCAAAGCCGATTCGAAAGGCCGCTGTTCGCCAGCTTCTTTGTTTTTAAGTAGCACGCGGAACCGCGGCAACTCTGCTGTCATTATGTTAAGCAGCTTAGACAGCTTAGACACACACGGGTGAGTGATATATGTACACAATTTCCTCCGAAAACCATTCTGACAAGTCTTAGGGGCCATTTACATGACACTGTTTTCAACTAAAAACAGAAAACTTTTTATGCATTTTGGCCATTCATTTACACAGCAACAACGTTTTGGGGTCTGAAAATGCAAACTTTTGCTTCTGCTGAAAATTCAAAGTGCAATTTGAAAACAATACTCTCAGTCTCACAGTCCAGACGAATCTTCTAGTGTGTGCATTCGAAGGATTATAATGCTAAAAATCAGCCCTTATGTCTGTGGTCTCCCATAATTTTAAGATTCAAGATTCAAGAGTTTTATTTGTCACATACACAGTTATATACAGAATATACAACCGGCAGTGAAATGTAAACAAACCGATTTTAAAATCGGTTGAGATTTGAAAATGCTGTACTGTGTGTCCCAGGCCTTAGTTCCGGTTTCATTGGTTAATGATGATCTGATTACTAATGTTTTACACCTGTCGGTCATTGTGTTCCTCTTGTATTTAAGCTCCCTGTTGTGTTCAGTCAGCTGTTAGTTCTCATGTAGTACATGGTTTTGTATTCCCCGTGTTTATAGAGTGGTACAGGTAAAATAACGCTTGTGGTAAACATAAAGACAATATTTTGAAGTTGTGTACACTGCACACACTCACACCCTTATCTAGTTAGCTACTTATTAAAATTGTACATTTTCAAAAATGAACATAATGGCTTAAAAATTTGCTGTGTGTAATTGTAGAACAAAATGTCAAAGTATTGTCAAGTTATGTTTACCACAGGCTTTATTTTACACATACATTGGGGAAAAAAACCTATAGGTCCTCCTTTCCAAGGAACCAGCGGCGAATTAGACTTCGGGGTTCTGACATCATACATGCACCACTCCATTATTAAAGTATTTTCTTTCATTATGTTGTCGTTGGATCTTCAAGATGGCGCCGCCGATCTTCAAGATGGTGCCGCTGTGTTCGGTCGCCGTTCAGGACGCTCCGCGAAGACTGTGCTTTTATTTACTATTTTACTTTCTTTTGCTCTCAATTTTTACAAATTTATCATCTGCATTGATCTGCTATGACAGCAAAACTCTCTGTTTCAGGACACTTTCAGGACACTTCCACCGATCCTCTGTGGCCATCTGAGATTCTTCGGAACGCCGAGTTGAACAATGGCCAGTCGAGTCGAAGGAGAAGAATCAAGAAACACCGTGGGAAACGCGCTGGGATCCGCAACAGACTGAGAAAAAGGGCATTCTGCTCGCAAATGTCCAATCCTTGGAAAATAAGATGGACGATCTTAGAGCCAGGATAAGTTTTCAACGGGACATGAGAGACTGTAACATCTATTGTTTGTCCGAAACATGGCTCACGCCCGGACACAGCTGTGACGCTGTCGGAGAACTTCTCTGTTTTTTCGGGTGGACAGAACAGCCGAGGCCGGTAAATCCAAAGGCGGTGGAGTATGCTTCATGGTCAACAAGAAATGGTGCGACCCCAGGAACATCACCATTCTTTTGCGGTCCTGCTCGCCTCATCTGGAACATTTAACAATCATTTGCCGCCCATTCTATCTGCCGAGAGAGTTTTCTGCGGTCATCGCCACTGCCGTTTACATTCCACCACAGGCAGACACAGCGCTGGCTTTATCTGGCCTTCATGATGTTGCCAGCGGCGTCATAAACAAACACCCGATTGCGGCGTTCATCGTCGCGGGCGATTTTAACAAAGCAAACCTAAAGAAAGTCTTGCCAAACTTTCACCAGCACGTCTCCTGTCCTACACGAGGAGCAAACACACTGGATCATTGCTACTCTCCGTTTAAGAACGCCTATAAAGCGCAGTCACTTCCAGCGTTCGGCAAATCGGATCATGCCGCCATTTTCCTCACACCTGAATACAAACAAAGGTTCGTTCAGGAACCCCCAGTGAGGCGGGAAGTTAAACGCTGGTCACCCCATTCAGAGACCGCGCTTCAGGCAGCTCTTGATGACGTCGACTGGGACATGTTCCGGGCGAGTTCAGCTGACGTCAGCGAGTTCACGGATGTGGCGCTTTGCTTCATCAACACACTTACAGAGCAAGCCACACAAACAATAACAATAACGTCCTTCTCAAATCAGAAACCGTGGGTGGACAATTCAATCTGCACTGCAGTGAACACACGCACTGCCGCTTACAATGCCGGTCTCCTATCGGGGAACATGACTGAATACAGATCATCCTGCTATGCTCTGCGACGTGCAATTAAAGCCGCAAAGCTCCGTTATAAGGATCGAGTGGAGTCTCATTTCCAACTCAACGACTTGCGGCGCATGTGGCAGGGTCTGAGGTCCATCTGCTCTTTTGGATCTAAATCCTCTGCAGAGGTCAGAGCTGATCCGTTACTTGTGAATGAGTTAAACTCTTTCTACGCTCGCTTTGACTGTAATCGCGGCAGCGCGACTCTGCCAAGTCACTCAGAAATCACTCAGAGCAGCAACAACCACGTGATCTCTGTCTCGGAGGATGAAGTTCGGAGGGCACTCAAGCGTGTGGACCTCAGGAAAGCTGCCGGGCCGGATGGTATTTCAGGCCGTGTTCTGTGGTCCTGTGCTGATCAGCTCGCCGGGTTGTTTACATCTATCTTTAATGAGTCCCTCGCTACATCTGTGGTCCCCACCTCCTTCAAAAAATCCACTATCATCCCTGTCCCTAAGAACAGTAAACCCTCTTGCCTAAATGACTATCGTCCAGTGGCTCTCACGTCTATAGTCATGAAGGTCTTTGAGAGACTCATTAAAAACACCATTTGCTCCTTCATTCCTGACACTTTGGACCCTCTTCAGTTTGCCTATCGTCCCAATAGATTGACTGAAGATGCCATCTCTCATGTCCTCCACTCCTTCCTCACTCACATCGACAGCAAAAGTGGGAACTATGTAAGGCTGCTATTTATTGACTATAGCTCAGCCTTTAACACCATAGTTCCCATTAAGCTAACCGCCAAACTCCTGGATCTCAGCCTGAATTCTTCTCTCTGCCACTGGATTGAGGACTTCCTCACTGGCAGGCCTCAGGTGGTGAGAGTAGGCTCCACCTCCATCACCCTGAGTGTGGGAGCTCCACAGGGCTGTGTCCTGAGTCCCCTGCTCTACTCTCTCTACACGCATGACTGTTTGTCCACACACAGCTCCACCTCTATCATCAAATTTGCTGATGATACTGTTGTCCTGGGCCTCATTTCCAACAACAATGAGACGGCATACTTGGACGAGGTGGAGCATCTAACATCATGGTGCCAGGACAACTGTCTCTCTCTGAATGTTGGCAAGACCAAAGAAATGATTGTGGACTTCAGGAAGAGACAGCAACGGACATACTCCCCTCTCATGATCAGCGGGTCACCAGTAGAGAGAGTGAGCAGCTTCAAGTACCTGGGTGTAAACATCTCCGAGGACCTGACCTGGACTGCTCACATTCAGACACAGGTGAAAAAAGCCAGGCAAAGACTGTACCACCTGCGCCAGCTGAGGAAATTCAGGGTTTCACCAGCTATCCTGAAAACGTTCTATTTAGGGGCGATAGAAAGTGTATTAACTCACTTTCTATTAACTTAGAAAGTGTGCATCACAGCGTGGCATGGGAACAGCACCAGTCATGACTGCAAAGCCCTGCAAAGAGTCGTGCGCTTATCCAAGCGTATCTCAGGTTCAGCTCTCCCATCTCTGCAGGACGTCTACACCAAACGTTGCAAAGGTAGAGCTACTAAAATCATCAAGGACTCTAATCCCCCTGCAAACCCTTATTTCACGCTGCTGCCATCTGGTAAGTGCTTCCGAAGCCTGATGGCCAAAACTGAGAGACTCAGGAGGAGCTTCTTCGAACAGGCCATCAGACTCCTGAACTCAGTCACTTAACATCACGTGACCATCGACATACCGACATACTGACATTGCACTGCACTTTCTGTTCTCGTTGTTACTGTGTAACAACCTGTTATAAACCTGTTTGCACATTATACTTCTTTGTACATTTGTTAACCACATATTTATAAGTCTGCAGTTTACTCACTGCACAGTTTACTTCACTTATTTTATTCCACTTCTTTATTTTTATCTTTTTATTTTTTTCTACTTTACTTGATTTATTTATAATTCTACAGATACTTTTTTATTCTATTTCTATTATAATTTCCTCCTTGTGTCTTTAACTGTGAATTTGCACTGTCCATGGAGCGGACCTGTTTACATTTCACTGCCGGTTGTATATTCTGTATATAACTGTGTATGTGACAAATAAAACTCTTGAATCTTGAAATCTTGAATCTTGTGCGCTTTACTACAGCCACAGACTGTTACATCACATACTTGGTAAACTTGAAATAATTTATGCTTTTGATTTGAGTGATCCTCTTTGAAAGTTGTCATGGAGGTTTCAGAAATGACCATAATTCACATCTCACTGCCTGTTTCTCCTAATATCAGGAGCAGAGGGGGCTTTTCCCTGAGATCCGCCTCACAGATCACAAATCAGGCAACATGTTTTACTCCTCTATGGTTCAGGCAGCCCTGTAACTTACCAGAGGTCATGAACGTGCCTTCAGTAAACCACTAATCCAGTACTGTCAGGGAATCAGTCAGGATATTACAGACACAAACAGTTTCAGTAGATTGTCCAGCACAGCTCAGAATCACCATGGCAGGGATAATGACACGGAATTTCCCAGGGTCAGTCTGCAGAGCTATTCCATCCTCCACTCTGTAAAGGTCATGTTTTTTATTGAGCTCTCACACCATCTTCCCCGTTTGGAGGAAATTTTCTCTGTGTATCTAATCTATGAGTCAACTGATATAATGGCCCACTTCATAAAGGTCCAATTTAGTGTTTGACAACATATTACATCTTTCCTGATGCACATGATCCTTCTCTCTCTCTCTCTCTCTCTCTCTCTCGAGAGGTATTTTATGATCTTTTAAGATCGTTATAGGATAAATTTGTTCAGATTATATGAGACTAACCCAGTTATTTATTGTAGGCTATTTGAGCTTGTCTGTTTTCATATAAATGCCTTATGGTGACTGCTATATTTTCTGAAATATGTAAAGTTTTTCTTTAGTGATTACTTTCTAATTTCATCCTCAAAAAACACTCAGGTTTGTTTAATTAAAACTCCTGCAATAGAATCTGACATCAATGCTAGGCTACTGAGATTTCTTTCCAATAAATGCTTATTGGGCTGAGCATATTCAGTGTTGTAGTCACATATAGCTTAAAGAAAGTTTTACAGGACTTTTAATGGACTGTTAACATTTCTTGTTAAAGTCCCAAAAAAAGTGTATTGAAATCCACAGCATTATTCAGTCTGTTGATGTAATTTCCACTGAAACAGGAAGACAGGGCGAGACATATCGATCAGCTCTTCCCCGTATTTAAAAGCTTCAATAGCGTATCACAGCTCGGCCAGAGCCGCTGAGCTCGGTAAAGCTGCAGTTTCCTCCTAATCTCTAATCTAACTGTTTCTCCTCCTGATCTCCTCCATATCACTTTAAAATACAGCATTCAGTGCAGAATTCAAATGGGTCTGATACGCTTTCTGGTCTGTGCCGACTCTGTGCTATCGTGTCTCTGGACCGGAGCTGCGGTGGTTCACGTGACATTAACGTGAAACCAGACTTAATTCACCCCAATGGAAAGCATATTTACACTGTCTGATCGTTCCCTATCCCCTATATAGTTCACTGTCTGAATCTTTCCCTATCCCCTATATAGTGCACTGTCTGAATCTTTCCCTATCCCCTATATAGTGCACTGTCTGAATCGTTCCCTATCCCCTATGTAGTGCACTGTCTGAATCGTTCCCTATCCCCTATGTAGTGCACTGTCTGATTGTTCCCTATCCCCTATATAATGCACTAAATGCCATTCACCATGTAGAAAACAGTAAATGTGTGAACAAGTGACCGATTTCAGCAGCAGCTTCAGCGTCTGTTTATAATGTAGGGGCGGGGCTTCAGATTCTAGAGAGCATTTGATTGGACAGAAAATCTGATGAGAAGCTTAAGTACAGAGTGATGTCATCAAAATCATTGATCCATATTAGAGGAAGTGAGAGACTGTAAGTTTTGAATGCTCATATCTTCTAAATGTGAATTGTGTCATTGTTTTGGAGCACACTAGCTCATAGATAACAGTAACCGTATTCATACTAAAAGCCTATATATATATATATATATATATATTCATGGGGACATTAAGATTCATTGTAACAATTTAATTAAACCCCCATATTCACGTGAACAAATAATGATTTATTGATAATATTAGTATTTTTCTAATGCCTTTAATTTATGCTGATTTAAATCAACAAAATCATTGTATTATAGTCTTTTAAGGCTAAAAATTATTAAATGGATGAAGGGTTATTTGTTATGAAGTCACAATCTTAAAGCCACAATATGTCAGCTTATTTAAAACAAAGGAGTAGCTTGATTTTGCGGAGCTTTGATTCTGCCGCAGACGAGCGCTTCCTCTTCTTCCGCTCATGTGTATGTGGGTAACGCAGTGCTGTTTTATCATATTAGATACATTTGAGTGTATACATTTGAGTGTATTGAAAATTATGTTATAATGCTACTCTTTGCAGTCGCTTGGCGGCGACTATGAGACACTTGTTGCAAGTTGTCGAAAGTTAAAGTCCTCATGAAATCAAAATTGACCCTATTTACTTTGTTAGCACACATTACAGGTCTTAGGGTGAACAATTAATCTGTGCAAGTTAACGCACAGAAAATAGTTTGTCTCGGTAATCTTTAATCAAAATCTGAAAAGTAACTTCCAGTCTGGAAACGGCGTTCCTTCTAAAATGATGTCAGTTTGACGGCTTAGGTTTGAAAATGCGTAACCACTCCCCTCCAACCGTTAGTCTGGTATGAGCGCGAGATGGAGAGGAGGAGTGCTGATTCAGTATTCCGTTTCACTTGGAAATACGTCACAGCACTGAAGAAAACTCACTTGCTACTTCCGGTTCAATGGGACTTTAATGTGGGTATGATGTCATTGATAGGCGACGCACAGACCCAGACGCTCTGTGTCCTGGTTAAAATTGCTTATTCCTCTGGATTTAAACATTCTTGGAAACATCCAAGAATGTTACACATTGTGCCTTTAAAAATAACATTAAAAAAAGTCCTAAAACCGGCTTGCTTTAGCTATTTGTTCGTTTACCACTTCAATGAAGCAGTTTTGCCCTTTATGATCATATGATCCTTAATTTTTAAATCTGATGTAATTTATTTAAGATTTATTTTTGTGTGTTTATTGAACCAAATGACTCATAAAACTGGGTTCAACATACATTGTTACCTGCATTAATTAAATTAAGTGCTACAGGAAGAGGTTTTATTTGCGCATTTAACACGCAAGATGTTTTATTTGCTAGTCTACAACCATTTTAAAAACAATAAACCTGTAGGTGGTAAATTATCAAGGTAACGTTCAGATCCAAGTAATAACTGTTGCGTAAACAGTAATTCCTTGACCCCCTGTCATGCCAAATCTGATTCTGCTGCGATGAGAAAAACAACGCGCGCTGTTCTCCAATGGCTTTAGCGAGCGGAAGCACGTGGGTAAACAGGAAGTAGTTTTGGCATTTGGCGGGTTGAACGGAGAAGACGCGCAAAAATGGCGGGTGAGTGTGAAAACCCTTTATTATAGCGTCCGTGTTTTATTCCTGCTGCTGTCATGAAGCATGCGTGTTTGTGTGGTGTTAGGGCTCGAGCGGCGCTGTGTGCTGATGTGTGCGAGAGCAGAAAGAGTAGAGAAACAGAGTTTTAGCTGCGGCTAAATGCTAATCATCACACAGAAGAACAGAACATGTTCATTTATCTTCATTTTCGTTTTTAAATGTCAGATATACCAACGAATACACGAACTCACAATATCACGCAGGTTAAGATGTGCACATTAGGGTGAGCTCAATATCTGCAGTCCCTATGTGAGCTGTCAATATAAAGTGCATTAGATATGTTCATGTCTGGGTATCTGTGATATTGTTATATTTCTTACAGAGAGAAAGAAAGATACAGATATGTTGAAAGAGAGATTTATTGATGACTGATAGTTAGTTATATACATGCATACTATTGGGTCTAAAAAAATACAAAGGCAGTAATGCTGCTTTAGCATTTTAGGACATTTTTATCATAACTAATTATATAATCGGTATAACAACTCAGTAGCTTAAAGCACTCAAGTACGAAACTTGATCTTGTTCCCCAGCATGATTTAAGATGGTCCAAAGCAAAGGGAGAAAGTCTGATTGTCTGGACAAAGCAGCTCACATGGTCAATATGCCATATTTGATTAGTGAATTTATACAGATTTGATTCATCTGTGAGGGTATAGTAGTGCAACAGCAGCCACATTATTGTATTGTATCATATTGCATTGAATTAATTATTGTATGAAATTGAGTTGTTTAGCTGATGACAGAAATTATACTTTAAGCGTTATATTATGATTATCATGTTTCTCTGTCTTTCCCACAGCTGTGAATGAAATGGAGAAGAAACTCGCGGAGTATAAATGCGACACTAATGAAGCTATATGTCTGAAATTAGGTAAGTCATTGATCATCACTATAAAAATAAATAAAAACCGAATCTGTAGGATCATGTTTGTGTGTTCAAAATACATTTGTCCTGCAGTATTATAGAAGTCGACATGAAATTGACCCCATTTACTTTTTCTAGCTTTGAATGATTCCTCAGTAGATGTTATTAAACATTTTACTCATTGTTCAACAGCTGTTTAAAGGGGTAGTTCACCCAAAAATGGAAATTGTCATCATTTACTCTCCCTCGAGTTGTTCCAGACCTCTATGAGTTTCTTTCTTCTGCTGAACACAAAAGAAGATATTTTGAAGATTACGGTTAACCGAACAGTTGATGGTCAGTGGGTACCATCAACTATTTGGTTACTGACATTCTTCCAAATATCTTCTTTTGTGTTCAACAGAAGAAAGAAATTCATAGAGGTCTGGAACAACTTGAGGGTGAGTAAATGATGACTGAATTTTCATTTGTGGGTGAACTATCCCGTTAAGCTTGTCTGGCTATCACCAGACCAAGCTCAGTCTTGTAAGATTGGTCTGGGGAGTCTGCTCTGTATTTTCTGCTGCACAAGAGGCGTGATCAATGGGCATAGTTCAAATGACTCTGTACGAAATTGGATAGTCCTTCAACTAATCAGACCAACGATCCATCGCTTCTCTATCCGTCATTGTGTTAAACCCGCCAATAGCGTGCCAGATGGATAAGCTGGTTTGTGATTGGTCCCCGCAAATTTGAAACAGAAGCAGGATAGAAAAATGTACAGGTTTCCATCCTGAGCTGCAGGGCGAAATCAAATCGCCGGCAGATCAGGCTGGGTTTACCCACTCTACCTTTAAGCACTATTTGAACAAATCTTTTGTGTGATGTAGTGCGGTTCCCAGAGGATGTAGATGATGAAAGCACAACATTTCACCCTGAATTCAGCCATCAGCTGTTTGGAGACGAGTATGTATCACCTTCCATTGCATATCATACACTGTTATACATTTATTACTTTTTTTTAATGTATTAATTTACTAATATGTAATCAGTGTGTGTGTGTGTATGTTTTCCTGGCACCATTATTCTTTCCTGTTTCTCAAATGTTTGTGCTTTGTTTTTGCACAGTGAAGTGGCATTTGGCTACAAAGGTCTTCAGATCCAGCTGTACTACAGCGCAGGGAACCTAAACACCCTGTTCAAAGTCAAGTACACTTCCAGGGTCACAGACAAGTTTGACTGTGTGGAGGTACAGCTTCTCATACCACTCGTTCATTTTATGTTGTGTATGTTCATCTCACAGTGTTGACATGCATACATACAATCCAATGAAAATGTCCTTTTAGATTTGCATCACATTCTGGACAAAACATGCAGACAGTTGGCGTTAGAGTTTTTTTTTTTACCTTTGGAGACTTTCCCACCTCGCTTTTAAATCACTTATGCCTGTGCGGCTGTGCACATTTTACTTTTGAGTTAGCGGAAATTCAGGGGCGGCAATTGCTTGAATGGTGGGTTCATTATTATTCTTTATAATTATGTTTGTAGGTTCCCTATTAGCATTGGGTTTAAATGCCAGATATTGCCAAATAGGCTCATTTACACTTCGCTTTCTTTGAAAGCAAATGTTCCTCCATCGTCTTGTCAGTCAGCTGGCCTCATTCTCGTCACTTGATAAATGAAATCGGACTCCTGCTGCTGGTAGGGTTGCGTGTAGGGGTGAAACGGTTCTCGGTAAAAAAATCAAACCACACTGTTCTCCACCCATGGTTCGGCACGCACTTGCACCGCGGTTCATCTCAAATCTGATGACGCATCTATATTATGGTTTGTAACTTGAAAATAATGCATAAAACAGACAGTTCCGCTAATGTATGTTTCTGTCGATGGATACACGTGCTGGCTCCTCAGTGATACATTACAACAGCGATAATAAAAGAAAAACGTGGGTCTCTCTTTGTAAACTTTGTTCAATGTAAACAAGTGCTGCCGTATGTTCGAATATGACCAGTCATTTTTGCCGTCATCACCCGGGTGTTGTGTGCGAGCGTAGGTGAGTCCTGAACAGCACACGTTGCTATCTGTGTTTAAACTAAACTCATGTAAGCTATGCCAATTTAAACATTCAAAAGCCAGAAGACGTGAATGAGATCGCGCGCACGCTGTGAGAAGATTGTCTCACTCATCCGAAGCGCGCATATGTCTTACAGTGCGCAAATATCGCCCTGAACGTAGCAAATACCGAACTGTACCGAAACCGTGAACCTAAAACCTGAAACCAGAACATGTTTATTTATCTACATCTTCGTTTTTAAATGTCAGATATACTAACGAACACACAAACTCACAATATCACGCAGATTAAGATGTGCACATTAGGATGAACTCAGTATTTGAGTACCAAAACCGTGAACCTAAAACCGTTATACAAACCGAACCGTGAGCAATCTAAACCGTTTCTGACATCACTGCACAAGATGGTCCTGTTTTGTTGTCAGTATAAGCTCTTGAAGCTCCTCCCTCTTCTTGAAAGGCGAGGTCGGGAACACCAGCTCATTTGCATTTAAAGGGACACCCACAAAAACATGCCGTGTTTGTGTGTGTCCCGTTTTTGCTTGCCCCCAAAAAGTGGCAAATTTAACATGCTATAAAAATGATCTGTGGGATATTTTATGCTAAAACTTCACATACACAGAGACTTATTTTACATCTTGTAAAAAGGGGCAGCCGATGTCCCCTTTAAGTGCAATAAGCTGTGCTTGCATTGACTGACATACATCTAAAGCGTGCACAAAGAAAGCCACCTCTCTCGGACAGTATGCAATCACAAATTCAGTTCTCAATTCAGTCCCTCTTTCAGGCAGTGCAGGAGAGTGTACAACTGACTGAGAGCAGAAACTATGCTAATTCGAAACAGTCTGTCAGCACCGTGGGTGGAAATGTGCAGATTAAGGGGTGGTAATATTTTAATAAGCTCCCCTTCCTACGTCAGAAGGGGAGAGAAATCCAAGCGGCTCGTTTTTTCTCATGTGCTTGTAGAAAAAGGCTTACCAATACAAAGTTACAGAGTTGTCCTTTTACGTGTTTTCTGGGTTGGTAGATGCAACGGGGACCCAATTATAGCACTTAAACACAGAAAAAGTCAGATTTTCATGATATGTCCCTTTTAAGATTTAGGGGTAGCAGGGTTAATACCTAGTTATTACTCAGTTAGTGTCATTACTACAATAAGTACATAGTATCTTCATGCGAAAAAGGACTGTAAAATAGTGCTACCAATATAATAATATGATATTTTCTCTTTTTTTTAACCATTCTCTATAAACTCTCTCTTGTGCATGAAAATCCCAGTAGATCAGCAGTTTCTGAAATACTCAGATCAGCCTGTCTGGCACCAGCAACCATGCCACATTCAAAGTCACTTAATTCACCTTTCTTCTTTATTTTGAGGCGCAGTTTGAACTTCAGCAGATCGTCTTGACCGTCCCGATGTCCATAGTATCCATCCTAAATAGTATGTGAGATTTAAAATAAGTGTCACAAAGCATAGTATGTTGAAAAGAGTATGCAAAAAGTCTATTTCCAGTAGATTTCCAAAGTGACACAGTGACTCTAAAGGCTAATATTGCCCACAACCGAATGCGCTTTGGAGGAGGATTTGGTTCAGAACTACAAACACAAGTCAAACTGTTTTTTTTTGTGCCCCGTCCACATGAAGCCAGAGCTTTCCCTATCCGATCTTTTTTTTTTTTTTTTCTTGTTTCAAGAAATATCTGCGTACTGAAACCGACTCAGAACGATGTAGTATACATGCCAGACCAGTATGTGGCGACGTAATTCTGCCACAGAGATACACTAAAAATGGAGAAGAAGAGTTATGGCTAGAAGGGGTAAAGCAATGGTAGGAATTTGGGCTGAGCGATAAAACGATAATGATGCGTATCGCGATAGACATGTAATCGATATCAATAAAAAATGCGTTCGATAAAACATTTCGATAATTTTTTTTTTTTCTTCGTTGGAAGAAACCAGAGGTTGCGATGCAAGTTTGGTTACATGAACAAAGGCACTCACTCTCTGGTAACCATAGCAACGTTGGGAGTGATACACTAACAGCCAATCATGTAACAGTATCAAGTTTGGTTCAGTAACAGAACCAGCGTGGAGTGATCAGTGGAAAATGAGTGCCGCAGCGAGCAAGGAAATTGTTGATAAATCAGGAAAACAAGGGTTTTTTTTGGATTTTATAAGTTTGACCGTAGTCAGACCAATGTCGTCTGCAAATTATGCTAACTTGTTTTACCACCTTAAGTCTTTCGTCTAGCTCCGCAGCGTGAGCCTCCTCTGACTGCACGCGCGCCTCGTCTGTTTGGGGAAGTGTTTATACTCTACGTACTCACCGTTGTGCTATTCTTTGAAACGACAGGAGGGCAACTCAGAGTAATTGTTCTATAAACCATCAAGAAACAGCGGTCAGAAGAAGTAAGGTACACACATGACAATGTTTTCTTTATTAAACTTTACCAAAACCACACAATCATGTAAATCACTACAAGAATCATGTAAAACCCAGTAAACCCAGTTTTGCTTGTGGCATTAGAACAGAATATATGGATGGGAGAACATGTATACTAAATTAACCATCTCTTAAACATTTTCTAATTTCGCTAAACATTTTCAATTAGTTTCGTGAACATTTTTATTAAACATGGATCTTTATTTTCATTTAAAGGGCTTATTTCTGCTATTGTTGGCTCATTTTGTAAATATAAGCAACTGATTTAGACGCATACACTGGGTGCCGGTGTGATGAGACGTCATGCTCGGCCAGATTCGCCTCGAACTCGTGCATCTTCGGTCACAGAGCCGGAGAGTTCACCGCCAAGCGAAATGGGGTCTCGCGGTCTCAACACGCACGGCCGCCCACTCCCCGTTGACGTCATTTTTGCCGCGCACACCCTCGCTCTAGTGCGGACGCGTCGGGTATAAACATATTTACATTTTAATTATTTGAGTGTTTTCCATGGCTGTGTTGACATTTCTGCCTTTATAACTGAGGGGATTATAATCAGAGGATGATTTAAAATATAAAAATTAATTAATAAATAAAAATTAAATATATTTTTCTCCTGGTCCTTATTTTAAATGGGTTATAAAAAATATCAATAATTATCGATATCGACCGATATGAAACACTTATATTATGATAGTTTTCAGCCATATCGCCCAGCCCTGGTAGGAAGTGAGGCCGAATCTCACAATAAAATAACAATAATTAAATTTGCTACTTACCAGATTGTGTTTTATTAACACCTACACCTGCCCCAACCCTAAATCTACCCTTACAATAATGCATATACAGTAATTAAATGACGCAATATTGATGTGCGCATGCCCAGTGCCCGTAGTTGTATCGCCTTCTAGTCTTTAACGTGCCGGACGTGGGGTGATGACGTCACCGTTTCATAAACTATACGGATTGGCTGTACAAGGGTGTCGTTTTCAGATTTATCCACTCTGGGATCCAGTTTCAAAAAAATATCGGTTTCAGGCTCCCAAAACGACGGATCCGTGTGGACGATACGCTGATACGATACAAAAAAAGTTACATATACAGCTAAACACGTCTCCGTGTGGACAGGGCCTAATAATCAACATTTAATCTGATTATTATATTAAATATTTTATATTTAATGTTATCCATGTTATATTTCATCTTCAACAACAATGTGGACTTTTAAGATTCGTTTGGACATTAACTTTTAAATGCATAATTTTACGTTAATATGAGGAGAGTCTCGACTGGCAGATCAACATGCTACTTTTCTTTCCAATATGGTAGGAAATTAAAGGAAATGAAATGTGGAGGTTAACTGTGAGATGATTGACGGGCCAGTTTACAGTGACAGGATGCGACAGAACGGCCGTTAAAGACGCAGTTATAATTTGTATTAAATTTATCAAATGAATAATGTAATATAATTTGCAATACTGGTAAATCCGTTTAGGATACTGTTTTGTCATTGAAATACCATTGAAAGTTACTTTTTACCATGCCAGTGAGATACCTGTGGTTATCTACAAATGTATTATACTATGGAATACCAATAGTTAATTTTAATAAGGGTAGAGTCCTAAGTCACTCAGTCAGAATATAAAAATTTTAGTCTATAAAAATGGGATTGTTTTTACAGAAATTTACAGAAAATAAATTTGCATCCACATCCCAGTTCATGCTCAAACTACTGCAACTGTCAACTCCAGCTAGTTTCAAATGTGCATTTCCAAAAACATAATATTATTAATAATCACAAAATATTTTTGGCGCTACTACCAAATCAGGTGCTGGTGCCACTGCTCACACATATTAGTCTGGAGTCCTGGTCAAACACAAAAGGATAAATGTGGACAAGAGCAGTAAGGACATTTTTCAACAACTCGTGCACTTTATTGCGGGGCATCTGACTGACGATATCTTTTGTATGGAACAGACCAAAATTTAAGCTGTTGTTGCTTTTTGCGTCCATCATTGTTTCTGACATGCCTTGTGACCAGAAGTCAGTTCTGCCTTATTTGATTTTAGCACTTCTACATAGAGGGATGACTTTAGTTTCGGTCTGTTCTTCACATGCTTTCATATCACTTGAGCAGCTCAAACTTTTTGATCCAGACTGTCCACAACAATATTTGAAAACCTTATTTTTCTGCTTTCTGTAAATTAAATGTCAAGATTCCTGAAGTTGATTATTCAGGCAGTTCAAGGTTCTTTTTAATCAATGAAGTTAAAGGACTATTCCAGTCATTCATGATTTACTGGATAAGGATTAAGAAAAAGTAATATTTTTTTTGTAATATAAATATTTCAGTCTAGAAATAACACTTTTAAAAAGCTACTTTTAAAAGCTACATGATAAAAACAAGTGTCATATTGTGATATCAATGATAAAGCTGTTATTGATGTTTGCAGCGCAATATTTGACCGGAAGGGTAACATTGATTATTTTCGTCAGTTACGGCTCGTTAGATCTAGCCTCCTTTGAATCAGACTCCGAGATAAAGTAAGATTGCACGAGATTACATTTATTTGAATGAATAGATTATAGCATTTATTTGAATTAATTATCGAGAGCGAGAGATTTGTGCCTGCGTCTGTTCAGCATCTCTCTTAACAATGAAGATGTGCGTTTATTACTTAAAAATAGCGATGTAACCCCATCATTGCTGAGAAATATAATGTAGTGATCCAGTAGCTTAGCTATTTTATTGCTAAAAGTCGTGGGCCGGCGTTGATAAGTTTCTGTGCTCCTGAATCTGCAGCGCGATCTCCGTTCTCTGTATGCGAATGATTTAATTTGACTCGTGCTGCGTGTTGCTGCTGCCACCTTATGACAATAGATTTAGACTTTGAATTAAATATTCTCTCATCAATGAAAGTAGCTCATTGGAAAATGATGGACAATGCCCTTCATTTATATTTTTTTCTATATTGTCATAAATATCGTTATCGCAAATATTCTTGAAATATCGTGATGTAATTTTGAGGCTATATTGCTCACCCCTACTACCTCATATATCCATGTTCTTCTAGACAGTGGGAACCCTGGTTCTTCAAAGGAAAAAAAGTTAAGGGAGTGAATGTCTTGATTTTAATTGCTTTACTAACTTATTTTAACGCTTGTTTTGTTTTTAAGACATTTAAGTCTTCTTGAGGCCCTCAGATTGAGAGCCAAAGCTTTAGAGGGCATGCAATATAGTGCAGACAGTTTAATTTTATTGTCAATAAGAGCAGAGTCAGAATACACCTTTTGTGTTCCATAGAGGAAGTCATACAGTTTGGGAATGACATTAGGGTGAGTAAATGATAACAGAATTTGTAAAATGATGATAGACTTCGTATTTTTGCAAGAACTGTTCCTTTAATATCATTCACCTGTGTTGAGCAGACCTCAATTATATGAGTTGCTGGATCTCCCTGTGTCTGTATTCTACCTCTGCACACACACAGTGAGTGAGGCCTATTCACCATCCCAGACTTTAAGTTCAGCTAGTAAAGCACTTTGCACAGAGGAAATGTGTTTAACAGACACACTAACCTAGTTTTTCTACCATTATTGAACAAACTTTCCTTGTGCATGTGATTGGATAACATCAGACCTGGGCTGTTTTTTTAGAATTAGACCTAATTCTATACTGTTTGCTGACACCATGTGACCTCCGTGTTTAGTGCCATTTCTAAATATCTTTCACCTTTACGCGTCGTATGTAATTCTAGTTGCTAAACATACTTAAGATGTTTATTGTGTAAGGATAGTTGATTTTATTATCTCTTCTTTTACAGGGCTCCACCGTTGCTCATATTGGGTTTCTTTTTTCATCTTTATTCCTCATAGATGATGTCTTTGATTAGAAGGGTTTTTTTTTTTTCAGTGTAATTGGATTCAATGCCGTTGTTGAACCCCATCGTATAAAGAAGACGTATTCTCAAAACGAACCTCGAGTCTCTGAAGAGTCTTGGATCCTTAAGCGCCATTAGTTAATACAGGAACGCCACAATGCCGCGCTTTTATTTGTGCGATTGAGCAATTTGCCCGAGAAACTATTTTTACAAATTTCGGTCTGCTCTGTTTTTGTCATCCTCTCTTCGCTCCCATAATGCAGCTGGACAATAGTGAGTGTTACTGAGCTGCAGGTGCACCGATCCCCTTCTGATATTAGCTGATGTCTGAATGAGCAGGAATTAGCGGCGTGTTGCATTAGCCTTTTGTCGTGTGTTTTGTGGCCGTTGTGAATGAAGAGTCCCGCGACACAAGCGCAGCCCATCACGCGGCCAAAGGGCCCTGCTTAGCAACTTAATACAAAGTGTTCTCATGTCAGGCCCGCTGGAAATGGATACAATGCAAACATGGGTGCACATTCTGCTGGGTAAAAAATCTCAGAGAGGGTAGAGGAGGGGAGGCGCCGCTATTGTCCGGCCCGGAGCCTGTGAATAGAGAGGGCAAACTCGTTTGATTGAGTTCGCTCACCAGTCTCAGAACACAGGAACCTATTATACATATCCAGGCTTTTTTTTTTTGTTAAGTCGAGATCAATTCATTAAATTTTATTGCCCGGTGAGAAGCTGGGACACATTACGGTGGGGGGAACTTCATCTGATATTCATGGTTTAAGATAAGTAGTAAATGTATTCAATTAAGTGGTCTTTCAGAGGAGGCACAAGAAGAGGGGGGGCTGGAAACTCCTCAGCTGACATTGCTAATTGCCTAATGGGTCTCCTTTTTGTGCCACAAAAATATGTATTTTTTTTCCTTTAATTCCTTTTTTCGGTGTGCCAATCACAGCTGAAGTATAGCTTAATGACAGAACAATAGGGAATTACTCTGTTAGGGCTCTTTTGTGATTTATATGTAAGGCCGAGCGCCGGGGGAATAGACGCACAACTCATAAATGTGCCACTTCAGTTTATATGATTAAATTCAGCTGCTCTCACTGTATACTAGACACAGCTGAGTTAACCGCTCTCGCTCTGTGGGAGTTTGAAACGTGCTTTAGATTAAGATGAACGTGCATTACCTCTATAGAGATGCACACATTCATTCTGGTGTGCTGATCTTTGCCTTTTAAAGGGGTAGTTCAGCCCAATATTGTGTTATCATTCACAAAACCTCAAGTTGTTCCAAATTACAAAAGTGAGATGTTTAGCAGAAAGTTCACTTTGCTCTCTTCTCCATACAGTGAAAACCGAAAGTGACCAGTGGCTGTCCAGATCCCAAAAGGGCAAAAAGCACAATTTAAGTGTCTGTGCTGTCATGTTGTGCCATATAAGTCTTCCATAATTATACAATAGTGTTGTGTGATGATTAGACTCAATTTATGTCATGATTCTTCACTGGAAACAAGTCTGTAAACACATCATACCCCATATATAGATGTAGACCTATACGTATACATGCACACTGCCTAGCCAAACTTGCAGTGATCGTTATGTTTCTAGCATGTTGTGTGTTTGGCTAACAGTTCTTCTAACCCTAATTGATGGAGTGTGTAGCTATTCATTTCTGCTTTTAAGCAATGCAGAAAGACACATCATGGCCATATTCCAATGTCAAGATTCATCAGGCTCAGACTGTGAAAGAATGTTTGGGAGGGAGCATGAAGGATAATTTCCACACATGAAAGTCATTCATTGAAAGTGTTTGGGATGTGTTGGAGGATACTTTACAGAGTGCTGGACTCTTGCATTGCCAATACAAGATCTGGACCAAAAGTTGACGCACCTCTTGATGGAAATAACTGTTGTGATGTTTTTTCCATCAAGAGGTGCAGAAATATTTGGTTTAATTTTTGCAAGAGTCCAGCACTCTGTAAAGTCTTCTCCAGCACATCCCAAAGACTTTCAATGAAAGTTGATCTTTCATGAGTAAGCAGCACACCTGTTTTGTTTTTCTTGAGCAGCAACTCAGCATATGATTTCTGAAGGATCATGTGCCAGGTTCACTACCATGGCAAAAACGTTTTTGTCCCATTTTGTTGGGTCCATTGGTTATCACTTTTACTTTTCCGATTCAATCGTGCATTGATACGGCTGTCAATCTAGAAACTTTGCAGTGTACTTAGCAACATGAAAAAGTAAACTTGTATTCAGAATGGGTAATAAACAAAGCAAGAGGAGAGCATCCCTTTGTAATCACGAAGACTGTCATGATTCTCTAAAGCACAAGCTCACTGAATTCTGCATTCCTGACCATTATAAAAAAGCTGTCTTGATTGTACAATGAATCTCTTATTTACATCATGTTTAAACTTTGTTGTTGGTCATAATGGAAGGATTCGCAAGAGTGCGGAATAGTACCGGTAGTACCGTTACGTTTGACAAATCTAATCTAAGGATATTTCACAATGTTTAATAACTTTTGATGAAATAAATGCAGTCCTGAATAGCATAAGAGACTTCTTACAAAAGAAATCTGTTAATTTAAACACAATTGTTCATGTAGATTCTGTTTGTTTTTAAAATCGAGTAAAATTCAGTGTGACTTTTTAGATTCACACAGATCTTCAATTGTGATTCTTGGAGATTTAAATATTGACTTTGCTTTGTTTCTATTGTTTGAATTGTAATATACACTGGTCTCTCTTACATAAATGTTGTTCTCTCATTGCAAATGTTGGTAGTTTTTCATTTGTTGAAATGTTGGTAGTAAGTCATTTAAAGCCTTCTCTCTCTTTCTCTGTTTGTCCTCAGCCAGATGATGTGGAGGGTAAGATCAGAGAGATCATTCCTGCTGGTTTCTGCTGTAACACAGATGACTTCATCTCTCTCTTGGAGAAAGAGGCCAACTTCAAACCCTTTGGCAGCCTGCAACACACCTACAAAGTTCACAATGTGGAGGCAGGAGAGGATCTCACCTACCATATACACAAGGTACAGAGTTTCCCACTGCACGTTGAGTCACTGCTTTGACTGCTGGCAACAACATTCAGCATTCAAACTGGAATATGTTAGCCTTTCAGACTGTTGTAATAGGTTTGGCAGTGGGGATCATGAATAGTGAAATGCCTTAGGCTATGATTTTATAGTTATTGTTTTCTTGCTCACTTTATGTTAACAGAAATGTTTCAGAAGTGGAGAAAGTTATTACACTCAAATGTAGGATTATTGTTGTGTTTGTAATTGTTTTACTACCATGTCACCTAGTGATGCACCGAAATTAAAATTCTGGACCGAAACCAAAAATTCAGGATGCACTCGGCTCAAAACCGAGAGGAGAAAATAAATAAATAAATATATAAATATATAAATATATAAATAAATAAATAATATATATATATATATATATATATATATATATATATATATATATATATATATATATATATATATATATATATATATATATATAAAATAGTTGTGCAAATATTTTAATTGCAAATAGGGCATTTTTATAGCAACTTTTTAATAATAGAATAATGTTTCTACTCCAATGTGTTGGTGAAATATAAACATTTAAACGATGGCTTGAATAATTGTTTTCATGACAGATTTAAACATGCATTAATGAAGACATCACTAACAGCGATATTACTAGCTAACCAATGAGTTTCCTGAGGTAAATATAGCATTATGGGACATATTGTTTACAAGCTGTTTTATTGACGTCTTTCCACAGTTGAAACACTGAGAGATTACATGAGACATTATACATTTCAGTAAGTCTTTCTATATCCTTCAGCATACCTTCTGATGTTCATTCATGTTTTAGTTCTATAACTAGTAGTAAAGAAAAAGGAAGAGTTAATGAGTGTGCTTGATCCGTGCTACTGCTTGAACTTATGTGGCTACAGTGCGTGATCTGTCAGTCACAACGTATTCGAGAGCGGCAAAACTGAAAGTTGAGACTTAGTATTTGTTTGCGCATGCTATTCTCCTACATTTTTGAAGACGCACATGATGCTTCATACAGTGCTGCTTATATTATCAAACAATAAAAACACCCCTTCCTGCGCTCAAAATAGTGTGAAACAAGGACTGGTAAGACGTTGTCCTGCTCCACTTCACAGACGATGAGTGGAAGGAGAATTTTAGAATGACATTTATGACATTTCATTCAACAACAACTCGTTAATACATCATGCATCATTATGGCGTTTCTGCATTATCGCACATGCACAGTACTTTCTAGTTTCGGTTTTCAATCCGATCAAGTCTTTACACGTCCTCTCGATTGGATTCGAAACCACCTCTTACATTCCAAATTAAATTTTAATCGGATTTGACCTATTCATTCCAAATGACGTGACTTTTTTTTTTTTTATTCCGATTGTGCTACTAGTCTGATTACAGTCGGATTATTAGGGTCCATGTAAATGAAGCTACTGTTTCGGTCAGTGTTTTCAGCCCTTCAAAACTATTTCGGACAGTAACCTGAAATTTCGGTGCATCCGTAATGTTTTCTTTGGTTTGCTACTAATACTTTTGATTTATAAATCAATTTATAAATCATCTTTCTGCATATTAGACTGACTTTTTTTGATGTGCCACATTATGCAAAAGTGTTGCATAAAAATAAATGTTGTTTATCCTGCTGCACATTTTCATGAACTTAATTAAATTCAAACACAATTCCTTGTGAACTGACCATGAATTGTACCTGCTCTTCATGATTTTAGGTGGATATCTCATGTCCAGGGTTCAGAGAGTACCATGAGCGCTTGCAGACATTTCTCATGTGGTTCATTGAGACGGCCAGTTACATCGATGTGGATGATGATCGCTGGGACTTCTTCCTTGTGTGAGTGCAAGATTCACAGATTCATTAATTCTTTTAAAAACACTTGCAAAAATTGCTTTTACTGTAATGATCTTCAGTCTAACAGGCAAGAACGTGCTTGCAGTCGCTCACACAAATTATGTTGGTAACATAATAACTCACAATCAGCTGTGAAGTTCCTAGAACTGTAATCCTTCAACTAAAAGGATGATTAAGGGTGTGTTCACACATGGCATGTTTGGTTGGATTAAAACGAACACTTGGTGTGATTGCTCTGTTATTGCGGTTCATTTGAATAAGTGTGAACGCTGCCATCCGAACCCTGGTGTGCACCATACAAGCAGACCGACACCCCTGAAAAGATGGGTCTCGGTCTGCTTCCAAACAAACTGGTGCGGTTCGAATGAAATATGAACGCAACATGGACCAAAGACGTGTAAACAAACCAAAAACAGGACATGTCGTCACAAGATGCAACCCTAAAAAGGACAGAATGCTCAAGCATACCTGTTTTTTCCTCCTCATAGTCGCGAGTTTGCCCATCTCAGTTCAGTACAGGCCTCAGAACCTCGTCTCCTCGCAGCAGATCTTCGTTTGTGTGTGTGATGTAGGGATTCCTGATGCTGTTTTGACATTCATGAAATATATGACCAATCAGGTTGTGAACATATTTCTGTGCCTTTAGGTTCGGTAACTTTAGGTTTAGTGTTAAAATGCTAATGTGAACACTAAGCGGACCAGGACTAAAGACCCTAAGACTGTATAGGTCATATAACATGCATTTTTAAAATATATAAAATTTCACATTTCTGTTTTGAATGTCTTGCCCCATAGGCTTCCATTTTATGTCCATTACTGTAAGTGCAGATTTTGTTTTTACTATCAACAAAAATGTTGAACTTGAAGAACTTGAAATGTCCCAAAAATGAAAAGTCGTCATTTACACTCTACCCCCATGTCATTCCAAGCCTGTATTGACTGACTTTCTTCTTGGAACATAAAAGAAGATAATTTGAGAAATGTCTGTTTTTTTGTTGTTTTTTTTGTTTTGTTTTTTTCTCCAAAAAATACAGTACAATAGAAGCCAGAGGTAATTTGGAACAACATGAGGGTGGGTATAGAGCAAATTGAAGTTGTCTGCAAAAACTTGTGTTAGTGTTGATAACTTCGGCAGGCAAAAAATAGAAATCAAGTGCTCTCGCAAAGTCAGCAAGTGGCAATAGGAATGTAGTGTCAATTAATAGTCAACAGTAACTTTCTGAACACTAATTTCCTTCGTCTTTCTCATACACACACACGCGTCTAAAGCATCCGAGCGGGCCCGGTTATGTCTCTCCTGCCTTTGTGGGGCCTGTGGGGCCAATTATCAGACTGCTTTAATTATATTTTCTCCTGCATTGAAGCAAATTGTTGATCTGGCAAGAGTTTCCTTTGTGTTGTTTGTCTCGTTTCTTTGCTCTTGTGTTTCTTTCTTTCTTGAGTCAGGCCAAGAGGCTGAATTGAATGTTGTTGTCTTTTGAAACGCTGAATGAAGTCTCCAGCGGTAGTGAAGGGGACTCTGCCTGTGTTTTCTTTGCTTTGGCACCTATTAAAACAGACAATGGGCAAATGGACTGGAGTGATGTGAAGAGGCTAGATGCCTGCCTCTCTGCTCTAAGTTGCAGTGCACCAATTAAGTGCATAATGCATTCAGTGTCTCCAGCAGGTGCAGCGACAGGCCAGTGGCCCTCCACAGCGTGCTCGCACTGACGACGGGTGGGGGCTCGGTGCATGGGAGCGTGCCTACGATTGACCTGCCTGCCTTTGTCATCTCTCTCTATCTCTCTGTCTTTCTTGCAGATTCGAGAAGTACAATAAGGATGGAGAGACCCTTTACGCGACGGTTGGCTACATGACAGTGTATAATTACTACGTATACCCAGACAAAACCAGACCACGTGTCAGGTAATTACTAAGGAAGCACGTGCCCACTATCTGCTTTATTCTGTGAAAAAAAGAAAAGAAAATTACACATCTCTCTCTCCCTTGTCCCTAAAACTCCCAAATTACCATCTTGCATCTCTTGTGTACCAGCCCCTCACTGGGTATTATAAGACCAACCAATTCAGCATCACCCACCCAAAAGCTCGTTTTGAAAACGAGTCTAATGTATTGATTGGCAAGACGTGCTAACGTTTCATTACGTTGGCCACTGATGAATGAACAGATATAACCTTTCGGAGACTGATGATATCATTGCTTACTGTATTTGAGAACATTTTCAGCAGCCAAATTGAGGCAGTCTTTAACAGTAATTCCCAACTGGTAGGTCGTGACCCAAAATGAGACAGCAGCAGGGGAAAAACCATACAAAATGCAGATTATAAATTGCAGCTAACCATATAATCCTGCATAGAAAGCAAATAGTCAAATAAATAGTCTGTTCACCTTTTGAAAGGCTGGATAAAATGCTTCCTGTTTCTTTTGATGTTGATTTCACAGGTCATATGTCCAATCACTCCTTCCATTGGTAATAGGCAAATATAATGTAATATTTAGCTCAGTGTTAACATATCACACTTCTACAGTTGTTTTTCATTGCATATTAATACATCTCATGTTTTTTTGGAACAATTTTGTTACTGTGTTGTGTCGGTATCTTGATGTTGAACGTAAAATTATGGCCCTGAAGCAAAATGCCTGGCCTATAATGTCAGTTTCAGTAGATTCTATAAAGTCGGTAGTATAGTGTGCGTCTGAAGGGTGCTAGAGTTGTGACAGGGCTCTGTGTTTGCAGAGCAGTTGCTCAAAGGCTCAAGAGCTCTAACCTTAAATTGGTATTGTGCCTAATCATCGTGCTCTTCTGTGCAGCATCACTGAAGCCTTTGTATTGTGTGTGTGTGTGTGTGTGTAGCCAGATGCTGATCTTACCACCGTTCCAGGGAGAAGGCCACGGGGCTCAGCTCTTAGAGACAGTCCACCGATACTACTGCACGTCTGCTAAAGTACAGGACATCACAGGTATGAGGGGACACCGAGGCCTAGATTAAACATTTATGAGTCATGTTTTGAGCAGTTTTGTTTTTCTTTCCTGTATGCCCTGATTTATTACCAGTGTTGTTTTCCAGAGAAAGAATCACAATTATTCCTTCTCATATTTAAGAGTTAAAGGCCACATACACACTGTAAAGATTCAGGAGTGCCAACCGTATTAGGTCGACCAGTAGTGGATTTTACCGATAAGGATAAGTAGGTTTGGCCATGCTGCCCGATAACTGATTAATCAGACTATAGTTTGTGTGTACAGGTGCTGGTCATATAATTAGAATATCATCAAAAAGTTTATTTATTTCACTAATTCCATTCAAAAAGTGAAACTTGTATATTATATTCATTCATTACACGGACTGATATATTTCAAATGTTTATTTCTTTTAATTTTGATGATTATAACTGACAACTAAGGAAAATCCTAAATTCTGTATCTCAGAAAATTAGAATATTGTGAAAAGGCTGAATATTGAAGACACCTGGTGCCAGGTGTCTAATCAGCTGATGAACTCAAAACACCTGCAAAGGCCTTTAAATGCTCTCTCAGTCTAGTTCTGTAGGCTACACAATCATGGGGAAGACTGCTGACTTGACAGTTGTACAAAAGACGACCATTGACACCTTGCACAAGGAGGGCAAGACACAAAAGGTCATTGCAAAAGAGGCTGGCTGTTCACAGAGCTCTGTGTCCAAGCACATTAACAGAGGCGAAGGGAAGGAAAAGATGTGGTAGAAAAAAAGTGTACAAGCAATAGGGATAACCGCACCCTGGAGAGGATTGTGAAACAAAACCCATTCAAAAATGTGTGGGAGATTCACAAAGAGTGGACTGCAGCTGGAGTCAGTGCTTCAAGAACCACTACACACAGACGTATGCAAGACATGGGCTTCAGCTGTCGCAGTCCTTGTGTCAAGCCACTCTTGAACAACAGACAGCGTCAGAAGCGTCTCGCCTGGGCTAAAGACAGAAAGGACTGGACTGCTGCTGAGTGCTCCAAAGTTATGTTCTCTGATGAAAGTAAATTTTGGGGGTTCCAGAGTCTGGAGGAAGAGAGGAGAGGCACACAATCCACGTTGCTTGAGGTCCAGTGTAAAGTTTCCACAGTCAGTGATGGTTTGCGGTGCCATGTCATCTGCTGGTGTTAGTCCACTGTGTTTTCTGAGGTCCAAGGTCAACGCAGCCGTATACCAGGAAGTTTTAGAGCACTTCATGCTTCCTGCTGCTGACCAACTTTATGGAGATGCAGATTTCATTTTCCAACAGGACTTGGCACCTGCACACAGTGCCAAAGCAACCAGTACCTGGTTTAAGGACCATGGTATCCCTGTTCTTAATTGGCCAGCAAACTCGCCTGACCTTAACCCCATAGAAAATCTATGGGGTATTGAGAAGAGGAAGATGTGATATGCCAGAGCCAACAATGCAGAAGAGCTGAAGGCCACTATCAGAGCAACCTGGGCTCTCATAACACCTGAGCAGTGTCACAGACTGATGGACTCCATGCCACACCGCATTGCTGCAGTAATTCAGGCTAAAGGAGCCCCAGCTAAGTATTGAGTGCTGCACATGCTCATACTTTTCATGTTCATACTTTCAGTTGGCCAAGATTTCTAAAAATCCTTTTTTTGTATTGGTCTTAAGTAATATTCTAATTTTCTGAGATACTGAATTTGGGATTTTCCTTAGTTGTCCGTTATAATCATCAAAATTAAAATAAATAAACATTTGAAATGTATCAGTCTGTGTGTAATGAATGAATATAATATACAAGTCCCACTTTTTGAATGGAATTAGTGAAATAAATCAACTTTTTGATGATATTCTAATTATATGACCAGCACCTGTAATATGTATACTGATTGAAAACAAACGTAACACACAAAATAGTGCTGAACTTTATTACAAAAATTTCAAAACAGTACTGAACCATGAAAACATATAAAAAATATGAATATATCTTAATCATGTTACTATACATTTTTTTTTTTCCACAGGGGAATAAAGAGATAGAACTTTAAAATATATAAATGTATTAGTTAATTTTAAATATTAACTATGAACAATACATTTACTGACCTTAATTAATATTACAAATGGACTTATTGCAAAGTGTTACCATTTCCTATAAATCCAAACAGTCTTGCTTAAAGATGGCCATCTTTAAATATCGACACAAACGCCATAGCATTGAAATTAGACACATATTTGTATACCCTCACACTTTATTTGCTTCTATTTTAGAACACTTGATAATTATCTAATAAAAATAACTAAATATGCATTACAGTGAGGATGAAAAAATAACTGAAATCGAATGCATTTCTGATTTGTTTGCATGATGATACAGTTCCCTTTCTCATGTCACCAGCTTTATATATGCAACTTCGCTGCTTAACGAATGCATAAAAGTGACCAGCTGGATATAAAGTAATGCAAATAGATGGTAACAAATGTGATGTTAAACATTATGGTTGAGCTTGTTTGTGTTTTTGTCACGTTGTTTTAACCGCTTGGGGTACTAGTAATGCTAGCATCCTCTCGGCCTCGACGGCACTAATACAGCATCTATTCAACAAATTAATTACTTTATAATATGAAAACACTTACAATAGTGTGCTGTATACATACAGTTTCATTGTCTATTTTAAATCCGCATCTGAAGTGTCCCGCTCTGTGCAGCATGCATCTTCGCGTGTCAAAACAAACTCCACGAAACTCAGTGATGGTTTTTATTTTGCCTCTAGAGGCCGCTCTCGTGCTGTATAAAGACAGCGCACCCTTCTCAACTGCTCCAGCAATGGATGCAAGACAGAAAAACTATTGGTATGCATTTTTGCTGATTAATCATCAAAAAACGATCAATTGTTCAAACTCTATTTTAAATTCGGGAGTGAATCCCCTAAATTGTGGGGTGTTCCCGGTCTGCAGTGGTCAGGATCTATCAAAAGTGGTCCAAGGAAGGAACAGTGGTGAACCAGTGGTATATATATATATATATATATATATATATATATATATATATATATATATATATATATATATATATATATATATATATATATATATATATATATATATATATATAATGCATTAAATTATTATAGGTCTCGCTGGACCATTGCTGACCGTAGTAGCCATAATATATTGTTTTTATATAGCTATGATAGGTTCATTTATTTCATATCACTCTACACCCTCTTTATTCACAAATAATAAAATAATTTCTGCTCAAATCTATATTTCATGTCAATTAATTTTATTTGACAAGTAGATGTGTAATAAGTGGGATAATTCAGTCAGTCTCCGTTTTGCTTCAGGGTTCTCATCTCACACTTGGGTTTATAGCTGACATGAGAAACCCATATCAGTCATGTCATGTTGTTTTCTTCATTTTGGTAAAATCCTTTGCAAAAATGAATGTAAAAATATAGTACCATTAGAGCATGTGTTCAGAAAGCTGACATGTATGATCACACAGCCATTCTAATGATATTCTATGTTTTTCAAGAGAGGGAGAGAGGGCAAAGTGTTGTGAATTTTCTTTTTTATACTGCAGTTGTTGCTGTTGAGTTGCTCTGCCTTCAGTTTTGGGGAGGTGAAGGGATGTGATGTTAATTGCCGGCAGTTTGCTGCTGAAATGTGCTGGCCACATGCTGCCACTCACTCACCCCCTCAACAAAGACACAATTATTCAGAGAGAGAGAGAGAGAGAGAGAGAGAGAGAGAGAGAGAGGACCACACTCTACCAGATCTCTGCCCAGCTTGCACTATTTTACCATGTCTGTTCATTTCACTCTATATAGAGAGAAGACGAGATACAAGGGAAGTGTAGTATAAAATAATATAGAAGTATTTGCTTGTAATTACCTTTTTCATCAAGTAAAATACAGTAAAAATGTTGTTACTAATAAGCTAGACCTTTTTGCACTGTATTTGCACTAAATGAACTCTGAATTATATTAAACCATTCATATCAGTCATACTAATACAGCAAATACATACTATGCACAATAATAAACAGCCAAATTTACTTGCATAGTTTTATTTTTATGATGCGCAAATCAAGTTTTATCAGCCGTTTAAATCGATTCATTGAAAGTCAACTGATTCAATGAAATGTCACACTTAGCAACTCTCATGCTACTAAAGTTTAATATGTTAAGACATGTTTAGCCCTCCCGTATATTTGTGAGTCAGTAAGAGGAACTTTAGTCTAATGCTGTGGTCATGGTATTAACTTGTTCCTGATTTTTTTAAATTTATTTATTCTAAACATTCAATATATTGCCCAGTCCTAATCTACACTGTATAACTGTATTTTCTCCCCCGTCTCCCGTATTCAGTAAAAGTCTTTGTTTCCCCTGATTACCAGAGTAAACATGCATTTAGCTTAATTTTCTCGATGATGTATTCAGGATGTGTAATGAGTGTTTTCTTGAAGGTTGTGTTGTGTTTGTCTGGCGTCAGTATCTTAATACTGTATTTGACCAAATGAAAACTTTCAAGACTCATAGGCTGACATTTCACAACTGTCTGCTCTGCAGCGGAAGATCCATCTGAAAGCTATGTGAAGCTGAGAGATTTTGTGCTGGTGAAGCTGTGCTTGACTCTGCCATCCTTCTCCAGTGAGAAACTCTCGCAGGGCTTCAGTGAAGAAATGGCGTCTGAGGCCAGAGAAAAACTCAAGATCAACAAGGTAACATCCCTGTCGGGGATTATTCACTTTCCCTATTTATTGATATTGATAGTCAAGAAAACACATAAGAGATGGGAATAAGATTGTAATTGGAGGATTGAAAAGTCACAAGCTGGATTCATGCACACGAGCACCACATTTGAGTATATTTGAATAACACATCTGTTTTCAAACCTTTTCCAAAAAAGTTTCAATGAATCAGCTTTTGTCCATTTTTTTTTTTCCCCCAGTAAATCATATTAGTGGTTTGGGATCATCACTAAAAATTTTCCTGTGTGGCATTTTATCTGCTTAAAGAGCAGTCTGATAGTAAGAGCAGTCTTAAATGAGTTAAATAATGTCTTAAATGAACTTAGAGTTGAAAGGAAATGAGATGCGTGTGACAGATCTGTGGCAGATCTTAAAGTGACAGCAGCCTAATAAACCAGTTGCTGTGATGTCTGTCTAATGTTAATCAAAGAACAAAGGTCACAGAGAAATGTGTAGCTTCATAAGGATTAATCTATATTTAATTTAAAATGTATGCAGTGCAGACTATTTGATTTAACTTTATTCAATTTCTTTTATATTTCCTACCTGTTAGACAGGTAAATATGACATTTATTATAATGACTTTATGTGAAGTTCACTTAAAAAATTTTTTCTCAAGTCCTCATGAAATCAAAATTGACACTATTTACTTTGTTAGCACACATTACAGGTCTTAGGGTGAACAATTAATCTGTTCAAGTTAATACACAGAAAAAAATAGTTTGTCACGGTAATCTTTAATCAAAATCTGAAAAGTAACTTCCTGTCTGGAAACGGCGTTCCTTCTAAGATGATGTCAGTTTGACAGCTTGGGTTTGAATGTCTTTAACCACTTCAACCCCTCCAACTAGAGCCCGGCCGATAAAGGGTGTAGGCTGCCCTTCATCTGCATGCCATGCAGGCTAGAATTGTGAAACATTATTGGATAATTCTTATAATTGACATTTCTCTGGGCCAATTGGAATCTTAGCACTTTTTCTCTTAGCCAATCGGAATCTTAGCACTTGCGTCAGAATCTTGAAGCACACAGCGTCAACTGAGCTCACCATTGAATGAGACGCCTGGCTACCATGCGAGTCTGATGGAAGGAAGCTTATGGTTAAATTCAAGCTAAGTCAAGCTTTTTGGAGCAAAAACAACATCTATTTGTTTGCTTGATTCAATTAACGTTAGCTACCGCTTTTTTATGTTATATAATTTACAATAATATTGTATTGTCGTCATACCTATGACATTAGCTAGGCTTATCGTTAGCCGGGTGCTCTGCCCTGAGTTCCGAGATATACGGCTACTGCTCGAATTCTCCGCTACCCTGAATATTAGGTTGTCGTGCGTTCACATGAGCTGAAGGTCCGCGCGGCAAAAATGACGTCATTGCAACAGCGTGCGCGCCTCCGCATCCGAAGATGCACGACTTTGAGCCAATTCTGCCCGAGCAGACGGATATTAGTACATCTCATCACACAGGCAACCAGTTTGCGTGTCTAAATCAGTGGTATGATCTGGTTCAGTATAAAACAGTAGCGTCAAGTAAATGCCTCGTCCGTTTGGGGAGTTGCGCGCGCAGTCAGCGGAGGCTCGCACTGCGGTGCCAGGCGAAAGTATAAACAAGGCTTTAGGCAGTCATTCATGATGTGGGTAAGAAGTTAAATGTGACTGTTTACACAATAGCTGATGCCAGAGTAAGTGTAACATGAAGCAATTTGGCAACCGTGTTAATCTCTTGTTGCATGGGATGCATTTCTAACAACATAGGGCTATTTAGATAAACAATCTGGCGAGCGTGTTGTTTTAGGCTAATACACCAACAGCACATTTCTGTATAATAAAGGGCTACATTTTGCATCCAAGTCTATCATTTGAATTCTTTACATTGTGTTGTAGCTCAGAATTCGAGTAGCCGTGTATCTCAAAACACCGATCAGTCCTTGGACTGATGAGATTGGCTAACTTATCGTGATTTTCCATTTCAGAATGAGGGCGCTTAATGAGGAGGACTCATATAGCACAGCTAGACTCCGCAGGGAGGTGCAAGTGGAGCTGGTCATGGCTCAAGGTGGAAGTGAAGCAGGAAGTGAAGGGAGTTGCTCATACACTACTACTTTCATTGTGTTTTAAAAAAGTAGATAAGGCAGGACATGCCAAATGTACCTTATGACAAATGTGTCATTTGCATATTAAAATCACAAAAAAAAACGTGACAGTTGCCAACTTACTATGCACTTCACGGATGATCTCAGTTGTGAATGTTCGCAGCGCACAGCATGACTGGCTGGATCAGCTGGTGTTGCCAACTGGCACGTTGTAGAGTGCCCTCTGGTAGACAAACTATGAAACGCCAACACTCATAATGTGGTTGAGCGGTGTTTCACCCGTTTTAATTTTTTTTTTTTTTATATTAATTTATCACCATCATAAATGCCGGTACCGATAGTTTGGAAAATGCCTAATATCGGCTGATAATATCGACCCACCGATATATCGGTCGGGGCTCTACCTCCAGCCATTAGATGGAGAGGAGCGCTGAAGTAAAACCCTGCCCTCTATTCAATATTCCCTTTCACCTGGAAATACGTCACAGCACTGAAGAAAACTCACTTGCTACTTCCGGTTCACTGGGACTTTAAAGCCTAATAAATGTTGAAGTTTATAGCTTTTTATTATACTGTAATGATATTGAATGTCTATCATTAATGTTTTTAAAAATAATCTATTTCATAGAGACATAAGTAGCAGTATTAGTGATACTGGCCTTCATAAAAAGCCATTACAACAAATATTTAAAATATACTGTCTTTGCTTTGTTTCTACATTCATTTGGGGAGTAACTGTGCAATTATTACATTATAAAATATTAAAAACCAGTGTTTATAGAAAAATTTTGATTTATTTGTAATTTTTTTAAATCGATTAGCATCACTAATATATATATATATATATATATATTATACACTCACCTAAAGGATTATTAGGAACACCATACTAATACTGTGTTTGACCCCCTTTCGCTTCAGAACTTCCTTAATTCTACGTGGCATTGATTCAACAAGGTGCTGAAAGCATTCTTTAGAAATGTTGGCCCATATTGATAGGATAGCATCTTGCAGTTGATGGAGATTTGTGGGATGCACATCCAGGGCACGAAGCTCCCGTTCCACCACATCCCAAAGATGCTCTATTGGGTTGAGATCTGGTGACTGTGGGGCCATTTTAGTACAGTGAACTCATTGTCATGTTCAAGAAACCAATTTGAAATGATTCGAGCTTTGTGACATGGTGCATTATCCTGCTGGAAGTAGCCATCAGAGAATGGGTACATGGTGGTCATAAAGGGATGGACATGGTCAGAAACAATGCTCAGGTAGGCCGTGGCATTTAAACGATGCCCAGTTGGCACTAAGGGGCCTAAAGTGTGCCAAGAAAACATCCCCCACACCATTACACCACCACCACCAGCCTGCACAGTGGTAACAAGGCATGATGGATCCATGTTCTCATTCTGTTTACGCCAAATTCTGACTCTACCATCTGAATGTCTCAACAGAAATCGAGACTCCTCAGACCAGGCAACATTTTTCCTGTCTTCAACTGTCCAATTTTGGTGAGCTTGTGCAAATTGTAGCCTCTTTTTCCTATTTGTAGTGGAGATGAGTGGTACCCCGTGGAGTCTTCTGCTGTTGTAGCCCATCCGCCTCAAGGTTGTGTGTGTTGTGGCTTCACAAATGCTTTGCTGCATACCTCGGTTGTAACAAGTGGTTATTTCAGTCAAAGTTGCTCTTCTATCAGCTTGAATCAGTCGGCCCATTCTCCTCTGAGCTCTAGCATCAACAAGGCATTTTCGCCCACAGGACTGCCGCATACTGGATTTTTTTCCCTTTTCACACCATTCTTTGTAAACCCTAGAAATGGTTGTGCGTGAAAATCCCAGTAACTGAGCAGATTGTGAAATACTCAGACCGGCCCGTCTGGCACCAACAACCATGCCACGCCTCAAAATTGCTTAAATCACCTTTCTTTCCCATTCTGACATTCAGTTTGGAGTTCAGGAGATTGTCTTGACCAGGACCACACCCCTAAATGCATTGAAGCAACTGCCATATGATTGGTTGATTAGATAATTGCATTAATGCGAAATTGAACAGGTGTTCCTAATAATCCTTTAGGTGAGTGTATATATATACACACACACACACACACACACACACACACACACACACACACATATATATATAGATTTATATTTATTGTATTTTGAGTCCACTTGCCAGCAGTAGCTGTATAGTTGAAGAAAACTCCCACTCCCAAAAGAAGTAATTTCAGAACAAACTTTGAGATGCTGTATATTGTTTTAGCAGTGTTACCAAACCTATTTTTGCCTTGTTTTCGGGACCTTTTCTTTAAAACTTTACTGGTGCTGTATACTGTAGTTAATAAGGCCAAGCAATTATTAAATTAATTCTACAAAGAGTTTGTGCATTTATATATACAGAGATGATGGCTTTTTAACTTGTAATGCCCCTAAAGGTAAGAGTGAACATCCGTTTCTCTAAGGGATGCGGGCCATTAGCAGTTAGTGAGTGGGAGTGGGCCTAACAGTGACCCCTGTGGGACTCCTCTCTCTCTCGCCACTCCGGTCACTCTTTAACTGCTCCAATTATGACCCAGCATCTCCTTTTATGCCCCACAATCCCCTCTGTTCGTGTTGTTTGTGAGTGATTATCTCAGGGTGGTGCCTGTGGCATGGCCAGGCAAAATGCTTGGCTCTCCATACTACCCTAGTGGGAACTGCGTGAGGCATGGTGGACCTCTCGGAGTCATGGTTACAGATTCTCTGTTCTCAGAGTAGCACGGGAATCCCAGAGCAAGATGCTTTTAACCCAGAGAAGTGGACACCATTAAAGATTCAGTCCGTAATTGCTGTGTCTGGTACATTTTGTACAATGTATTTTGAGCCTCTGTTCTTCACTGTTTCTTCAACTGCATTATTCTTCATTGACATTTAGCATATGGACATTTGACATTACATCTTATAGTAATGTGACATGCAATGGAAGCTTCCTTATGTTTAATTGGTTAGAAACAAATAATCTAATCATCTATGGTCTTTTTTCCTCATGATTACAAAAAATGCTTATGGAAGTTAGCCACATAGGACAGTAAACATGATGATAGCTCTTGTATGAGGGTTCTAGGCATTTTTTTCTAAAAATGCATGACTACCTTTGACTTGGGGTTTTTCTTTTGCATTTCATGTCACAGCTTAGGGTATGTGGATGGCATCTGTGGCACACTGACAGTTTTGACGCAGCTCTTCTCTCTCGCATCACATAATAAAATCATTTTGAATAAAATCAGTTTTGCATGCCCATGTTTTATTTATTTATTGGTGAAAACATTGTGAATATTGCATAGTCAGATGGTAATTATCAAAATAAACTGCTTTAGGGTGATACACGACCCCTCAGCTTTGTATCCTACTCACCTTATCTGTGTTTACTTTGCAAAAATGATGGACTTACTGAACTCTACCCACAGGAATTACATTGGTATGGCATAACTAAACTTCCGGGCTATAATGGCTTTGGTATGGCATAACTAAACTTTCAAAGTAGTTCCACCTCTAAAGTACTATATTGACAGCAATTACAGCTTAAAGAAATCAATTTTACTCAAGAATTCATGCAAGAACTTTAAAGAAAATCTGAACATATTCTCACATACTCTGATTTTAAATGTTCAGGACTTCAGTTGAAATTAGGGATGCACAATATATCGACCACCAAATCACTATCTGCCGACTTATGTTCATTTAGTAATTTAATGTCATAAATAATGGATTATTTCCTTCAGCTGAGACACTTCAGGTGCGCACTGTTCGCCATAATGGTTTTGAATTGCTTGAAATATGATTGGAATCACAAAAAAGTGCAAAATGTGCAACAGTCTGTCATATAGGCTACACAAAATTATAATAAGAACCTTATAATTGTGTGCTTCGGACATTTTGTTTTATAATCAGGCTCTCAAAAAAGAAATTTGGATTAGATTTATTGATTTTAGATTATTAGATTTAGTCTTTCAAATATAAATAATTGTCGGTATCAGCTAAAATGTCTATGCCTTGTTGAAAGTATTGCCACAGATGCTGTCTCCAAACTTTAGGTTGAAAATAAGCTAGAATATGTGTTAAATGAAACAAACCTTTACAATCTGCCTTTTGTCTACTTTCAGAAACATGCACGGCGTGTTTATGAAATTCTGCGCCTCAGAAACACAGACATGAGTGATGAAGCGAAAGCCAGAGATTTTCGCTTGGAGGTGAAAAAAAGACTCTATGGACCCTACAGAGTAAGTGTGTTTGTGTATGTTTTATCTGCTCATGTCGGCTGTAGGTCCCTCTGTCTCCGTCTACGCTGATGGAGTGCATTTAAGAAGCAGGATGACTGCAGTCTAACTTGGTACACGGAGTACATTACCCATTAGGCGTAACTGCTACAACTGCCATGCAATGATTAGACAGTCATAAAGTGCAGAGAATGGAGCCTCAACTTCATGTACTGAACGTGGATTTCAAGAAACAACAAAACAAGTGAAGTCCTGCCAAAACAAACCCCAACCCCTGCCAAGATTGGCCTGCTTGTGTAACGTTTTCCAAACCGCACAGCTCAAACTACAACATGTGAAATGAAGCATTTCTTGACTTCAAAGAGAGCTGCACATTTCTAGCCCCGTTTATATTAGTGTGCTGTGTAAAAATGAACAGAAACAAAACTCTTTCAGTGCTGCTGTTCTGATATTCTGCAGTCTTTGTCTGGCTTAATTTATTCATTGAGTGGTGTGAATAGTTTGCACCATTTCCTGTGTGATCCTCTCACGCGGTGTTAAGAGCGAGAGGGACCTGAGGCCTCAGTCTGGGTTTGTTTGAGGGCATAATGGCTCACACCGGGCGGCAGCCGCAGTCTCCACATCCACACCACGAGCTCCATTCACAACAAGTGTCATTATTACAGATTTGCATCTGATTTAAGCGGAGCCATTTAGCAGGGAGAATGCAGCACCCAGTCACCTGCACACGGACTCTCTCTCTAATCCGCTCTCTCTGCATGAAGACACGCAGTTGTGTGTCTCAGGATTGGAGCTGTGCAATATCACTAAATTCTATTGACCCCAATAGTTATCTTTCTGCAGGCTTGTGTATGTTATAGTTTGGAGCAATTTGACTCAGTAATTTAATGTCTTAAGTGGTTATCTTTAAGCCCACACAACCTCTGAGCAATTGTATTGATTTTGGGAGAAAATAATCGATGCATTATCAAATTGGCCAAAATATTTAAAGAAATGCATTAATGTTCAAATAAATGCTGTTCTTTTGAACTTCTTATTTAATGCCACAATATGCTATTTTTTTCGCAATTCTTCCGCTCATGTGTATGTGTGGTAATGCAGCGCTGTTTATCATATTACACACATTTTAGTGTGATGAAAGTTGTTATAATGCTTCTCTGAAAGTTTGCTTGGTGGCGACTATGAGACACTTGTTGCACACTGCAGTAAGATCGATATTAGGCATGGTAAAACATGGTATTCGCGGTAAATCAAGAAAACCAGATTTAAACAAGACTGTGTTGAGCTATATAACAATGATTCGTTTTCTGCCAATGAATGCATCCAAACAGTTGCTCACCTGTCTAATAAAACACATAATATATTAAAGCGTCTTTGGTGTTTCCATGGTTTTCCATGGAAATCGAGGGTAACGCAGGTATGATGTCATTGATAGGCGACGCATGGACAAGTTCTGTGTTCTGGTTAAAATTACTTATTTCTTTGGATTTAAACATTCTTGTAAACATTTGGGATAAGTAAGTACACAAGTCAACAAAATATATAACATTGTTCAAGTGGTTTTTGGATATTTTAATCCAAACATTTTACATATTCTGCCTTTAATCCAAGAATCTTGAAAAAAGCATATCCGTGTGATAATAAGGACCATTTCAACAATTATGTAGTTTAAAAAGAGAATTGCTTTTTAACTATCATTCTTTATTTTGTACCAAATTAATATTTATTTCTTCTGTGGAACACATAAAATTCACCATACAAGTACATGCATTATGCAACCACAAATAAGATTTGAGGAGCAGTATTTTCAGTGAGTATAAATTAAACTTTTGTCCTGATTCTCATGCAAAACTATAATGTCTACAGGAGTCTTGGAGTATAGTATTCTTTTATGGCAGTGTGTCTGTTTACACTGTGCAACCGTCTTGTTGACAGAGGCTATTTACACTAACTCCGCCCACTGACACCTGATTGATCCAGTCAAAATTACAGAAGACACTGGATTGTTAACAGTAGCAAAAGTGTAGGGGGTAAGGCACATGGTAGAAAGTTTTGACACAAATTAACCCAAGAATCTGCCTTTTGCCAAACTCTATTTCCTTTTCCCATTGCATATCAGATCTGAAAGGCATGTACTTTCAATAAAAAAAGCATATAAAATGTCTAACGTGCGTTAAAAACGTGCATAAAGTGTTTATTGATAAGGGCAAGGTGTAGAGAGGTTTTACTGTCCCAATAAGGCAGCATTCGTTTAATAATTTTAATAAATATAATCATTTACACTGTTATTGTTGCATACCATTTAATGTGCAAAAACACTGACGTGCAAATAGTATCTGCCACCCTTTATAAGTACAAGTATCTAACTACTATTTACACTTGTTGCAAAGAAAATACTGCTGTTTTTACATAGCGTAAATTAAAATCTATTGCTATTTTTACTTAAAAATAGCAGCTGCCTTTTTTATTTCCCCTTTTTTGGGCTTAAATTCCGGTTAGTGTATTCATTCATTTGTTGTATGAAATAGAGCAACGTGAACATTCTGCGGAATTGTTTTGTGTTCCACAGTAGAAAGAATGTCAGACGGTTTGGAATTTCCAATTCTCAGGAGGTTTTTGCAAAATTCTCTGACCAAAGATTCCGTGCAATGGTCTTTATCTTTTCATCGTTCTTAAATTGTAACTCAATTAGCTGTTTCTTTTCGCTGCATGTGTCTTGATTCTTCTTGGAGGTTGTGGCGGTATTAGTTGATGTGTTGCAGATAATGTGAGTTGATATGATATCTGCTTTGGTGCTGAAGCGCCAGCAGTGCTAATGTGTTGGATCAGAACCGTTCTCATCATGACACTGTCCAGGACAGAAAACTCTGACAGCAGTAAATAGACCGAGCCAAAGAAAGAGTGAAAAACATGAGGCTGGGAAGGAAATCAGGATCTGCCGACCATATGCCTCTCCCTCTTCTGGAGGTCTCTTTACTTTGAATGTGTTGCAGATTTTCCTGTCCTCGATACATCTTGCCTGTGCTTGTATGCAGGTAGGGATTTATGGGTTAACTCACTGATATTGAACCTTGCCCAACTTTTCACTTACCTGATTTTTTTTTTTAACAACATAAATTGTCCAATATTTTAAGTGTATGTGCGTGTATGTATATATGTGTGTATATATGTGTGTGTATATATGTATATGTATATAATATAGATATTTGGTGTAAACAGAATGAGAACATGGATCCATCATGCCTTACCACTGTTCAGGCTGGTGGTGGTGGTGTAATGGTGTGGGGGATGTTTTCTTGGCACACTTTAGGCCCCTTAGTGCCAATTGGGCATTGTTTAAATGCCACGGCCTACCTGAGCATTGTTTCTGACCATGTCCATCCCTTTATGACCACCATGTACCCATTCTCTGATGGCTACTTCCAGCAGGATAATGCACCATGTCACAAAGCTCGAATCATTTCAAATTGGTTTCTTGAACATGACAATGAGTTCACTGTACTAAAGTGGCCCCCACAGTCACCAGATCTCAACCCAATAGAGCATCTTTGGGATGTGGTGGAGCGGGAGATTCGTGCCCTGGATGTGCATCCCACAAATCTTCATCAACTGCAAGATGCTATCCTATCAATATGAGCCAACATTTCTAAAGAATGCTTTCAGCACCTTGTTGAATCAATGCCACGTAGAATTAAGACAGTTCTGAAGGCGAAAGGGGGTCAAACACAGTATTAGTATGGTGTTCCTAATAATCCTTTAGGTGAGTGTATATAGCTAGTGTTATGTTGCAATGCTTAATATTTGCAACAACCCAATAAATTAAAGTTGGAGACTATCTAACTTTAAGAGATTATTTACAATGATTTTAAGAACATTGAGAAGTGTTCTTGGGAATACCAAATAAGAAAGAATATTATTAAGAATGTTTCGTGAAACTTTTGACATTCCTCACAGGGACATGTGACATCTACACACTGTCTGCACCGCTTTAGCGCTTACTAAAGGAATTACACAATAGAGCTGTTCAGTCATGATGACGACCCGGAAGGCTAATTCACCATGGCTTCTCTCTGGAATTTCCCATAGGTTTTCAATAGTGCCTTTTTTATTCATGAGTGAAGTAGGGTCTGTGGTAACATTACTGTTTGATGTTTTGTGTAACATTTAAAGTACACACAATCATACCGCAAATGTTAATGTCTGATTTGTCCATCACGTAAAGTCAGATCCTTGTGAAAGTTGTGCTTCTGTTAGCAACTTATGGATTTACAGGGAAATCAACTGACAAATGGCTTGCTTATAGATGTTACTGTGAATGAAGCTGTGATCAGAGTAAGTATTATAACAATAGGAAAAGTAAAAAATGAGGATAAATCCTGTTGGTGTGACTGTTTAGCGAATATTTTGTATGTGAATGCTAAATCTATGCATGTTGTCTCTGTGTGCTTTCTTCTGAATTCATATTTTGTGGGTCTTGATTCAGTGCCAAAGCCTCTCAACAACCTTACAGACTCAATTTTTGTTCAAGGCTCTTATTTCTCCCCTCTTTTCTCACTTTGTTTTTATACATGAAGTTTAGCTGTGATGTAATCACATTTGCCCTGAGGTTTCTATTCAGTGACAGTTTTTGGATGGGATCGGGTGAGCTGGTTTGCATCTTATTTTCTTCTGCGCTGTACTGACACCTGTGTATTTTCTCCCAATGCTTTTGCCATGTGTGTAGAAAAACCAGCGTGAGCTGACTAAGATGCGGAAATGTTTGAGGCCAGAGGAGTTGGCGTCCCACATCAGCCAGATGGACACAAGTCTGCAACACGAGGAACTGGAGAAAAGCTACCAGGACGTGCTGGCGGATTATCGGCGAGTCCTGGAGCGACTCGCTCAGGCGTGAGCACCGGGAGACTTCTACATCATCCTGGAAAGACTGGCCAAGACACACACACACACACACACACATACACACAGTTCTATTGCATTGTACCCAGTGTTAATGAGGGATTAAACATGACACATCTGCATTTGTTACTTGTATGATAGACAGATGGGCAGTTGTTCACATAATGAGAGATGAGTGCATTGGTCTACTGTGGAGAAGAAAAGATTGAGTTGTTTTTTCCATCAGATATTTTCCTTAATGTAAAAAATGTAGATTTTGAAGCACTTCCTTAAAGAACAAATAAAATGTTTTGTATATTGCTCAAATGTATGACTTGCCATCTCTTTGGTGATGTGTCTAAAATAAAAAGATATTCATTTTACTTAACAATGTTTGATATATTGTTAAACTTGCATAGTATTTGAAGTACACTATTATTCAAAAGTTAATTTAATTTTTTTTTTTTTTTAGCAATAAAAGTATTTAGCAAGGCTGCCTTTAAAAAGTGACCGTAAAGGCTTGAATTGTTACAAAAAAAACCTGAGCTTTCTATTAAAGGCAGGGTAGGTGATTTGTTCCAGAAACTAGTTTTGTTATGCTGGTTGAAAGTCTCTTCACATCCTGATAGCAATCAATAGAAGTGGTCTAAATGTATTTGTAAATTGTCTGTGGAAGGCGTAGGACCATAAAATGTCCGTCCAATCACTGTATTCAGTCCGACCTCCCTGTCAGCGCAGGTATTTCCACACAGCACCTGCTCGCGCAGACATCACACGTCATCAGCGTTTCATGCTATGAGTTAGACAGACGTGAGTCACCGAGAGCCGCAAACAAACAGCAGCCGCCTTTTACAGTTCCTCCTGAACCAAAGCAACCAGCTGATGCTGCGTTCACACACCATAACTACTGTCATTTGGAAGAGATGGAACCCGTGACACATACTCGGAGCGGTTTGTCAACACCATCAACGCTGAAATGAATCTGCAGCAGTCAGGTGGAACAAGAGCTCTTTAAGTTATGTTCATTATTATTGTAATGTTATGTGCTTTGAGACATGAGGTAGTTCAACACCGTGACGCTTCGCAGACTCTGCTGTGTGTGTTCATGTGTTTTGAAGGAGGCGTGGCTTTGGAGACGCTCTGAAGGGAGGGTGGGATCTCATGCTTTCAAAGCTAGCTCGCTATTGCTAGCCGCTTTGGAAATTACCTACCCTATCTTTAATTACAGAATACTGAAGAAAAAAAACACATCTCAGAAAACAGCACAACTGTTTTCAACTGATGTTTCTCGAGCAGGGAATCATTAGAGTGATTTCTGAAGGATGATACTGAAGACTGGAGTAATGATGCTGAAAATTCAGCTTTGATCAACAGGAATAAATTACATTTTAAAATATATTCAAATAGAAAATATTACTGTTTTTACAGTATTTTTGATCAAACAAACAGCTTTGGTGAGCATGAAAGACTCTCAAAAACTGTAATGGTAATGTACTTTAATATTTGGGGAGTTGACATGAAATAAAATATTTTAGTTGAGAGATTTTTTTGTACCTTAAATATTTCCAAAAGAACCGCTATTGAATCAATGACTTGAGAATTTGAAATCAAATCTAACCGTATTATCTGTCAATATCCAGCCCTGTTAAAAACACTTCTAAGACTTCACTGACACGAGTGTTTACACATCAGCAGTCTTGGAAAACTTCTTGATGAATCACATTAGATGATAACTAACTATTGTATACAAATATCCCTATGTGATTTTTTTGTTTATTTTTACGTTTTGATTTCAGATGAATATCTTATATACGATGAACCCCATGGTTAACCAAATGATGATTTCCTGGGTCGAGCTAAACATGGGTGTCTCTGCAGCTCCACAGTTCTCAGTCACTGACATACGAGCTGAGATCTGAAGATTAGCTGGTGATACACTAAGAAGAGTTTTAACTGCCGTTACTGCACAGTGATACAGAATTTAAACCTCTGATCAGTCACTCATTTCAAGTCAAATCAATTTGCAAGCAGAAATGTGCTGTAAAATTTGCTCCCTCCCTTTTGCAGCTAATGCATCTTCTGATTGCATTTAGCATTGAGTGCTTCGCTAATGACCGTTACGCTAAAACCCTTCCTGTCGCCACGCGGACCACTCATGCTGATTCCATGGATGAATTACCATCTCTTCCCTTTTACTCAACGCATGCAGTTAAAAAAAATTAAGGTCTGGAGGTTAATTTTCATTTGTCATCCTCTTCAAATGTGAGAAGTTGAGCCCAGAACTCTTGACCATGTCAGATATTAATTGTATCCTCTCATGTTCCTCTGGCTCCTGAGTTCATATCAAGGCCTCTCGTCTAAATCCAAATAGAGAAGAATAATTAATGTGGCTGGAGTGTCTGGAGTGCTAAAGAGGATTTACACTGAAGACTTTGACAGTAGATATTTATGGTGGAACTCATAATGATGCTTTGGGATTTTGTGAAAGATTCAACCCAATTAACCCTCGAGGAGCTTGAATTCCAAGTCTTCTGAAGATATTTGTTTTGTGATTTTCAGCTGGGGACCATATTAAATAACAAATAAAAATGATATAACTGACCAGAATATTTGGTAGGGTTCCCACGTGTCCTGGAAAAAACATGGAAAATTAGAGAAATCTTGTTCTTGTCATGGAAAATTATTTTTATTTATTTATTTATTTTAGCTGTGAACAAAGAGTTTATCTCTGGCCCAAAACACTTAAAGGGATAGTTCACCCAAAAATAAAAATGCTGTCATCACTTACTCACACTCAAGTTGTTTCAAACCTGTATGAGTTTCTTTCTTCTGTGGGTTATAAATGACGATTACTGAAGAATGTGGTCACCAAACAGTTGATGATGAGCCACTGACTTCCATAGTATGTTCATTGACTTTGACTAATATTATTATTTCCAAATAGTTAAAACATTAAAGTAGTTCTAATATTTTCGCTATGGTATTGACATAACGAGAACCAAATAAGCTCATATTGAAACCTAATTTTATAGTTTAGTCATGCCATGGCCATGTACAGTTGTGCTCAGTAGAATTATTCATAACCTTGGTAAATATGACCAAAGAAAGCTGTGAAAATAAATCTGCTGTGTTAATCCTTTTGATCTTTTGTTTAAAAAATCTAACCTTTCATTTGAGAATAAGAATTTTGAATGGGGGGAAATTCTCATTATGAAATAAGTGCTTTTCTCCAAATCACGTTGGCCATAATTATTAGCACCCTTTTATTAAATACTTTTTTCATCCTCCTTTTCCCAAGATAACAGCTCTGAGTCTTCTCCTATAATGCCTGATGAGTTTAGAGAACACCTGACCAGAGATCAGAGACCATTCCTCCATACAGAATCTCTCCAGATCCATGTTGGTGCTTCTTCTCTTCAGTTCATCACTCATCTACAGGGTTCAGGTCAGGGGACTGGGACGGCCATGGCAGAAGCTTCATTTTGTGCTCAGTGACACATTTGACATTTGGGCTCATCTATAAGACAATTATTAATCTACCACTGTATTTAAATAATATACTAATAATTCATATTCTTGTGTTGACTCAGGGCTCATCTATAAGACAATTATTAATCTACCACTGTATGTAAATAATATAATAATGATTCATATTCTTGTGTTGACTCAGGGCTCATCTATAAGAAAATTATTAATCTACCACTGTATTTAAATATTATAATAATGATTCATATTCTTGTGTTGACTCAGGGCTCATCTATAAGACAATTATGAATCTGTATTTAAACAATAACAATAATGATTCATATTCTTGTGTTGACTCAGGGCTCATCTATAAGACAATTATGACTCTGTATTCAAACAATAACAATAATGATTCATATTCTTGTGTTGACTCAGGGCTGTTGCAATACAGAAGGGATGGACACAAGGAATACAGGTTAGTGAAGTTTATTGAACAACCAGATGATGCAGACGGAAGTGCAGGTGAGTAATGTAGAAGTTCGTGAGAGTCTGGTGAAGATATCCTGAATGACACAGTCTTTATACTTGCAGGTGAAGCGTGCTGGAGACAGACTTGGAACGAGGAAGACTCTGGAGGAATACACAAGACGAGGGAACACGATGGAGGCTTGGAGGAAACAAGGGAATACAGGTAAGTAGATCCTTCAGATTCTCTTCTCTTCAGTTCATCACTCATCTTCTACAGGGTTCAGGTCAGGGAACTGGGACGGCCATGGCAGAAGCTTCATTTTGTGCTCAGTTACTAATTTTTTTTTTTTTTTTTTTTTTTTTTTTTTTTTGATCATTGTCCTGATGGAAGATCCAACCACAGCCCATTATATGATTTATAGCTGGGACAGTCAGGTTTTAATTTGAATTTTATCTTATGCTGTTTGATAGAATCCATGAATCATGATACCATGAATCTGAACAAGATGTCCAGGATCTCTGAAAAAAAATTTAAGATCCAGCGTTATATTTAACCGTGGGCATGGGGTATACATTTATTTATTTATTTATTTTTTTCTGACCACAGAACCAGGTCCTGTCTGAAGTTCCAGTAGTGTCAGTTACTTTTCAAACATTCTGTGGTTGGATGAAAAAAAAAAAGAGAAGAAAACAAAATAACTTTTTGTCAGAAAACATTCAAGATGGGTTTGATGTGCACAGGGGTAAAAAAAAGTACCCCATGTGTACAGTTATACTGTACTGCTAAATATACAGCTGTTAACATCTTTAATGTTGTGGGCCTAATTTTCTGCCAGATACCAGACATCTTGTTCAGATACATGGCATCATGGATTCTATCAAACAAAACCTGACGGCCTCTGCTAGAAATCTTATAATGGGCCATGGTTGGATCTTCCATCAGGACAACGATCCAAAACAAACATCAAAATCAACACAAATGTGTCACTGAGCACAAAATGAAGCTTCTGCCATGGCCGTCCCAGTTCCCTGACCTGAACCCTGTAGAAGATGAGTGATGAACTGAAGAGAAGAGAATCTGAAGGATCTGGAGAGATTCTGTATGGAGGAATGGTCTCTGATCTCTGGTCAGGTGTTCTCTAAACTCATCAGGCATTATAGGAGAAGACTCAGAGCTGTTATCTTGGGAAAAGGAGGATGAAAAAAGTATTTAATAAAAGGGTATGATTAATTGTGAGCAATGTGTATTAGAGAAAAACGTTTATTTCATAATGAGATTTTTCCCCCATTTAAAAAAAAAAAAAAACTCATAAAAATAACTTTCTGTTGGTCAGCACGGCGAATTCGCATGACCAACTTGACCACCAGCGAAATCCATGCTGGAAACCTTTTTAACCTTCACAAACTCCTGATTCATAGTGAAATGACTGGATTTCACCCCAGAAATTTTGCCAAGAAACAGTAAATGTGGCTGCATTGTTGATCTGCCTGCAATACTATGGCCTGGTTTCACAGACAGGGCTTAGATTAAGCCAGGATTAGGCCTTAGTTCAATTAGGGCATTTAAGTAGCTCTTATAAACGTGCCTTAGAAAAAAAATCATTATTGGTGTGCATCTTGAGACAATGACACTAACATTCTTTTAGTCTGGACACTCTTAAGCATTGCTTGTGCAAACCAGTTAAGGCCATCTTGGACTTTAAACTGGTCCAAGCTGATCTAAGCAGGTTTTCCTGTAGGAATGTATCATGGATCCACAGCAATTTCTTGTCTGCTTGTCATATTTCAAGTGTGTGTTCTTAAATAAGACCACTAGAGTTCTTAGATTGGAACACAGTCCAATGCACTCACAGGTGAAATGTCTTAAAGCAGCTGACGGTCTATGTATGTGTGTTTTTGGGGAAAATAACTGTATTCTTGGAGGCATCACTCAGAGCTGTGTAAACCGTAATATGTGCTTGTATTGCAGGGTTTCCCCGACTGCAGTCACTCAAACCGCTGAGCCCCTGAGAACCGAACACAGACATCAGAGTTAACGCGCTCTACAGACAGAGCCTTTTGTGTTTTACAGTAGAGGATCCATCATCATCACCGTCAGAATGGCTGTCAGTCAGTGATCTGAGTTCAGTGCTGGGTGTCGAAAAGGTTAGATTACAGGAATCTTACTGTCTGCACCTTTTTTTCGAGATTAGCAGGGTTTAGCTTTCGTGATCCCTGCTTTCCTAAACTGAGACGGATATAAAGGCTTTCATACATTTACTTACATTTAGTAAGGATCCATGCTGTATTTGCAGATGTGTCTTGAGCACTAAGTTTTTTTTTTTTTCCATAAGGTTTTCATTGGATTTTTAGTTCTATGACATTTAACATCCATGGAAACATTCCATTGCCGAAAAGGTTCTTTATAGTGGAAAATCCATTTGCCCAAAACTTCATGTGCAAATCACAACTAGCGTAAAACCAACAAAAATCATCCAATGCACTTACGATGGCCAGCACTTCAGAAACATTTAAAATATGCAGTTATTACACTGCATGTGCTTGCATGAGATGTTGTGACACATCTTACCAGCCTTGTCATTTAAACCTAGTTACTTTTATTTTGTGTCATCACACCAGGAAGAGACATCCTTGATGTGACTTAACTGTCCTTACAGTGCTATTTATATGGAGTGACCTCCACCAATTACAGTGGTAACACATAACCAGGTACCAGCTTCAAGTACCTGGGAGTAAACATCTCCGAGGACCTGACCTGGACTGCTCACATTCAGACACAGGTGAAAAAAGCCAGGCAAAGACTGTACCACCTGCGCCAGCTGAGGAAATTCAGGGTTTCACCAGCTATCCTGAAAACTTTCTATTTAGGGGCGATAGAAAGTGTTTTAACTCAGTGCATCACAGCGTGGTATGGGAACAGCACCAGTCATGACCGCAAAGCCCTGCAAAGAGTAGTGCGCTTATCCGAGCGTATCTCAGGGTCAGCTCTCCCGTCTCTGCAGGACGTCTACACCAAACGCTGCAAAGGTAGAGCTACCAAGATCATCAAGGACTCTAATCACCCTGCAAACCCTCATTTCACGCTGCTACCATCTGGTAAGCGCTTCCGAAGCCTGATGGCCAAAACTGAGAGACTCAGGAGGAGCTTCTTCCCCAGGCCATCAGACTCCTGAACTCAGTCACTTAACATCACGTGACTTCACTTCAGGATAAACATCGATACACTGACATTGCACTGCACTTTCTGTTCTCGTTGTTACTGTGTAACAACCTGTCATAAACCTGTTTGCACATTATACTCTTTATACATTTGTTAACCACATATTTATAAGTCTACAGTTTACTCACTGCAAAGTCTACTTCAATTATTTTATTCCACTTTATCCTTATTTGTTACCTTTTTTTTCTCTTGACTTGATTATTTATAATTCTACAGATATATACATATATATATATATATATATATATAGTACTTTTTATCCTATTTCTATTATAATTTCTTCCTTGTGTTTTTAACTGTGAATTTGCACTGTCCATGGAGCGGACCTGTTTACATTTCACTGCCGGTTGTATATTCTGTATATAACTGTGTATGTGACAAATAAAACTCTTGAATCTTGAATCTTGAATCTTGAATCCAGGGGTTATTCCACCTAGACAAGTAGTTCTGCTTCCAAATTATGATTTTGACAGCTTAAACGGTTTTAGTGAAGAATTCATGTAAGTGTTTTAAGAAAAAAACCCTCTAAACACTCTGGAACGTTTAGCTAGGTTTTTCGTTGTAAAAGTAGTACAATGTTTCCATTTCGTATATACAAACTGTGTGAATATATATCCGGAATATTCCTGTAGGAAGGTGTTTTGTGCAGTAGAGTTCCGGATACTGTATATGTTGAGTATATTCCAGTGACAGCAGTGTTTCCCTCTGTAATTATGATGGACTGGAAGTTTCAATCTGGGTTTTTGAATCTCCAGTTACGCTTGTTGGCACGTCAACTCCGCGCCTCTCGTTACCTGGTGGCGCCTCCGAATCCCTGGCCTGAGACAGCGAGGAGCGGTTGGAAGTCATCCCAGTCGTCCACAGCAGCCTTACAAACCTGATACCTCTCCTTCGGAATCCCAGCGTCTCAGTCCCAGAATTCCCAGGGGGCGGGAGAGACAGACATGGTGTATCCCCCCCCCTTCCTTATCGTGTTCCCAGACCATTGTCTCCCTGTGCGCCTTCTCATGCCTGAGGGACAGCAGTTCTCCTCAAACTCACTTTTCAAGACCGCTCTTTTTCTGCCTTAATTGAGACCTTCTTTAGATACCCTTTGACATGCTGACAGGCCAAACCCAAACACGGTTAAAGAAACCAGGTTTGACATCTTTTAATTGAGTGTGCCAACAGAAGACTGATTACGGTGGGAGGGAACAGGTGGGCAGGTTAAGCTGTAAACCTGAGCACTCTGATGTGTTTGTGTGTGTGTAACAGAGCAAAGATCTCTAGAGGCTTGTGGCACAGTGTCATGCTGTGTAAACACACACAAACACATGCACCTCACTATACCTCGTACAGGTGTTTCTCCTGCTTGAGATTCCCTTTAGAACCTGATGGATTTTATTATACCTGGAATTTCAAAGCCAGTCCATCATTGAGATGATGCCTTCATGCAGGATCAATGTCAAAAAGGTCTTTATTGAAGTATTTACAAATATTTAAATTATATGAACCTAATTATATTAACAAGCATCCTTATTACTATTGCTTATCCTTGCAGATTTGAACAAAACCTTAAGCAAGAGAAATCCGATTTACTTAAATTGAAGGAGAGGCCTGAGTGATATTTAGTGGGACTTGATTGTAAACTGCTTTGACTTGGAAGAGGAAGCAACTCCCTAGAACACTCCAGCATCCGCATTGCAATGGACGACAAAACACTTAAAGCTCAAACGTGCTGTGTAACACGAGAATTAACCTCATTGGTTCTTGCTGAAGCTCAAATGTGCTGCGTAACACGAGAATGAACCTCACTGGTTCTTGCTAGAGCTCAAACGTGCTGAGTAACACGAGAATGAACCTCATTGGTTCTTGCAGAAGCTTAAACGTGCTGCGTAACACGAGAATGAACTTCATTGGTTCTTGGTGAATCTCAAACGTGCTGCGTAACACGAGAATGAACCTCATTGGTTCTTGCAGAAGCTCAAACGTGCTGCGTAACACGAGAATGAACTTCATTGGTTCTTGGTGAAGCTCAAACGTGCTGAGTAACACGAGAATGAACCTCATTGGTTCTTGGTGAATCTCAAACGTGCTGCGTAACACGAGAATGAACCTCATTCGTTCTTGATGAATCTCAAACGTGCTGCGTAACACGAGAATGAACCTCATTGGTTCTTGCAGAAGCTTAAACATGTTGCGTAACACAAGAATGAACCTCGTTGGTTCTTGCAGAAGCTCAAACGCGTGCTGCGTAACACGAGAATGAACCTCATTGGATCTTGATGAATCTCAAACGTGCTGAGTAACAAGAGAATGAACCTCATTGGTTCTTGCTGAAGCTCAAACGTGCTGCGTAACACGAGAATGAACCTCAATGGTTCTTGAGGAAGCTCAAACGTGCTGCGTAACACGAGAATGAACCTCATTGGCTCTTGCTGAAGCTCAAACGTGCTGCATAACACGAGAATGAACCTCATTGGTTCTTGATGAATGTCAAATGTGCTGAGTAACATGAGAATGAACCTCACTGGTTCTTGCAGAAGCTCAAAAGTGCTGCACGTAACACGAGAATGAATCTCGTTGGTTCTTGCAGAAGCTTAAACGTGCTGAGTAACACGAGAATGAACCTCATTGGTTCTTGCTGAAGCTCAAACATGCTGCGTAACAATAGAATAAACCTCACTGATTCTTGTTGAAGCTCAAACGTGCTACGTAACACGAGAATGAACCTCATTGGTTCTTGCTGAAGCTCAAAAGTCCTACGTAACACGAGAATGAACCTTATTGGTTCTTGCTGAAGCTCAAACGTGCTGCATAACACGAGAATGAACCTCATTGGTTCTTGAGGAAGCTCAAACGTGCTGCGTAACAAGAATGAACCTCATTGGTTCTTGCTGAAGCTCAAACGTGCTGCGTAACAAGAATGAACCTCATTGGTTCTTGAGGAAGCTGAAACGTGCTGAGTAACACAAGAATGAACCTCACTGGTTCTTGAGGAAGCTCAAACGTGCTGAGTAACACGAGAATGAACCTCATTGGTTCTTGCAGAAGCTCAAATGTGCTGAGTAACACGAGAATGAACCTCACTGGTTCTTGCTGAAGCTCAAACGTGCTGCGTAACAAGAATGAACCTCATTGGTTCTTGAGGAAGCTCAAACGTGCTGAGTAACACGAGAATGAACCTCATTGGTTCTTGCAGAAGCTCAAACGTGCTGAGTAACACGAGAATGAACCTCATTGGTTCTTGCTGAAGCTCAAACGTGCTGAGTAACACGAGAATGAACCTCACTGGTTCTTGAGGAAGCTCAAACGTGCTGAGTAACACGAGAATGAACCTCACTGGTTCTTGAGGAAGCTCAAACGTGCTGAGTAACACGAGAATGAACCTCACTGGTTCTTGAGGAAGCTCAAACGTGCTGAGTAACACGAGAATGAACCTCACTGGTTCTTGAGGAAGCTCAAATGTGCTGAGTAACACGAGAATGAACCTCACTGGTTCTTGCTGAAGCTCAAACGTGCTGCGTAACAAGAATGAACCTCATTGGTTCTTGAGGAAGCTCAAACGTGCTGAGTAACATGAGAATGAACCTCATTGGTTCTTGCAGAAGCTGAAACGCGTGCTGAGTAACACGAGAATGAACCTCACTGGTTCTTGAGGAAGCTCAAACGTGCTGAGTAACACGAGAATGAACCTCGTTGGTTCTTGCTGAAGCTCAAACGTGCTGAGTAACACGAGAATGAACCTCATTGGTTCTCGCTGAAGCTCAAACGTGCTGCGTAACACAAGAATGAACCTCATTGGTTCTTGAGGAAGCTCAAACGTGCTGCGTAACATGAGAATGAACCTCATTGGTTCTTGCTGAAGCTCAAACGTGCTGAGTAACACGAGAATGAACCTCGTTGGTTCTTGAGGAAGCTCAAACGTGCGGAGTAATACGAGAATGAACCTCACTGGTTCACGCTGAAGCTCAAACGTGCTGCGTAACACAAGAATGAACCTCATTGGTTCTTGCTGAAGCTCAAACGTGCTGCGTAACACGAGAATAAACCTCATTGGTTCTTGCTGAAGCTTAAACATGCTGTGTAACAAGAATGAATCTCATTGGTTCTTGCAGAAGCTTAAACGTGCTGCGTAACACGAGAATGAACTTCATTGGTTCTTGGTGAATCTCAAACGTGCTGCGTAACACGAGAATGAACCTCATTGGTTCTTGCAGAAGCTCAAACGTGCTGCGTAACACGAGAATGAACTTCATTGGTTCTTGGTGAAGCTCAAACGTGCTGAGTAACACGAGAATGAACCTCATTGGTTCTTGGTGAATCTCAAACGTGCTGCGTAACACGAGAATGAACCTCATTCGTTCTTGATGAATCTCAAACGTGCTGCGTAACACGAGAATGAACCTCATTGGTTCTTGCAGAAGCTTAAACATGTTGCGTAACACAAGAATGAACCTCGTTGGTTCTTGCAGAAGCTCAAACGTGCTGCGTAACACGAGAATGAACCTCATTGGATCTTGATGAATCTCAAACGTGCTGAGTAACAAGAGAATGAACCTCATTGGTTCTTGCTGAAGCTCAAACGTGCTGCGTAACACGAGAATGAACCTCAATGGTTCTTGAGGAAGCTCAAACGTGCTGCGTAACACGAGAATGAACCTCATTGGCTCTTGCTGAAGCTCAAACGTGCTGCATAACACGAGAATGAACCTCATTGGTTCTTGATGAATGTCAAATGTGCTGAGTAACATGAGAATGAACCTCACTGGTTCTTGCAGAAGCTCAAAAGTGCTACGTAACACGAGAATGAATCTCGTTGGTTCTTGCAGAAGCTTAAACGTGCTGAGTAACACGAGAATGAACCTCATTGGTTCTTGCTGAAGCTCAAACATGCTGCGTAACAATAGAATAAACCTCACTGATTCTTGTTGAAGCTCAAACGTGCTACGTAACACGAGAATGAACCTCATTGGTTCTTGCTGAAGCTCAAAAGTCCTACGTAACACGAGAATGAACCTTATTGGTTCTTGCTGAAGCTCAAACGTGCTGCATAACACGAGAATGAACCTCATTGGTTCTTGAGGAAGCTCAAACGTGCTGCGTAACAAGAATGAACCTCATTGGTTCTTGCTGAAGCTCAAACGTGCTGCGTAACAAGAATGAACCTCATTGGTTCTTGAGGAAGCTGAAACGTGCTGAGTAACACAAGAATGAACCTCACTGGTTCTTGAGGAAGCTCAAACGTGCTGAGTAACACGAGAATGAACCTCATTGGTTCTTGCAGAAGCTCAAATGTGCTGAGTAACACGAGAATGAACCTCACTGGTTCTTGCTGAAGCTCAAACGTGCTGCGTAACAAGAATGGACCTCATTGGTTCTTGAGGAAGCTCAAACGTGCTGAGTAACACGAGAATGAACCTTATTGGTTCTTGCAGAAGCTCAAACGTGCTGAGTAACACGAGAATGAACCTCATTGGTTCTTGCTGAAGCTCAAACGTGCTGAGTAACACGAGAATGAACCTCACTGGTTCTTGAGGAAGCTCAAACGTGCTGAGTAACACGAGAATGAACCTCACTGGTTCTTGAGGAAGCTCAAACGTGCTGAGTAACACGAGAATGAACCTCACTGGTTCTTGAGGAAGCTCAAACGTGCTGAGTAACACGAGAATGAACCTCACTGGTTCTTGAGGAAGCTCAAATGTGCTGAGTAACACGAGAATGAACCTCACTGGTTCTTGCTGAAGCTCAAACGTGCTGCGTAACAAGAATGAACCTCATTGGTTCTTGAGGAAGCTCAAACGTGCTGAGTAACATGAGAATGAACCTCATTGGTTCTTGCAGAAGCTGAAACGTGCTGAGTAACACGAGAATGAACCTCACTGGTTCTTGAGGAAGCTCAAACGTGCTGAGTAACACGAGAATGAACCTCGTTGGTTCTTGCTGAAGCTCAAACGTGCTGAGTAACACGAGAATGAACCTCATTGGTTCTCGCTGAAGCTCAAACGTGCTGCGTAACACAAGAATGAACCTCATTGGTTCTTGAGGAAGCTCAAACGTGCTGCGTAACATGAGAATGAACCTCATTGGTTCTTGCTGAAGCTCAAACGTGCTGAGTAACACGAGAATGAACCTCGTTGGTTCTTGAGGAAGCTCAAACGTGCGGAGTAATACGAGAATGAACCTCACTGGTTCACGCTGAAGCTCAAACGTGCTGCGTAACACAAGAATGAACCTCATTGGTTCTTGCTGAAGCTCAAACGTGCTGCGTAACACGAGAATAAACCTCATTGGTTCTTGCTGAAGCTTAAACATGCTGTGTAACAAGAATGAATCTCATTGGTTCTTGAGGAAGCTCAAACGTGCTGAGTAATACGAGAATGAACCTCATTGGTTCTTGCAGAAGCTCAAACGTGCTGCGTAACACGAGAATGAACCTCATTGGTTCTAGCTGAAGCTCAAACGTGCTGAGTAACAAGAACGAACCTCATTGTCTCTTGCGGAAGCTCAAACGTGTTGCGTAACACGAGAATGAACCTCATTGGTTCTTGCTGAAGCTCAAACGTGCTGAGTAACACGAGAATGAACCTCATTGGTTCTTGCTGAAGCTTAAACGTGCTGCGTAACACGAGAATGAACCTCATTAGTTCTTGCAGAAGCTCAAATGTGTTGCGTAACACAAGAATGAACCTCATTGGTTCTTGCGGAGGTTCAGACTGTCATGTTTTGAGTTTGTTTGTTCCTGTTAAGAGTTTTGTTGAGTTTTGCTTAGTTTCTTGGTTAGTTTCTAGTGTGTCAATTGGTTCTGTCTTCCCATGCTTCTGGCTTCCCCAGCCTGTTTGTTACAATGGTCACTTTAGTATTCTGTTCGGGTGTGTCTTGTCAATTATCTAGTTAGTTTCTCCCTCTGTTTGCTGTGTATTTAAGCCCTGTGCCTCCAGTTGTCTGTTATTGTTGCATTTACCCAGTTGTTCTGTTGATGTTTGGAAGTTTATGAGAATTCTGAGTAGTTTGGTTAGTTTAATTTTGTTTTCAATAAACACTGCTGCACTTAGATCCAGTTCATCAATCCTTGCAATTGGCAGTTACAGAATAACAGACCTAACTATGGATCTAGCAGCAGTGAAAATGATCCTCCTCTCACAGAGGAACTAGTCCCTTGAGAGACATACACATCCACTACGTCCACTACTATAACACCAGGCTGTGTGTGTTTTTTGGAGACGGACCTCAAGGGACATTTAAGGACTGGGACTGGGTGGACTGGGTACTCCTCTGAAATGGTTCCTGTTTTACCAGCGAAGAGAAAACCAGCGTGCCAGCCTCAGCACCGTTCCAGTGTGTAAAATTCCCATAAAAGTCTGTTCCCATAAGATAAATTCACCTGTCTGTTCCCGTGAGAGAAAATCACCAGTCTGTTGCAGTAAGTGAAATCCCTGAATCTGTTCCAGAGAGAGAAATGGAGAGACAGAAATCTCTCAGATTTCATTAAAAAGATCTTTATTTTTGCTCCAAAGATGAACTAAAGTCTTAGGGGTTTGGAAAGACATGAGGGTGAGTTACATTTATAATATACCACATGACTTTTTGCCCCAAATTGCAGTCTAGAGGGGTCAAAGTCTGTCGACAGATCTCACAGGAAATTAAGTAGTGTACAAATGACGATCCTCAGTCATTTAGTGCATGATGCCCAGTTTTTCTTTGAATCCATTTTGGCAGGTGTATGATGCCTAGTATTTCAAAATCTTTTAAGATCTTAAAAATCATGTATAGTATATTCCAGCCTTTAGTAACAGAAATGCAGTTATTATACATGCATTAGAAATGTATTTCTTACATGATGTATCGAAAAAGAACATGTTGACTTGCTTCTATCCATCGGTTGTTGATTGGATTTTGAGATGATGCCGTTGCACTTAGTTACCATGAAATCAAAATGGACAATTCTCTTTTTTAAATGGAATGTTGCAGTGTTTATTATAAATGATTTATCCATGCACATACAACTTCCCGTCCCTCTCGCAGCGACATCTCGTCTCTTCTCTGATGACGTGTTTACTGCTGTGAGGGCGGGACAACCTGTCACTCACATGAGATCTACCAATAGCAAAGGACAATGATCGAATTGATTCTGATGGACAAAATGAAGTACATTTTTATCTTGTTTCACTCAGATATAGGTGAATGTGATTTCACCAAGTGCAAAATGTTCCTGGAACAACATTCCAATCAAGCAATCAGATTTAAGGGACAAGTTTATGTCAAGTTTAGGCTTACAACCAGGGTTAGGTGCTTCTACATCACTGTAATTCACTCTTTTTATTACTTAAAAAAATGATATTTGTTAACAAAGTTCTGTTTACAGTGTGGTACATGCAGGTTTTCCAGATTTCTGCATATTATTTGAATTGTTTTCAGTAATTTTTGAGAAGGCCTCACTTGTCCTAATATCTAATTGTGTAGCTGAGGCAAAGTCATACAAAATTGGAATACTACGTGTGATGGACCCACTTTATATTAGGTGGCCTTAACTATTATGTACTAACATTTTTAATTAATCATTTGATGCAATGCACTTATTGTGTACGTTTTTACATTGTACTTACATTTTTAAAAATACCTGCATGTAATTACATCTGTAATTAATTTCTGTAGTTACATTTATAATTACAGTGTTGACACTTCCCTTACACCTAACCCTACCCGTAAACTAACCCATACCACCACACCTGTCCCTAACTTTACCCTTAAACTTACCCACACCACCACACCTGTCCCTAACTTTACCCTTAAACTTACCCACACCACCACGCCTGTCCCTAACTTTACCCTTAAACTTACCCATACCACCACACCTGTCCCTAACTTTACCCTTAATCTTACCCATACCACCACACCTGTGCCTAACTTTACCTTTAAACTTACCCATACCACCACACCTGTCCCTAACTTTACCCTTAATCTTACCCTTACCACCACACCTGTGCCTAACTTTACCCTTAATCTTACCCATACCACCACACCTGTCCCTAACTTTACCCTTAATCTTACCCATACCACCACACCTGTGCCTAACTTTACCCTTAATCTTACCCATACCACCACACCTGTCCCTAACTTTACCCTTAATCTTACCCATACCACCACACCTGTCCCTAACTTTACCCTTTATCTTACCCATACCACCACACCTGTCCCTAACTTTACCCTTAAACTTACCCATACCACCACACCTGTGCCTAACTTTACCCTTAATCTTACCCTTACCACCACACCTGTCCCTAACTTTACCCTTTATCTTACCCACACCACCACACCTGTCCCTAACTTTACTCTTAAACTTACCCACACCACCACACCTGTCCCTAACTTTACCCTTAATCTTACCCATACCACCACACCTGTCCCTAACTTTACCCTTAATTTTACCCATACCACCACACCTGTGCCTAACTTTACCCTTAATCTTACCCATACCACCACACCTGTCCCTAACTTTACCCTTTATCTTACCCATACCACCACACCTGTGCCTAACTTTACCCTTAATCTTACCCATACCACCACACCTGTGCCTAACTTTACCCTTAAACTTACCCATACCACCACACCTGTCCATAACTTTACCCTTAATCTTACCCATACCACCACACCTGTGCCTAATTTTACCCTTAATCTTACCCATACCACCACACCTGTGCCTAACTTTACCCTTAATCTTACCCATATTACCACACCTGTCCCTAACTTTACCCTTAAACTTACACACACCACCACACCTGTCCCTAACTTTACCCGTATCCACCTCAATATTAGTAAAAGTCTTTTGCAATACAATATGAACACAATAAGTACATTGTACTTATTTTTTGATGTAAGTACATAGTAGTTAAGGCCATCTAATATAAAGTGGGGCCAGTGTGGTTTTGATTCCTTTATTTTTTTTAGCCTAATATGTATTGATACAGACTGGTACAGCAGTACAACTGTAAGAAAGCACTTGTTCGCTGTGCATCTGGTTACAATGATTGACGTTGATTGAACAGTTCCAGTCCTCTGCTTGTTATTTTTTGTCACTCGTGATGTATGTAGGTAGAGCTGAGACCATAAACAGTCCATCCTGGATCGTGGCTCGATAACGCTCAGGTCTGCTGCCCTTAAGCCCCTTCCTGCCAGTGCGGCGTAGCAAAACATTTAAACTTTTTTGTCGCCCTCATCTGATGAGCTCATTTGTTACATCGTTCCCCCCTCGCTCATTCACTTGTTTAACGTTTTGTTTTTTAAATTGATTCTAACAAATGCTAATGGGCAGATGTCATTAGGCTGAACGAGCCGTGCTGAGTGACCTTCGCTCATGGCGACTGAGGGCTTTTGTTTCTCCTTCACAGAAAGTGAACATGTCACACTTTCTTGGTTCAGACAGTCAGAAAGTGGAAGAGAGAAAGATTTCTATTTGAGCTCCTCAGGAGGGGGCTGTCTTGCTACACACAGCACAATTCAAACAGCCGCACAATGCCCATGTGCTGAAACAAAACACCGTTTCATTTTAACACCAATTAAGTCAGGAGGGCGATTTTTCAAACTATAAATTCATAGTTAAGATTCACTCACCATGCAGCAAATCTACATTTGCATAATTTTTAAACAAGTGGCTTTCTTTCTGAAAAGAAAAAAGAAACATTTGAAGGAAACTGGAGCTGCTCGGAGAGATTGTTTGTAACTGGCGCAAAGGAATAAATCAGGTCTTGCTGCAGTCCAGAGAGGAGACATTAATCTCTTGAATCTAATGAGCGGCGGGTGTGGAGGACGTCTGGCGTACTGCAATTAAAAGAGAGCTGGAGTCTGGGCGGTAAGATCAGGGGCCAGTTGCATAAACTTGGCCACTATGTTCAGACTGTGTCTTGAGAACTAGTTTGATCAACTAGCAGTTAGTTAAGAGGTAACCAACCTACCTTTTTATGTAACTGACTTTAAAAAGTTAGCACCAGTCTTTAAGAAGAAAATAGAAAATAGATGACTAACTTGACTAGTCTAAGCAGTTTATGCAATTGGCCCAAGGAGTGTGACCACACACACACACACACACACATGGACGGACGGACGAGGGGTTGGACAGAAGCGGTATGGTCAAATGAAGATGGAAAGAGAGAGAGAGAGATAGTATCAGGTCAGGCAGACAGGAAGTCTATGATGTTCTGAGGTGATGGATCTGTCTCTTCCGCTAATTCAGTTTAAACTGCAACACATGACTGAAATTCTCTCATGCAGTTCTGTGTGTACCAGCGAGCCCTAATTTAACTAATCATGTTATCATTCACTGACAGTGGTTGCAAAATAGGCTATTGAAGTGTTGGGGAGACCAAGGCTAGCTATGACACCTTCTGTATCCTCCTGGGACCCAGGAATAGACTTTAGTTCTCTGTAGTGGACATTCTATTTTAGTGAATTTACACCATACAAGTCACAGCACATTCAGGGCTTTTCACAGATACCAAATGTTTGGAAGTTTCACAATGAAAACTGCCTCTCTTTGGTCTTTAAAAATGACTGACATTAATTTAGTGATCAAATTTAACACTCTTATGGGAATATATAATAATATTTTGTCATTATTTAAATCTGAATAATTGTTTGTCATAAATCAACATCTCAGGAAAATGTTATGGGGAAACAGGGCATTTATTTCATACATGTCCACTATAGAGGACACCAGGATTAAAATATGTTTATTAGGCATTTTGGGAGACACAAGTGAATAGAGGAATAAATTATATCTCAATATTCCTATGAAATACTAGATATTACTATGAAAATCTTGCCAATTATTACTCCAATTATTACACTTCTATTTTCATTACATGTTGCCCCAAGAACACATTAATATGCAAATTAGATACAGTGTATAGATACATTGCATTGAATGGGAAAACCATTGTTTTCTTAGTCACTACAAAATCAAAAATGATTTTTTTTTTTTTTCAGCATTTATTGATTTATCTGTGCACATTTTTTTCTTTATGTGCCTTTGTAATCTTTAATCAAAATTCCTCTCTTTCTCTTCTCTCTGATGACGTGTTTACTGGCAGGAGAGCAGGACAACCTGTTACTATCGACCAATAGCAAACCACAACCATCCCACCATCCAATCAAATCCCCATGGACAAAATCCAAGTCCCACCCTACATTTGTTTTTGTTTGAGAAGCTGCTTCACTTGTGTATATGTCACAATAGGGAAGAAAATATGATCGCAACTAATTGGTGAATAACAAAAAGTCTTGTTCCTATAACACAGTTGACACTGGTTTAATTGTGTTCACTTGTTGGCCAACAGGCAGGGGCATAGCCATCTTTTCAGAAGTGAAAAGTTTTTTTTTTTGGTTATTTTTTTTTTTACCTTTGTCTAATTGACTGATTTAATTTATCTCTTGCTTTTAATTCGGTAAGATATCAAATACACTGCTAAACAATAACCTTGGTGGTATACATCACCAAGGCTGCATTTATAAAGTGTAAAGTGTAATATACAAACCCGATTCCAAAAAAGTTGGGACACTGTACAAATTGTGAATAAAAAAGGAATGCAGTAATTTACAAATCTCATAAACTTATATTTTATTCACAATAGAATATAGATAACATATCAAATGTTGAAAGTGAGACATTTTGAAATGTCATGCCGAATATTGGCTCATTTTGGATTTCATGAGAGCTACACATTCCAAAAAAGTTGGGACAGGGAGCAATAAGAGGCCGGAAAAGTTAAATGTACATATAAGGAACAGCTGGAGGACCAATCTGCAACTTATTAGGTCAATTGGCAACATGATTGGGTATAAAAAGAGCCTCTCAGAGTGGCAGTGTCTCTCAGAAGTCAAGCTGGGCAGAGGATCACCAATTCCCCAATGCTGCGGCCAAAAATACTGGAGCAATATCAGAAAGGAGTTTCTCAGAGAAAAACTGCAAAGAGTTTGAAGTTATCATCATCTACAGTGCATAATATCATCCAAAGATTCAGAGAATCTGGAACAATCTCTGTGCGTAAGGGTCAAGGCCGAAAAACCATACTGGATGCCTGTGATCTTCGGCCCTTAGACGGCACTGCATCACATACAGGAATGCTACTGTAATGGAAATCACAGCATGGGCTCAGGAATACTTCCAGAAAACATTGTCGGTGAACACAATCCACCGTGCCATTCGCCGTTGCCGGCTAAAACTCTATAGGTCAAAAAAGAAGCCATATCTAAACATGATCCAGAAGCGCAGGTGTTTTTTCTGGGCCAAGGCTCATTTAAAATGGACTGTGGCAAAGTGGAAAACTGTTCTGTGGTCAGACCAATCAAAATTTGTGGAAACCATTATACTATTTAAACATTTGTGTTAAGATTAAAAAAGAGAAAATTAATTATTTGTGTTCATCAGAAATGCATTAAACTGATCACAAGTGATACTTATAATATTACAAAAGATAATAAATGCTGTTCATTGAACTTTCTATTCATCAAAGAATCCTGAAAAATAAAATCCATCATGGTTTCCACAACATTTTTAAGCAGTAGTCTAAACTGTTTTCAACACTGATGATAATCATAAATGTTTGTTGAGCATCAAATCCTCATATGAGAATGATTTGTGAAGAATTGTGTGACACTGGATACTGAAGTAATGATGATAAATTCAGCTTTGATCACAGGAATAACTTACACTTTACTATATATTCACACAGAGAACAGCTGTTTTAATTTGTAATGATATTTCACAATATTACTGTTTTAACTGTATTTTTGATTAAATAAATGCAGCCTTGGTGAGCAGAAGATGCTAAACATTAAAAAAAGCTGTCAGTTAGCACTGCATTATTCATATGATATACTATATTGTCAATAAATAGCCTACCTTGAGATGGCTTGAAAAACACACATAAAGCATATATTGTCGCAATCGTGTGTTTGTCGTCACGTTTCATCAGTCATAACTATTCTTTTCCTTCAGCTGCTGCTCCAGCACTGAATGCCTTTGGAACATGACAGGGTATTACTTCTACGAATCCGTTTTGGACTTTCTGCGAGAGAGCGCCCCCCGGCTTCGAGTATGAATTAATGTTAGCGCTCTATAGTGTTCAGATCGCCTCATTTTTAGATACGAATAAAATGACAGGTTGTTGACATAGATAATTTTTTGTCTCTGAATTTAAATCCAGATTTACATTGGTTTCTACGTAAATACACTTGCCCGTGACCTCAAGAGGCGCGCTATCGACTGATGTTAAAGAAAGTTGTCTTTAGTGTTCTTGTTAACCTGCCCGCAGGTAACGCCGGTTCAAATCCCGCTTGGAGCGGGTCGACTACGACCGGTGAGACCCAGTAAAAGTGCGGGGGACGAAAGTACAAGGTCACGCTGGACGTAGGCGGAAGTACTGCCCCAAGCGAATGTGCGAAGACTAATACAAACGCCCTTTACAAAAAAAAAAAAAAAAAGTCCATTATGTGAAGAAAAATCATGGAATGTTTTCCTCAAAAAACTTAATTTCTTTTCCACTGAAGAAAGAAAGACATGAACATCTTGGATGGCATGGGGGTGAATAAATTATCAGGAAATTTTCTTTTAGAAGTGAACTAATCCTTTAAATACTGACACAATTAAAGGTAATTAATGATACACATCTGAAAGGAACAAACTAATTATATCTGAAACCATGGAAACAAAGGAGTGGTGGGAAAATCAAACAAAGGAAGATATGTGACTATTGAAAACAAACTAAATGTCCATGATATAATTAAAACAAACTGAACATAACTGTAACAGATAGCCTACTGTATAGTGCTTGACTAGCTATTTTGTAAATCCATATGAGGTACTGTTGAAACACCAACACTAAAAATAAACTAAAATATGATAACCTGAAAATAATTTCTAAATGCATTTTTCCATAATTCCCTAATTCAAAATTAGAAAGTATATACCTTTCTTAGAACTTTTCCCTGTTGCATGACAAACAGTAAAATTAGTGAAAGTCTGTATACTTGCACTAAAATAGAGAGCAGAGTCATATCTAGAGACCACAATATCATTGAGACTGGGGGTTGGGGGTTTTATACCCTAGCAACCACATAGCATTGCCCTAGCAACCAAACACAAAACTGCATCTGAGTGGCAGTTTTCGCACAGGCAAGCACATTTTCTCCAGACAGCGTTAAACCTTTCTTAATTGCATTTGAAGTAAGAGAAAATATCAACAAATAATAGTTTGGGATTTATAGCTATTGATTTACCTCTAAATCATAAATAATCATATATGCATGAAAAGAGAACCAGTATCCCAGTAGTAGCTGCTAATCCAGGATCAGGCTGTAACATTTCTGTTTCACCTTTCTGTAGTAAAGTCATGCTGTGGTGGAGGTTATCCTGACTGAAGACAGATTACAGATCTGCCTCGTCTCCTGCAGGGGCCCGTGGGTCACGACCCTGATGACACACTGATTTCTGAGGAGATGATGTGTTTGAAGCCATGTATACATTTGTTTAACAGTTTGTATTTCTAAAACAATACATATGCATAGATAAGCCCATATCATAATCATATGTGTTATATTAGAGTTTATATAATTATTTGTATTATATTGAATATACAGTAATAATGTATAAAACTGTTGTTTTAAACAACAGATAATACAGTAATACTATCTCTGTACATTTCTGCAGAATTGGGACACTTCATAACATTCTACAAATACTCCACCTTTTATCAAGTCAAGTCAAGTCACCTTTATTTATATAGCGCTTTTAACAAGTCCAATTGTTTCAAAGCAGCTTCACAGTGTTAACAGGAAAATAATGCAACAGAATTTGATTCGGCTGTACAGCCGTTCTGGTGAAATGGTGATGTTATCCAGCTAATTTCAAGTATCATATAGTGTCAATGCGGGCAGATCGGTAATATAGATGAAATTTAGGTGACTGGCCAAAGTTCGTCTGGCCAACGAACAAACAGTGTATGATTATAATTCTGGCAACATTGCAGGTCTTAAGTCATATTAGGTAAATAGATATTCGTAAGATTATTTGAAAGATTGGAGTCGACACGCCGGAGACGGGTTTAATGAGGATGTTGTGTCGATGCGGCATTTACGGGGGGAGTTTATTTGACACGCTTTCCGCAGACATTTCAGGGATGCGTTGGTCATGTCCAGGCGCAGATCCACCATCTGATCTGGATACGGCCCGGATCCGGTTGACTGCAGTAAACCTCAGGATAAACAGAGAGACTAACATTAACGTAGATGCCATTCTTCTTATGATGTAACGAGTACATCAGGTGTTATGGGAAGTGTTCCCGGTTCCGGCTGACCTAGTTAATGCAGCCTAACAATCATTTTTACATGTTGATTAATTAATAGGATATGGAAAGGAATAATTGACAATGGGACGTTGAATTATGGAAAAATAGTGCACACCCGAGGTGGTAATTAGTTACCACCTCAGGTGTGCATTATTTTTCAATAATTCAATGGACCGGAGTGAATTACTCCGCTTATACTATAGTATTTGCCATGTTTCCAACACCTGGCCCCCCCATTGATGCAATGATTGACAGGGCCGGATGGGGATGTGATCATGCTTTATATATATTTGTAAATATATATATTTTATCCATGGAATGTTTGTCACAATGTATGCCAACTAAAGTTTATTTATTCTTTTAAGGTTGAACTAATATGGTGTAATACCTGAATAGTGAGACAAGCCAGGATCCACACGTCTTGGTGCCTGGGGACAAAGAGAACCCCTCGCATGTTTTCATCATTTTTAACGGGGAGGCAGTTGAAAAGGAGACCTTACTTCAAGCAGTGGATGTATGCTTCAAAATGTTCTACATCTACGACATGAACTACCCAAAGCCCTCTGCTCCCATTTGGGAGTTTTTGCAGAGTTTTTGCGTCTATAATGTTCCTAGAGGAGTTCCTTCAATACATTGCCACCTCCTTAAAAACTTTGTATTCAGTGTTACCAATCATCAGTAGGTCCAGTAGCCAACAGTCATATTAAGGTGTTTATAATACATTGTGTACAATGTAGCCTTTTTAATAAGGATGTTTATTTCTTGATGTATTAAATTTGTGTACTGTATGCACATCTGTGGGTTTGAATTTTGTGTACTGTATGCACTTGTAAGTTTTGAATTTATGTACTGTATGTGCATATGTTCTGAGTTTAACACGTGTTTTAAATTATTGTATGTTATGTGCACATTTGTGTTTTGAGTATGTTAAATTTAATATTTGTACTTTTACACTTTTGTAGGTATTTATACACACATTGTATACTATTGTATATAGTGTGCACTAATAATTACTAGACTCACTAACTCACTATTTAGTACATTTAATAAAACATGTTAAAACATATTCATTGCCTTTATTCTCCAATAAACAATCTATATTTTAAAACGAAGTGTATTTTATTTATTAAAATGACATGAATAAAAATAAAAAGTTAACTCAACTGTTGGGTTACTTTTAACCCAACTATTTAATAATATAACCCACAGTTGGGAAGGTGCTATACCAACCCACAGTTAGTTACTTGTTGGGTTATTTTTAACCCAACATTTTTAAATGAGTACGGTTACCACACCTCAAGACATTGTTCAGATGATGTATTTCAAGATATTTGTCAGGTTTTTGTCCTTAAAATGCTTTCTTGCGCATCTAATGCAGTTATTAATGCAGTTGTTAGAGAGAGAGAGAGAGAGAGAGAGAGAGAGAGAGAGAGAGAGAGAGAGAGAGAGAGAGAGAGAGAGAGAGAGAGAGAGAGATGCCCAGTCCCAAATGGCACACTTCATGCACTTACGGTCTTGTGGACTTACAATGCACGTGCGTGTGATCTTGAAGTCCACGAGAACGTAGGGTGCATACGAAAGTTTAGGCAGCTGACTTGTTGCCTCGCTGCCTTATAGGCAATGACTTTGGAAAACATTGGTCAAAAACATACATTTACACACAAACTGATCACCAACCGCAACTTTAAAATGGCATTATGAAACGCACATGGGATATCAAAGGCAGCGAAGGATACATCTATGCTGCCTTCAAAAATCAATCAGATGAAGGTATCGCATGAGACAGGAAGTGAAGCTAACACTGGATTTGGACGTGCCTTGATGCCTTCCTACCTTGAAATGTGTCCTCCGAAGGATATTTCAGTTTTTGGATGCAGCTGTAGGGTGTCTCGTTTCTCATTTTAGCTTTCAGAAGGGTGCTCACGAGGGCTCCCTTTGTGGTCAATATGTGCCCTCGATGGTCACTTTTGCTGAGCCCACACTGCGAGACTTCTTCCCGACAGCCAAAGTGGACTTGTAGGAAGAACACTAGGGCTTAGGGTGCCATTTGGGACGGAGCCAGAGAGAGAGAGAGAGATTAAGTCTGTGCGTCTCTCAACAGTGTTCATCAGTGGTGCCTCTGCTAATAGCAAAACTGTAAGTTTATCTGCTTCAAGAACAGCCGTTATTACCAAGCTAGTCAGAAATTAATGTAGCTTTTAAGTTGTTAAACTACTGATAAAATTGTCAGACCAGTGCTGACAACGCGTTTCTGTGCGAGTGTGTGTCCGGACTATATGTGTGTGCTTTGAGTGGAAGAAAGAGAGTATGTGCTTTCTGTGCATAATAAAACCTAATTTTGTGGCAAAAAAACATGGTAATACTTCAGTGTTCAGTGTCATTGTGGGTTTTGGTTCTTTTGCTGTTGTCGGCTGTAAGAAGCTAAAGGCACCATAATACATGCACCATATTATTTTTGAAACATGGCACTAATAAGGATTGAACCCGAAAACATTTTGCTACACATTGCACCTTTTGCACTTTATTTGTGGCCTCTGGGTAATACAGTTATGTAAGCTTTTTGCCCTGTATTTTTATGTGTGTGGATCCCCATTTTTTTATTTTATTTGAAAAGCATCCCAGGATGCGCCTCATGAAGCAGTGTGCAGAGCTGAGATCTAGGCCAAGTCCAAGATAGTTTTGATTTGTTAAACTCTGTTTGGTCACTATATCATTTACATATTTCTATTTTTGTTTTATAGTTTTGATGACTATTATTTTATAATGTGGAAAATAATAATAATAAATAATGAGTAGGTGTGTCCAAACCTTTGACCGGTAGTTGTATTTATACTACAACTAAAAAATCACATTGGTTTTCGGTTTACAGTTATTTTTTGGTCTGGATTTTCATTACCTTGAGTAACAGCATGTATATTTTATACTGTCACCCTGTTTGTGAAAACCAATAATCACATCATGTAGCAATTTCTGGTGTTTCCTTTTTTGAATTATAGGCTAATTATAGGTTTTGAAGCATTGTTTATTGGGTATTTTTTAGTTCTTCACAGAGAAGTTTTGGGGTTTTAGGCACCGTGATCTTACTAAGGGAATAGGAATGTTGCCAATGCCGCGAGGAGACAAGCTGAAGTTTCCCAGATGCAGAGAGCTAATTAGCCTTGAGTATTCCCATGATGCTGAGTGTGTGAGAAAGCAGACTAGTACAAAACTAGTACACTCCTGCACCTCAACCTTTAGGACATGCCTTACAGGCCCGCTGCTGTTTACATAATGCAAACACTCCCAGTGCAAACACCTCTTTGCTATTTGCTTTACAACCCATCAGGGAGTTATTTCAGAGAGTGAGAAACTGTCATGCTATAATAGGGTTATTCTAGAAAGATGGTTTTGATGGTTCGTGAAAGGAAAAGTGAAATGAATGCCATGGGAACCTTTTCTCTATGTGAGTGTGTGTCTATTCTGTGGGAGTTTCATGTTGGAGTGTGTGTATTTTTTTTTTTATTGACATTTGTCAGACTTTTTACAGTTACATTTAAATCTCTCTCTGTCCACTTCGTTTTTTTTCCGCCATCCTTCCTCTGCAAACCCGTAGCCATTTGCCGTTTTTTTTTTTTTTTTTTTTCTGAGGGCCTGTACTGTAATTACACGTCTGTACGCTCTGGCATACACGCTCTCACCCACACACCTCTGCCAATCTCCCTGCTGGGCTTTTGTGTTCTACACAAATCCTACAGTATGAACAGAACTTTATTTACAGGCCACGGAAGACTAGTCTAGTCCCTTTGAATCCTGCTCCTGCTGTTTAGAGTGGCATCCTGCATCCGTACTCTACTCAGCACATGCTCACAATGACATACAGTATGTGCATTTGTATGCATGAAAAACATGAATAGCCTTGCTATTAGCCTTCCATTTTCAACGGATCGAAAGCAATATCAACAGTGATTTTAAAGATATGTTGAATACTATATAGTACTATATAGTCTATATTATATATACAAATGCATACCCAGATGACCTACAAGCCAAAAATGTGCTATAGTCTACAACTAGAGCACACTGTGTTATACACAGTATCCCACAATGCAGTGTGCTCCTTTTTTCCATGTGATGAATGAATCTGAAGTGATATCAGCTGTGATTTTTTGTATTTATTTATTTTTTTAATTTAACTTTTTTGTACTTGTTTTTTTGGAGAAATGAATGCTTTTAGCAGGCATTAACTTGATCAAGAATCAAAAGTGACAGTTATATTTGTTGCTCTATTAATCAAACATGTATCATGCTTTTCACAAAAATATGAAGCAGCAATATAAGGATAATAATCCTAAATGTTTCTTGAGCAGCAAATCCTCATATGAGAATGATTTGTGAAGGATCATGTGACACTGAAGACTGGAGTAATGATGATAAATTCAGCTTTGATCACAGGAATAACTTATATTTTATATATTCACATAGAAAACAGTTGAGTAACACTTTATTTTATAGTGTCCTTGTTACACATTACAGTAATCACAGTAAAGTATGCATAATTACATGCAACTAACCCTAAACCAAACCCTAACCATTACTAAACCTATAAGAACATGTGGTAACACTTTATTTTAGCAATAACAATGACACCTTAAAATAAAGTGTTACCAACAGTTGTTTTAAATTAGCAATATTTCAAAATAACACTTTTTACTGTATTTATGGTCAAATAAATGCAGCCTTGGGGAGCATAAGAAACTTCTTTCAAAAATATTATATAAACAATATTGAACATGCAAAACAGTGAGGTCATGTGACATCAATGTAGCATATTACTGATTGAAACCTTTTAGTTTCAGATTGATCAGAGTAACAGTGTCTTCAGAGTAACATCACTTCAACTAAAGATTTCCAAAATTACATCATCAGCATGAATCCAAGTTGTTTGGAGGGTTATTGCCGTGGGAACCATGCATCTTTTGTCTCCTAGCAACAATCCCATCAGTTTAGCACTAGAGAAATGTGACCCTTGCTGGTGTATTAAGGCATTGTTTGGAGAAAGCTCCTTTGAAAAATGTTATCAAAGTAATGAGATAATTCAGACACTGTTTCATGCATTTTTATGGGATTTTCTATATTAAAGCCGATGCACCTTGCCTAAAAATGACTTTAATGAGCGCCTCTCATCTTAGAAGGTGTCATTGTTGAGGCGCTTTGGGCTGTTTGCTCGGTTTATTTAAAACAGGAAGGACAACACAGTACAGGAAGTGATCTGAGCCCCTCTGTTCCGGTGGCTTGTGTTCGTGCTGTGACTGTGGTACCATTTTCCCTCTCTCTCTCTCTCTCTCTCTCTCTCTCTCTCTCTCTCTCTCTCTCTCTCTCTCTCTCTCTCTCTCTCTCTCTCTCTCTCTCTCTCTCTCTCTCTCTCTCTCTCTCTCTCTCTCTCTCTCTCTCTCTCTCTCTCTAGGCTCTGGCTTCTGTCCAGACCTCAGCACTCTGATGGCAGGTCAAGACAGGGTTGACCTGCTCTCTGTACGAATGTTGTTATTATTGGTGCGCTGTGCCCTCCAGGCAGCCTGTCGTCCCAAGGAGGGGAGGAAACACAGAGGGCCGCTAGATCTCGGTGCTGGCGAGCAGCTGTGCTGGTCCGGTGGTCTCTTGTTTCTACACCCCTCTCGAGGGAGAGACCTGCTCCAAATGAATCAGAGGGGAAGCGCTCTAATCCTTAAAACATCTCGTTCTGCTTTGTGCTCAAAGAAATTTGCCACATGTTGCTCTTTCGACTAGCAACTAAGAATAATCGTAATTTGTAAAGCCTTCCGACGGCAACAGACACTTTGGGCTGGTTTTGTCAGATCAGTGTGTTCTTCCTGTCAGCATCTCTTCGCCCTGTTTACACCTGGTATTAAGATGTGTTTTGGTCGATCGGATCACAAGTAGACGAGGGAGACACATTCCCGTTTACACCTGGTGTTTTAATCTGTCTCTTTTGTTCACTTTCGACCACTTCTGTCCTGATTCCTTCGAGGGTAGGATCTTTCAGATCTTTCGATCTAATGGACAAAATAAGCTTGCGCAATTTTCATGAACACACCATGAAACAACTGAAAAACATACGGAGAGCAGCAGCTTTCTTTTCTGCTCTGACAGCCGCAAGACCAGCCGAACGCTGTGAGTGTGTGTTAGTAATCAGGAATGGTGAGAGAACATTGTGTTTGGTACGTTATCCGTCTTCAAACTGAACTTGGGTCTCCAGCCGACAAAGTTTAAATCCTGTCTGGCTAGCGCACTTCCCATAATGTTTATGCGTTAGATCAGTAGACATTCTTTTGTGGCAGTTCAAACACATTCGACCACATGAGTGCTACGAAAGCAATCCGGTCAAATGCATTTTCGCCTACCTCTGGAAGTGGTCGAAAGTGGTCTAAAGCTCAAAATGTTTTACACCCCATTTACACCTGTATTTAGTGTCATCCACTTGTGATCCAATTGACCAAAACGCATCTTAAAGGGATAGTTCACCCAAAAATGAAAATTCTGCCATAATTACTCACCCTCATGCCGCTCCAAACAAATAAAACCTTCGTTCATTTTCGGAACACAAATGAAGATATTTTTGATGAAATCCGAGAGCTCTCTGACCCTACATAGACAGCAAGGGTATTCAACTGTTCAAGAGGGAAATGGCCTGTGGGAAGAAACTGTTCCTGTGCCTAGATGTTCTAGTGGCCAGTGATCGGAGTCGCCGTCCTGACGGTAACAGTTCAAACAGGAAGTGTCCAGGGTGAGCGGAGTCTGTGATGATTTTACCTGCCCTCTTCCTCACTCTGGAAGAGTACAGGTCCTGGAGGGCTGGCAGGGGGGCACCGATAATCCTCTCTGCAGTCCGGATTGTACAATGTAGTCTCCTGATGTCAGATTTTGTAGCTGAACCAAACCAGACAGTGATGGATGTGCACAAAACAGACTCAATGACAGCCGAGTAGAACTGGATCAGCAGCTCCTGTGGGAGGTTGAACTTCCTCAGCTGACGAAGGAAGTACAGTCTCTGCTGGGCCTTTTTTACAATGGAGTCAATCTGATTGTCCCACTTCAGGTCCTGAGAGATGGTGGTGCCCAGGAACCTGAATGACTCCACTGCTGCCACTGTGCTGTTCATGATGGTGAGTGGGGGCAGAGCAGGGCTGTTCCTCCTGAAGTCCACTATCATCTCCACCGTTTTGAGCGTGTTGAGCTCAAGGTTGTTATAACTGCACCAGACAGCCAGCCGTTCAACCTCCAGTCTGTAAGCAGACTCATCACCGTTTTGGATGAGGCCGATGACGGTGGTGTCGTCTGCAAATTTCAGGAGCTTCACAGAAGGGTCTTTAGAAGTGCAGTCATTGGTGTACAGGGAGAAGAGCAGTGGGGAGAGAACACACCCCAGCACACCCTGCCAGTGCTGGTAGTGAGAGTCTTGGATGTGAGTTTCCCCAGTCTCACTCACTGCTGCCGGTCTGTCAGGAAGCTGGTGATCCACTGACAGATTGAGGATGGCATGGAGAGCTGGGTCAGTTTAGCTGTAAGAAGATCAGGCATGATGGTATTGAAGGCCGAACTGAAGTCCACAAATAAGATCCTTGCATAAGTCCCAGGTCTGTCGAGATGTTGCAGGATATAATGCAGTCCCATGTTGACTGCATTATCCACAGACCTGTTTGCTCTGTAGGCAAATTGAAGAGGATCCAGCAAGGGTCCAGTGATGTCCTTCAGGTGGGCCAGAACCAGTCTTTCAAATGACTTCATGACCACAGATGTGAGAGCGACAGGTCTGTAGTCATTAAGTCCAGTGATTTTGGGTTTTTTGGGGACAGGAGGTGTTGGGGGACGTGTGAAGTGCAGATCAGAACGGGTGTGAGGTGTGAGATTGGGTTTCTCAAACCTGCAGTAAAATGCATTCAGCTCATCAGCCAGATGTTGATTCTCAGCAGGTTGGGGGGATGGTGGCTTGTAATTGGTGATATTCTTCAGGCCTGACCAGACAGCAGCAGGGTTGTTAGAAGAAAACTGGTTTCTCAGCTTTTCAGAGTAGCTTCTTTTAGCAGCTCTGATCTCCTTTGTCAGTCTGTTCCTGGCCTGGTTATACAAGACCCTATCCCCACTTCTGTAAGCATCCTCTTTGGCATGACGAAGCTGTTTGAGTTTCCCAGTAAACCATGGTTTATCATTAGTGAATGATAAGAATGTCTTGGTAGGAATGCATGTATCCTCGCAGAAACTGATGTATGATGTTACAGTATCTGTGAGCTCATCCAGATCAGTGGTAGCAGCTTCAAAGACATTCCAATCAGTGCAATCGAAGCAGGCTTGTAGGTCCCGCTCTGCTTCATTAGTCCATCTTTTTACAGTCTTTATTACAGGTTTAGCTGATTTCAGTTTCTGCCTGTAGGACGGTATAAGATGAACCACACAGTGATCAGAAAGCCCCAAAGCTGCCTGTGGGACGGAGTGATATGCATTCTTTATTGTGGTGTAGCAGTGGTCAAGAATATTACTGTCTCTGGTGGGACATGTAATGTGCTGTCTGTATTTTGGCAGTTCACGGGAGAGATTTGCTTTGTTAAAATGCCCAAGAATGATTAAAAGAGAGTCTTGATACTTTTGTTCAGTCTCAGCTATTTGTTCAGCCAGCTGTTGTACTGCCGCGCTGACACACGCGTCTGGAGGAATGTAAACATTCCCGAGAATAAACGAGGAAAACTCCCGCGGTGAATAGAAAGGTTTACAGTTTATGAAGTGGGCCTCTAGGTTAGGAGAGCACATCTTCTTCAGCGTTGTTACATCTGAACACCAACTTTCGTTGATGTAGAAACACAAACCTCCACCTCTCGTTTTCCCGGTTAGTTCCGTGATGCGATCTGCTCGGAACAGCTGGAAGCCCGGCAGATGTAGTGCGATGTCCGGTATGGCTTCACTCAGCCAGGTTTCAGTGAAGCACAGTGCAGCAGAGTTTGCTTGTTAATCCGGGTGAGGAGAAGCAGTTCGTCCGTTTTATTAGGAAGAGAGCGGAGATTAGCAAGATGAATACTGGGAAGAGGAGTGCGGGCGCGCGCGGAGTTTAACCAGCGCACCGGCTCGCTTCCCCCGCTTGCGTCTGGCCGCGCGATTTAAAGAAACAGTCGCGACTCCAACGAGGATATCAAACAAAACGTCTGAATAATCAAAAACTGCAGACATATTGTCTGGTGTGTGTTTCCTAATGTCCAATAGTTCGTCTTTGGTGAAACTGATCGGAAAAGAATGACTAAAAGCAGAACAAACAAACAAAAACAAAACAATAGCTGAAGAGCTCAACACCGAAGCAGCCATCCGCGGCGCCATCTTGTGTCTAAAAAATAAATAAATAAATAAATAGTCCATGTGACCTTAGTGGTTCAACCTTAATGTTATGAAGCATCGATAATAATTTTTGTGTGCAAAAATCAAACAAAAATAACAACTTTATTCAACAATTTCTTCTAGCCTGTGTCAGACTCTTACTGAGAAGTAATGTAGTGTAATCATTGGTTGCACACCAGTCACTGTGGCTAGTGGTTTTCCAAAGTTACTAGCCACTCAGCATTTTCAGTGGCCACAATTTTGACATCGATACCATGGGGAAAAACTGCCATATAGATATTTTTTATATTATATCATAGTTCGACAGGTTTATTAGGCTGCTGTCACTTTAAAACCTGAAGCACGGATCCATTAGACTGTTACACATGCATTTTCTTTCTCAACTGTTTACATTCACTTAAACCATAACTTTAAGATTCAAGAGATTCAAGAGAGTTTTATTTGTCACATACACAATTATATACAGAATATACAACCGGAGGTTTCCTCAAGTGTCTTGGAGACGTTGACACAGTTCTTCTGGATTTAGTCCATCTCAGTTTTTTCTGTTTCTTCATGTAATCACAGACAGACTCGATAAAGATGAGATCAGATCTCCATGTGGAGCAGAGAGACTATTGTCAGACTCTTTATGCATACAAAAATCTCACCGGATTATTACAATTAATGGCAATTTATTTATAAATGTAAACTGATATTTCCTACTGACACACTACAGCAAAATATATTAATATCTGGCTTAAACCCTCTTTTTGTACACTGTATAAACTGTATAAAATTCATAATGTCAAGCCCTGAATGAAACGTAGAAATGAGAAAAAGCTCTGACTTAAACCTAAAGCTGCAGATTTACCTTCCACTGAAAATCCACTGCATTCCTCTTCACCTCAGACAGGTGTTGGGAGGATATTATACAGCAGGAGAAGGTTGTTTGCTGTTTAGATGCCCTCATATGGATTCATTTGGAGGGACATGCACCGAGACACCTGCGAGTCATGTGTGTTTGTCAACTCAAGCACAGCCACAGGTGCTCATTTAAGCTCCTACTGTGACCACATGTTCAGAAAATCACCTGAAATGGAATTGTCCAATTTATGTATTTTACCACATCATTTGCATGTTCTTCAACCTTATTCATTCTAATTTTGCCCGCTTGTCTTTTCAGTGGCCTTGTCGTTTGATGAGGACTGTTGATTTCTACTGAAACCGTGGTTGTATTCAGTTGGAAGCATCTGTATCGTCCGATCTTGATCTGTTCTATTCCTGGCAGGGTGGGAGGTGTGTTCTCCGCTGTGTAAATAGGCTTGCAAATTGTGCATGGCCTTTGACTGAGACTGTAATTGCATGCGTCTTGGAGTATTTTGCTTGGCGGACGGGTGGGTCAGCCCTTGAACCAGTCTGGCTCTGGTGGGGGGTTTTGAACACCTCAAAATTCTTCTTCATCTTGGTTTGGTCCAGTGAAGGCTTTGTCGAATTTGTCAGTGACATAATACCTGTCTACTAAAATGGCCATCCCGACAACTTGATCTTCACGTCATATAAGCATCTTGAAAGACAAGCTCAAATAATGCTTTGCACATGGCACAGAGTTTTTTCCAATACTGTTTGATGGCATTGGGAGCTCGAAGCTTAGCACTTTCGAAATGGCTCTCATCAGTGGCCTCAGCCTTTGACCTTCTCAGCTCAGCTACTTTTACTGCCGTGGTGCCCGTCTCAATCCACTTGTCTGGGTTATTTAACATGATGGAACCTGAGCCATGTGCAGAATTCAGATGCTAATCTTTCAGCTTTATGATTTTGAGAATGTTTGGACAATATCAAATTTAAGGAAAATCTTTCTTTAGATCTCCTTTGCCATATTTTTTTTATTTGACAGGCTTGCTAGACTTGAAAATGGTTGGTCTATTTGGTTGGCCCATTTAAGTGGCCCATTCTCAGGAAACAGCCACATGTAATTTGAAAAGGTTACTGTTGATAATACTGTTGAAAAAAAAAAATCATATTCTCCAGTGTCAAGGCCAAAGAACTGGGGCCTTAACTACCACATTGGGGAACCACTATAGGGGAATGTGCAACTGCAAACCCCCCATATATTGTGAATATTTTGTGTATTTTATATTTGCCATGCATAGTTGCCATGCTTTGCCCTCATGTGTCACACCTGTGTATAGTTAATTATCTTGTTTAGTCCTGTCCCTGTGTATATAGCCCTGTGTTTGTTTCAGTCTTGTCTTTATGTAGTGGTTGTTTTTGTCATGTTTTACATGTTTTGAATTATTTTGATTTTGTTATCAATAAATACTGCTGGGCCCAGATCCAGCTCACCTTTTTCCATCTTTGCTCCAACCGCCAAACAAACAAACAAAAAAAACCTTGATATATTTTCCATGCCAGAGATGAAATGCTGACATTGACAAGGCTGTAACTGAGAAAGACTGTAAGAAAACCTTACCTCTTACGTCTTATTTATGTCATCCGTTCAAACATGATGTTAGAAAGATCAAACCATTATTTTAGGGGTAAATGTGACCATAAAACCAATTCAAACAGAAAGTGAAGGACACAGAAATCCAGCAATTTATCTGGAAATGCATAAAGCATTGTAACAAAACTGCATAGTGAAAGCAACTTAATTATGAATTACCCAATATAATGTAATGGTGTTTGGATTTTCTTTTTACTTAAATGGTAAAAGTTATATTGTGAAATGTTATTTTAATTTAAATTCTAATTGTATTTTTAAGTAAAATAAAGTAAAAACTAATGTATTCCTGAGATGCAAAGCTGAATGTTCAGCATCATTACTCCAGTCTTCAGGGTCACATGATCCTTCAGGCATCATTCTGATATGATGATCTGCTGCTCAAGAAACATTTATGATTATTATCAATGTTGAAAACAGTTGTGCTGCTTAATTATTTATTTATTTATTTATTTTTGAAACAATGATACTTTTTTTTTTTTGATCATTTGATGAATATAATTCATTACATTATAAAGAGTTAAATCTATATGAAATAAAGTGATTACGGTTAGCATCAGATTTTTCCTGTTAAGATTAGGTGGTTTAGATCGCACCTATCAGACGCTACCATTTTGTCTATTTAAACGGGGAAAATCTAAGGTAAGTGAATTTTAGAGTGCAGCAAGGATCTGTGTTAGGTCCTCTGTTATTCTCAATATATATGCTGCCACTTGGTAATATTATAAGAAAACATGGAATTAGTTTCCACTGTTGTGCCAATTATACTAATCTCGAAATTATCCAAGTTGACAGAGTGTGTTAAAGATATAAAATAATGGATGACCTGTAATTCTTCTATTCAATTCAGATAAGACTGAGGTATTATTATTGGACAGAATCTCTTAGAATATAATCTGCATTTAGAAGGATGTACTGTTACTTCATCCGCTACAGTTAAAGACCTGGGTGTTATATTAGACAGCAACTTGTCTTTTGAAAATCAGTTTTTTTAATGTTACAAAAACAGCCTTCTTCCACCTCAGAAACATCGCTAAGCTACGGAACATGTTGTCAGTTTCTGATGCAGAAAAGTTCGTTCATGCATTCATGACCTCTAGACTAGATTACTGTAATGCATTACTAGCTGGCTGTCCCGCGTCCTCAATAAACAAACTACAATTAGTCCAAAATGCAAACTGCATCCATCTTATCAGGTCAAGAAAATATGATCATATAATACCATTTTTATAATCTCTACATTAGTTACCTATTAAGTTTCGTATTATAAAGTATTGCTACTGACCTATAAGGCCCTATATGGTTTAGCTCCTGTGTATTTATTTGATCTTCTATAGCCTACTGCTGTATGTAGGGGGAAAAATACTGTAGTCAATGGGGGCTGAGATCTTCTTGGTTACAAACATTCTTGCAAATATATTCCTTTGTGTACAGCAGAACAAACAAATGTACACAGGTTTGAAACAACTTGAAGGCGAGTAAATGATGATAGAATTTTCATTTTTGGGTGAACTTTCCCTGAAAGGTCACAAAACTCTGGATACCTAAGATATCTAAGTCCACTAAAGGAGGGAGAGCATTTTCACATTTGGGGCACCTAAACTCTGGAATAGCCTTCCCTGTTAATGGTTGGCTCTCAGACTGTTTAAATCTATATTAAAGACGCATCTCTTTAGCCAAGCATTCACATAATGCATCTCATAACCTTGTACTCCAGTTATATCAGATCAAATGCACATGATTATCTTTGCTTAATGTTATGAACAGCAGCTACGCTAATCCATTTGCTTTTCTGTTTTATCTTGGGATGCCCAGTCCGTCAGCTTCAGTGTAGATCGACTCTCTTATGAAAACTGGAAAACTTTTGAACAGGATGAAGATGTCCAAATTTTTCTTATTTTGTTTAAATATCTTTTTTATTTTTATTTAGTACTCCCTTTCGAAAGCAACAGAAGATACTTGCATGTTTCCCCTCTTAATTTCAAATGAAGACAATTTACTTTGATATTCAAATTTAGAAAGTGTTCACCCCCGGCTCTTAATGCGTCGTGGAGCATCAGACCTTTTTTAATAGTTGTGTTTGAGTCCCTCAATCGTCCTCAGTGTGAAAAGATGGATCTCAGAATCATACAGTCACTGCTGGAAAGGGTTCAAACATGCAAAAGATGCTGGAAAACTGAAGCGTTTGCAGGAGCTGGAGGATTTTACTGAAGAACGTTGGGCAGTTTAACTGATCAGGACAAACAACGGACCAAACACAAACCATCACCAAACACGCACACAGCCGTGGATCATCAGGGAACCACACACAGTGTTAAGAACCAAGGGTTCATTAACTTTTGAACGGGTCATTTTAATAAATTCAGCAATTTTTTTTTTGTCTTGTGGACTATATGTAAACATCTTTTATGTAAAATATCCTACTCAGGACAGTACTAAATAAAAAATAACATGCATTTTGTTTGATCCCTCTTATTTAGTTAAAATTATTCACATTTTCACAGATTCTGCAAGGGGTGTGTAAACTTTTGAGCACGACTGTAACTGCGTGATTTGTATTATCTTAGAACTGCACATTTCTGAAATATGGACATAACTCTGATAACAGATCACTCTAAATTGTAATGTAGACAGATGCATTTCCTATAAAGCTGCTTTGAAATGATATGTATTGTGAAAAGTGCTATACAAATAAATGTGAATTGAATTAAATTGAAGTTCTCAATTGAAGGACTCAAATGGCAGCATTAAAGGGCCAAGTATGTTCTTACTTGATGATTTAGATTTTTATTTTTTCCAGTGTGACATTGTGATTTTTACTTTTATCATTCCACAAGAAATAATAAGCATCCATAACATCATTAACATCCAAAAATGACTTAAAATCATACTGTCCTTTCATATCAGAGCAAAACACTACTTTAGTGTGAATATAATCAGAGCGGTGTGTGTAGGTGTGGTTGATGGAGAGGCGACCGTGATTGTGTAAGTAGATAGGCCGTCCACCCCACCCTGTCTGATGGTGTAGCTCTATGAAATGGTCTGTGAAGATGACGTTTGTTCTGGAGTCATAGCAAAATCAGAAAAAGACACACAAAAGAATAGAGAGAGAGAGAGAGAGAGAGAGAGAGAGAGAGCAACATGTGGGTTTCTCTCTGCTCTCTCTATGCTGACTCTTGTAGACCACTTACTAACCTCTCGATTGACTCCACACTGAGAGGAATCACGATTTCAATCCAGTCCTTTGTGTATGAGGAGAAAGATTTATTTTAACAATGTCCATCCTATCTGAAGCTTATTTCAAGATGAAAGCTTGCTTAGTTCTCCACGTTAAGTGAGGTAGAAGGCTAAACACCATCAACTCTGAACTCTTTCAAGTCACGTCTAGATGAGTAACGCAATTACAGCATCCTGTATTACAGTAAAAACCATGAGTCAAGTGCTCTGGACTACAGACCATTCCTGATGTCGGTGTCTATTTGGTTCTGGATACACACACGCACACGCAGTAATTTCCCAATGCTTTCTTTGTTAGGACTGACTGATGGTTACTTGAAACTTTAGGCTCCTGAGTTTGATAGCACACATGCAGTGTTTATAATAGATCTTTGGCTTATCCGGCATGCTTGACATTAAGGATCTGATTTATTAAAGTATTTTTAATGAGGAAACCTGTTCAGCCGGACAAACATGACCAATGACTCTGGTTTTAAGGGAATAGTTCATGCCAAAATGAAAATTGTCATCTTTTACTCCCATTATGCCGTTCCAAACTTTCTTTCTTCAGTGGAACACAATCAAACAAAGATGGTGGAGGTGATCTTTTTCATTCAGTCAAGGTGATAGGGTACAACAGGGCCAAAGCCACACCTTAAAGGTGCAGTGTTTGAATTTTAGTGGCATCTAGTGGTGAGGTTGTGAATTGCAATCATTAACTGCTCACCCCTCCCTTTCGAAGCACATAGAGAAGCTACGGTGGCCGATACAGGACAAAGATGTTGTCGTCTGAGACAGCAGAGAGTAGCTAGCGCTCTGTAGAGCAGTTTGTCCATTTAGGGCTACTGTAGAAAGATGGCGGCACAATATGGCGGCTTCACTGTAAGGGGACCCGCGGTGTAAGATAGAAATGGCTCATTCTAAGGTAATAAAAACATAACGGTTCATTATGTTAGGTCTTTATACACCACTGAAAACATAGTTATGTATGTTACTGTCAATAGATCCTCATAAATACTACACACTGCACCTTTAAGAAAAATTAGCTACGCCCATAATGTACGATTGCATGAAATATTGATGCTTTTATCTGTTGGAGCAACAGATTTTGTGTGAAAATTTATCATAAAAGTGGTTTGTTTATTTAAAAATCTTATAAATGTATGAGGTACCAGCATGGGGCAAAAGACACAGTACTGATACAAATACTTTAGCTAAAATAATGTTTCTGAACCAATTACTTCAGCAAAGTGTGCACTATTATCTGTTTATTTTGATAAAGAAAATAGTTATAGTTCAATTAATACAGAAACAAAATAATTTAAAAAAGTATAGATTCTGAAAGCATTGAAGGAGATCCATAATAGTTTAATATAGATTTACAGTAGGAACAATAAATTATATTTTATTATATGATATGATTAATATGTTTCATTGTAAATATGGGTATTATCTCTAAGCTGGACACCCAACTTAATATATGATATTTACCATATGAATCTAACCATGTCATGTCAACAAATGGAAAAGTCAGCCAGCTGTTTATTATCATGTTAATGAATGCGCCTTTTACCCCAAATACCATACTTTTACATATTCTTCCGTTATTGAAAAACTGTTGCTTTAATCACCTTGAACAAATCTGAAAATCATTAACAAGACCTTTGTTTCAAAATATAGTGAATAACTGTATCGATTCTCATTTGCTACTTAAATATACAACATTTGAAATAACATTAAATATTAGATCAAATTAGCACAAAACTGCGATTGCGTCAAGGATCAGACAAATTTCCGTGTGCATCATGAAAAGCGGATGTTTAGGAAAGTGCTGCTACAAGTTTTTGTGCCATCTAGTTGTTTAGAGGAGAATAAAATCTAATGCGCCTTTAGCCCTGTTGTACCCTATATTTTTCAAGTCATATGGGAAGCTTTCTATGAGGAAAAGACTAAAGTTTCATCATTCATTGAAAGCATTCTGCCATAGCTCGCAAATTTCAATCACTTTGTTTGACGTCAATGACAAGACATGCAAGAACCAATGACATTGACATCAAACATGGTGCAACACAATAGATCTTTTGGGGGATAACTAGCCCTTTGAATGAGGTTTATCACTCACTCCCAAAGCTGAACATGTTTTTGGAAATAGCATGTGTGGTTTTTTTCTTCCTAATTTGATTCTAGCACAGCTAACTGGCAAATGAGACTGGTTGGGTATTTTTTGCTAGACAATGGTCTACTGAACGAGACTAGCTAGATAGATGTGGGTCATGGCCCTTGTCAGCAGTGTAGTAACAGCTGCACAATCAAGGTCTTTCCTCCGCCTGGACGGAAGAGGTTCATCACATCTTTCTAGATATTGATGAGCTGGTTGCGTGTTCAGCCACAACGGAGTGACCTGATTGGTTGAGATGGTGGGCCGCACAGGTGCTGGTAATCACAGAGGTTTTAAAAGACACACTCAGCACTGTCTGGAGGACTACACACACACACACACACACACACACACACACACACACACACACACACACACACACACACACATCAGATCTAGATATATACGTGTGCCCTCATCAGTAGGTCTGCATACACACACTTTTTATATTTTGCTAATCAGTGAAGATGCACGGAGGAGACATACAGTATTAGTTTTAGATTTAGCCCTAATGACCTCTTGACCCCAGGGCACCTTTACCTTTAATTCAAGACCATTTAGATACTCAGAGGTTGCTCTTTCAAAACTCAGTAGACTTAAAGGGATAGCGCAGCCAAAAATGAAAATTCTGTCATTAGAATTTCTTTCTTTTGGGGAACATAAAAGAAGGTATTTTGAATGTCTCATGGTTTTCTTTGTCTTGGGGTTTTTGTCCATAAAATGAAAGTCAATGTACACCAAAACTGTTTGGTTACCAACATTCTCCAAAATTATTGTTGAACATAAAAGAAGATATGTTGTTGTTTTTTTGTCCATATAATGTACATACAGTTTTTCTTGATTGCAAACACACAATTCATGAACAATTCACAATTATCTCACAACTATAAAAACATCTCATCTCAAAACTACACACCATCTTGTACAAACCTCAAACTTACACGTCAAGTTTAAATATTTTAGTCAAAAACATATTCTCTTTTGTCAATCAGGTATCATGTTACAGCTCAATGTCTATAACAGTATATACATATAGGGGTGCAGATGCAGTGAAAAACATGCTTTAAGAAAAGTTTAGGTTCCACTTTATATTAGATGGCCTTAACTACTATGTACTTACATCAAAAAATAAGTACAATGTATTTATTGTGTTCATATTGTATTGCAAAACACTTTTGCTGATATTGAGGTGGGATACGAGTTATGGACAGGTGTAGTGGTATGGGTAAGATTAAGGGTAAAGTTAGGCACAGGTGTGGTGGTGTGGGTAAGATTAAGGATAAAGTTAGGCACAGGTGTGGTGGTGTGGGTAAGATTAAGGGTAAAGTTAGGCACAGGTGTGGTGGTATGGGTAAGATTAAGGGTAAAGTTAGAGACAGGTGTGGTGGTAAGGGTAAGATTAAGGGTAAAGTTAGGCACAGGTGTGGTGGTATGGGTAAGTTTAAGGGTAAAGTTAGGGACAGGTGTGGTGGCGTGGGTCAGTTTAAGAGTAAAGTTAGGGACAGGTGTGGTGGTGTGGGTAAGATAAAGGGTAAAGTTAGGGACAGGTGTGGTGGTAAGGGTAAGATTAAGGGTAAAGTTAGGCACAGGTGTGGTGGTATGGATAAGTTTAAGGGTAAAGTTAGGGACAGGTGTGGTGATATGGGTAAGATTAAGGGTAAAGTTAGGCACAGGTGTGGTGGTATGGGTAAGATTAAGGGTAAAGTTAGAGACAGGTGTGGTGGTAAGGGTAAGATTAAGGGTAAAGTTAGGCACAGGTGTGGTGGTATGGATAAGTTTAAGGGTAAAGTTATGGACAGGTGTGGTGATATGGGTAAGATTAAGGGTGAAGTTAGGCACAGGTGTGGTGGTATAGGTAAGATTCAGGGTAAAGTTAGGGACAGGTGTGGTGGTATGGGTAAGATTAAGGGTAAAGTTAGGGACATGTGTGGTGGTAAGGGTAAGATTAAGGGTAAAGTTAGGCACAGCTTTGGTGGTATGGATAAGTTTAAGGGTAAAGTTAGGGACAGGTGTGGTGATATGGGTAAGATTAAGGGTAAAGATAGGGACAGGTGTGGTGGTATGGGTAAATTTAAGGATAAAGTTAGGCACAGGTGTGGTGGTGTGGGTAAGATTAAGGGTAAAGTTAGGCACAGGTGTGGTGGTATGGGTAAGATTAAGGGTAAAGTTAGAGACAGGTGTGGTGGTAAGGGTAAGATTAAGGGTAAAGTTAGGCACAGGTGTAGTGGTATGGATAAGTTTAAGGGTAAAGTTAGGGACAGGTGTGGTGATATGGGTAAGATTAAGGGGTAAAGTTAGGCACAGGTGTGGTGGTATGGGTAAGATTAAGGGTAAAGTTAGAGACAGGTGTGGTGGTAAGGGTAAGATTAAGGGTAAAGTTAGGCACAGGTGTGGTGGTATGGATAAGTTTAAGGGTAAAGTTATGGACAGGTGTGGTGATATGGGTAAGATTAAGGGTAAAGTTAGGGACAGGTGTGGTGGTATGGGTAAGATTAAGGGTAAAGTTAGGGACAGGTGTGGTGGTAAGGGTAAGATTAAGGGTAAAGTTAGGCACAGGTTTGGTGGTATGGATAAATTTAAGGGTAAAGTTAGGGACAGGTGTGGTGATATGGGTAAGATTAAGGGTAAAGTTAGGCACAGGTGTGGTGGTATGGGTAAGTTTAAGGGTAAAGATAGGGTTTTAAAAGACACACTCAGCACTGTCTGGAGGACTACACACACACACACACACACACACACACACACACACACACACACACACACACACACACACACACACACACACACATCAGATCTAGATATATACGTGTGCCCTCATCAGTAGGTCTGCATACACACACTTTTTATATTTTGCTAATCAGTGAAGATGCACGGAGGAGACATACAGTATTAGTTTTAGATTTAGCCCTAATGACCTCTTGACCCCAGGGCACCTTTACCTTTAATTCAAGACCATTTAGATACTCAGAGGTTGCTCTTTCAAAACTCAGTAGACTTAAAGGGATAGCGCAGCCAAAAATGAAAATTCTGTCATTAGAATTTCTTTCTTTTGGGAACATAAAAGAAGGTATTTTGAATGTCTCATGGTTTTCTTTGTCTTGGGGTTTTTGTCCATAAAATGAAAGTCAATGTACACCAAAACTGTTTGGTTACCAACATTCTCCAAAATTATTGTTGAACATAAAAGAAGATATGTTGTTGTTTTTGTCCCATATAATGTACATACAGTTTTTCTTGATTGCAAACACACAATTCATGAACAATTCACAATTATCTCACAACTATAAAAACATCTCATCTCAAAACTACACCATCTTGTACAAACCTCAAACTTACACGTCAAGTTTAAATATTTTAGTCAAAAACATATTCTCTTTTGTCAATCAGGTATCATGTTACAGCTCAATGTCTATAACAGTATATACATATAGGGGTGCAGATGCAGTGAAAAACATGCTTTAAGAAAAGTTTAGGTTCCACTTTATATTAGATGGCCTTAACTACTATGTACTTACATCAAAAAATAAGTACAATGTATTTATTGTGTTCATATTGTATTGCAAAACACTTTTGCTGATATTGAGGTGGGATACGAGTTATGGACAGGTGTAGTGGTATGGGTAAGATTAAGGGTAAAGTTAGGCACAGGTGTGGTGGTGTGGGTAAGATTAAGGATAAAGTTAGGCACAGGTGTGGTGGTGTGGGTAAGATTAAGGGTAAAGTTAGGCACAGGTGTGGTGGTATGGGTAAGATTAAGGGTAAAGTTAGAGACAGGTGTGGTGGTAAGGGTAAGATTAAGGGTAAAGTTAGGCACAGGTGTGGTGGTATGGGTAAGTTTAAGGGTAAAGTTAGGGACAGGTGTGGTGGCGTGGGTCAGTTTAAGAGTAAAGTTAGGGACAGGTGTGGTGGTGTGGGTAAGATAAAGGGTAAAGTTAGGGACAGGTGTGGTGGTAAGGGTAAGATTAAGGGTAAAGTTAGGCACAGGTGTGGTGGTATGGATAAGTTTAAGGGTAAAGTTAGGGACAGGTGTGGTGATATGGGTAAGATTAAGGGTAAAGTTAGGCACAGGTGTGGTGGTATGGGTAAGATTAAGGGTAAAGTTAGAGACAGGTGTGGTGGTAAGGGTAAGATTAAGGGTAAAGTTAGGCTCAGGTGTGGTGGTATGGATAAGTTTAAGGGTAAAGTTATGGACAGGTGTGGTGATATGGGTAAGATTAAGGGTGAAGTTAGGCACAGGTGTGGTGGTATAGGTAAGATTCAGGGTAAAGTTAGGGACAGGTGTGGTGGTATGGGTAAGATTAAGGGTAAAGTTAGGGACATGTGTGGTGGTAAGGGTAAGATTAAGGGTAAAGTTAGGCACAGCTTTGGTGGTATGGATAAGTTTAAGGGGTAAAGTTAGGGACAGGTGTGGTGATATGGGTAAGATTAAGGGTAAAGATAGGGACAGGTGTGGTGGTATGGGTAAATTTAAGGATAAAGTTAGGCACAGGTGTGGTGGTGTGGGTAAGATTAAGGGTAAAGTTAGGCACAGGTGTGGTGGTATGGGTAAGATTAAGGGTAAAGTTAGAGACAGGTGTGGTGGTAAGGGTAAGATTAAGGGTAAAGTTAGGCACAGGTGTAGTGGTATAGATAAGTTTAAGGGTAAAGTTAGGGACAGGTGTGGTGATATGGGTAAGATTAAGGGTAAAGTTAGGCACAGGTGTGGTGGTATGGGTAAGATTAAGGGTAAAGTTAGAGACAGGTGTGGTGGTAAGGGTAAGATTAAGGGTAAAGTTAGGCACAGGTGTGGTGGTATGGATAAGTTTAAGGGTAAAGTTATGGACAGGTGTGGTGATATGGGTAAGATTAAGGGTAAAGTTAGGGACAGGTGTGGTGGTATGGGTAAGATTAAGGGTAAAGTTAGGGACAGGTGTGGTGGTAAGGGTAAGATTAAGGGTAAAGTTAGGCACAGGTTTGGTGGTATGGATAAATTTAAGGGTAAAGTTAGGGACAGGTGTGGTGATATGGGTAAGATTAAGGGTAAAGTTAGGCACAGGTGTGGTGGTATGGGTAAGTTTAAGGGTAAAGATAGGGACAGGTGTGGTGGTATGGGTAAGTTTAAGGGTAAAGTTAGGGACAGGTGTGGTGGTAAGGGTAAGATTAAGGGTAAAGTTAGGCACAGGTGTGGTGGTATGGATAAATTTAAGGGTAAAGTTAGGGACAGGTGTGGTGGTATGGGTAAGATTAAGGGTAAAGTTAGGCACAGGTGTGGTGGTATGGATAGGTTTAAGGGTAAAGTTAGGGACAGGTGTGGTGGTATGGATAGGTTTAAGGGTAAAGTTAGGGACAGGTGTGGTGGTATGGGTAAGATTAAGGGTAAAGTTAGGCACAGGTGTGGTTGTATGGGTAAGATTAAGGGTAAAGTTAGGCAGAGGTGTGGTGGTATTGGTTAGATTAAGGGTAAAGTTAGGCACAGGTGTGGTGGTATTGGTAAGATTAAGGGTAGAGTTAGGGACAGGTGTGGTGATATGGGTAAGATTAAGGGTAAAGTTAGGCACAGGTGTGGTGGTATGGGTAAGATTAAGGGGTAAAGTTAGGCAGAGGTGTGGTGGTATTGGTAAGATTAAGGGTAAAGTTAGGCACAGGTGTGGTGGTATTGGTAAGATTAAGGGTAGAGTTAGGGACAGGTGTGGTGATATGGGTAAGATTAAGGGTAAAGATAGGGACAGGTGTGGTGGTATGGGTAAGATTAAGGGTAAAGTTAGGGACAGGTGTGGTGGTATGGGTAAGATTAAGGGTAAAGTTAGGCACAGGTGTGGTGGTATGGGTAAGATTAAGGGTAAAGTTAGGCAGAGGTGTGGTGGTATTGGTAAGATTAAGGGTAAAGTTAGGCACAGGTGTTGTGGTATTGGTAAGATTAAGGGTAGAGTTAGGGACAGGTGTGGTGATATGGGTAAGATTAAGGATAAAGTTAGGCACAGGTGTGGTGGTATGGGTAAGATTAAGGGTAAAGTTAGGCACAGGTGTGGTGGTATGGGTAAGATTAAGGGTAAAGTTAGGCACAGGTGTGGTGGTATTGGTAAGATTAAGGGTAGAGTTAGGGACAGGTGTGGTGATATGGGTAAGATTAAGGGTAAAGATAGGGACCGGTGTGGTGGTATTGGTAAAATTGAGGGTAAAGTTAGGCACAGGTGTGGTGGTATGGGTAAGATTAAGGGTAAAGTTAGGCACAGGTGTGGTGGTATGGGTAAGATTAAGGGTAAAGTTAGGCACAGGTGTGGTGGTATTGGTAAGATTAAGGGTAAAGTTAGGCACAGGTGTGGTGGTATGGATAAGAATAAGGGTAAAGTTAGGGACAGGTGTGGTTGTATGGATAAGTTTAAGGGTAAAGTTAGGGACAGGTGTGGTGGTATGAATAAGTTTAAGGTTAAAGTTAGAGACAGGTGTGGTGGTATTGGTAAGTTTAAGGGTAAAGTTAGGGACAGGCGTGGTGGTGTGGGTAAGTTTAAGGGTAAAGTTAGGGACAGGTGTGGTGGTATGGGTAAGGAATCCAACTCTTTAACAGTGTAAAATCTCAGAATGCATGAAATAGCATTAGACCCCCCCTTTAATTTAAATGTTAGTACATAGTATTTAAGGCCACCTAATATAAAGTGGGTCCAGTTTATTTTCATTACACTACTGTAATGGGATTTTACAGTAGATCACTAGAAAATCACTAGAAAAGAAAAATAAGTGAACATGAACGTATGCAATACAATACAGTATACTGTCAATTCCAGTACAGTAAAAAGGGTAAAATAAATTCAGTATCCTCTGCCAAATTGCATTACAGTAATGACCATATTTGCTTTAGTCTGACAAAAGACCTTCTCTCCCTCCCCTAGGCATTCGTCTTTCAGTTCTGCAAAAATACCAAGAAGTGCTTGGCTACAAATCAATTTGATAATTATGAGTTTGTCCAACATGTGGTACAGTATTTACTGTACATAGTGAAAGTTCTCTCATCTAAAGTACTGCTACTGTGTACTGTCATTATACTGTATCCGTGTAAGTAGCCCAGACAGCAACATAGTGTTGGTCTAGATCTGGCTCACATCTGGTACACGTGGAATCCACACATACCAGATGTGTGCCGGATTTGGGCCGACACTCTGTTGCTGTCTGGGAGTATAAAAAACCCTCTCGATGAGCCTGTAGACCAACTTCCCTCAAGGTCATTCCATGCACAAGAACAAGGTCAACTATAGTGCTATCAGGAACAAATGTCTTTTTACACCGTCCCCTTCATTTTTCTTTTCCCCTCCTCTCAAAAAAATTTAAAAAATTTGAGGTAATCAGTTATAAAATAGAAAGTAATAGAAAGATAGTAATAGAAAATTTTACGTTGGTCTTAGTACACGATGTAACTATACACATCATAACATGTAAATAGGAAAATTAGTGTATTAACTCAGTGCATCACAGCATGGTATGGGAACAGCACCAGTCATGACCGCAAAGCCCTGCAAAGAGTCGTGCGCTTATCTGAGCGTATCTCAGGGTCAGCTCTCCCGTCTCTGCAGGACGTCTACACCAAACGCTGCAAAGGTAGAGCTACTAAGATCATCAAGGACTCTAATCACCCTGCAAACCCTCATTTCACGCTGCTGCCATCTGGTAAGCGCTTCCGAAGCCTGATGGCCAAAACTGAGAGACTCAGGAGGAGCTTCTTCCCCAGGCCATCAGACTCCTGAACTTAACGTCACGTGACTTCACTTCAGGATAAACATCGATACACTGTCATTGCACTGCACTTTCTGTTCTCGTTGTTACTGTTTAACAACCTGTTATAAACCTGTTTGCACATTATACTCTTTATACATTTGTTAACCACATATTTATAAGTCTACAGTTTACTCACTGCACAGTCTACTTCAATTATTTTATTCCACTTTATCCTTATTTTTTACTTTTTTTCTCTTGACTTGATTATTTATAATTCTACAGATATAGACATATAATATAATATAATATATAATATATAATATAATTTCCTCCTTGTGTTTTTAACTGTGAATTTGCACTGTCCATGGAGCGGACCTGTTTACATTTCACTGCCGGTTGTATATTCTGTATATAACTGTGTATGTGACAAATAAAACTCTTGAATCTTGAATCTTGAAATGTTGCTGTTATTTTGTCACTTATTGAGCAGTAGGCTAGCTGGAGCCATTTACTTCCAGTCTTTGTGCTAAATTATGGCACGCACGGAGATCAGAATGGTATGTATGGACTTATCTAACTCTGGGGGATACGGTGAATAAGCTAAAGTCTCAAAAAATCGGCATGTTCCTTTAAGAAATTTTAAGTTGATGCAGAACTTGGCTATAGCATTGTTTTTCAGAGAAACAAGTATGTGAACTTAGCATGTTTCCTAAATATCTGCAAACATATGATAGTATTTTTATGCTTTAGTACAGTCAAAAACTTACATACAGCACCTTTAACATAAAATCTTTTCTCAAACTAAGCTCATGCTCCTCTCGTCACCATGATGGCAACCCTTCAAATAAAGTTACTCTTAAGTACATTTAAGTGGCATTTTATTTAATTAATATTATTATATATTATATATATTTTTAATATACTACTAAGTACACTACAAGTGCACATCCAATACAATTACAGTAAGTGCACTTAAAATATTGTTCAGAATCTTCAGAATATCTTCTTTTACTTTCCACAGAAGAAAGAAAGGCATACAGGTTGAGTAAATGATGACAGACGTTTCATTTTTGGGTGACCTATTTCTTTAAATCATATTTCCACATCAAAAGATTCAAGCTTTAAATCTCTATGATATTTTACTGTGAAAGTTGTCAGGTCTATAACATTGGGCTGGTGTGTTTTCATGGCCAAGCTTCACATATCATTTCTTTACGATGTAGTTATTGCAGTTTTTGTAAACATTGTGTGTGTGTGTGTGTGTGTGTGTGTGTGTGTGTGTGTGTGTGTGTGTGTGTGTGTGTGTGTGTGTGTGTGTGTGTGTGTAGAAGATCCATGATGACTGTAGGATTTGTCTGAGAAAGAGAAAAGAAGACAGAAGATTGTGTGAGAGAAAGTGTGTTCAGGTATCTGACTGTGAATGAAGGCTGTGTGAATTTGTGAGTGTGTGTGAGAAAGAGGGCTCTCTATTGGAGACCCTGCTGAGGCTTGTGGAAGAATATGCCTGTGTGTGTGAGAGTGATTGTATATTCAGTGGCCCACTGATGGCTTTTGAAATGCATGTAAGTGTGTTTTCGGACACATGCTGTTCTCTGCCAGGAGATGTCTGTGTAGAAGAGCGTTTGTATGTGTGTGTCTTCCCCGCTGGGCGCAGTGTGTTGAGAGTGGCTGTAGTGCTGTTCTCTGATTGGTGGGTGATGAAGATGATGAGGAGAAGGACAGTGTTGAACCCCACAGTGTCGCACCAAGCTCCGCGGGACCCTTTGAGCTCTCAGCTCGGGTCCTGATTGGCCCATGAGATCACAGGGCCCACAGCACACTCTTACTCAGGACCCACAGGCCCCTGTTGATTACTGGAGCAGTGTAACAGGTCACCAGCCAGTCCAGCTGCAGTGTGTGTGTGTATGTGTGTGTGTGTGTGTGTGAATTATTGTGTGTGAGGCAGTATTTTCAGAGAAACACATTTAACCAGCTCATCATGACTGAGCATCTTCATATGAGGTGGCCTGATTACGCTGACCACACTGCCATCTCAGCGTCCATAAATGCACTATTCAATTTCAAGTCTAATGAATCACTCGTGACAGAGTGCAGAAGTCTGATTTTTAAGTACAGTGAAGATTTAAATGTTTGCTATATCTCACCCAAACAATACATCACTTACTCAACCCATGTTGTTTCAAACCTGCATGTTTTTTGTTTTTATTGTAGAGTTTTCAGATTGTTTCTGAGCTCCAAAAATGCCACCATAAAAGTGGTGCATACGACTCTGTAGTCAAAATCCTACACTTCGGTCACACTAGACTTTGAGCACACACATATGGGTAACACTTTATAATAACTGCATGCTATGAAGCATTAGTTAAGCGTTAGTAAATTGTTAATTCATCATTTATAAAGTTATAAAGTTATAAACACCCACTGCTGTGATTGGCTGCTGTGAGACTTCAGTGTAAACGCCCACTGCTGTGATTGGCTGCTGAGACTTCAGTGTAAACGCCCACTGCTGAGATTGGCTGCTACAAGACTTCAGTGTAAACACCCACCTCTGTGATTGGCTGCTGTGAGACTTCAGTGTAAACGCCCACTGCTGTGATTGGCTGCTGAGACTTCAGTGTAAATGCCCACTGCTGTGATTGGCTGTTGTGAGACTTCAGTGTAAACACCCACTGCTGTGATTGGCTGATGAGAGACTTCAGTGTAAACACCCTCTGCTGTGATTGGCTGCTGTTAGACTTCAGTGTAAATGCCCACTGCTGTGATTGGCTTACAGCTTTGCATATGAAATAAGTATTACATGTGGAACTCAGTCAAAAACTTTTAGCACTTTTTTACTATTACACCTCTCACGGTTAACTAATCATAAAAAGAGTTGATTATAGCATTTTATTTAGATCCATGGCATTACATTTAGACAGTGACATGAAAGATCACAGACATGTTGAGCGCATGAATGCATTGATCTCATCATTGCAAGTTGATTTCTGCACACTAACAAATGCTTTCATCATAACTAACAGTGCAAACACAATGTAAATAAGAGATTCGTTGATTATAACGGAAGTTTTGGTGCCCAGAACTCCTTGAATAAAGGGAGCGTTATTTGATCGCTTTCTATATGTAATATATAATTTAATCACAGTTTAAATAACAGATTATTTTCATCCTACTGAGAGAAACAATGTGAAGTTGACTATTTAGTCACTGGTTTGATTTACTGACACATAGACAAAGAACATCTGTAAAGGTTTATATTACATTATATTACAGACAAAGACTGTACATGGATCATTATATCAGAAATCACTGGTCACTGTCACAGTGTGTTTTGGTGTTATTTCATGTTCATGTTTCATGTTTTTAGTTTATCATGTTCACTGTCATGTTTCTGAGTTTGTCATGCACTTCCGGGTTTTGTGTTCCATTGTCATGTGATTCCCTTGCCCTCATGTGATCCTGTCATGTGTTCCTGTGTCATGTTGTCATTGGTTTATTGGTTAATAATTGTTCACAGTTCACAGTCCTTTGTCTTGTCAAGTCCATGTGTATTTAAACCCTCATGTCTGCTGTGTGTCTTTGTCTGATATTGAATGTGTAACCCATTGTTGGTGAGTCTGTTCAAGTCAAGTCTGTTCAAGTCAAGTCTGTTCAAGTCAAGTCTAAATCAAGTCTAAGTCAAGTCTTTTGTTTGTTGCTTTGGGTTTTGGTAATAAGGGAACTGCACTTTGGTTCAGAAAACTGTCTGCAGTGGATATATGTTACAGTCACAGATCAGGCATTAGAATTAACACGGTCACTTATGTGTTATGGCATTACTGTCGAGCGGTAAAAGTCTGTTTGCTAAGTCTGCACCGAAATTACAAATGAATAACAAAAGAATCAACTTACATGAAAACATGAAAATGTTATGAAATGACATTTCACAGTTCACAGTCTGAAATGTACTAAAAACATGAAATGTACCACATACAAATAAATAATGCTCAACTGAGACATTAACAGTGTTGAAAATAAATAACCACATTCCTAGCATTAGGATCCTTTGGAAGATAATGCCGTTTTAATGGAGTGATTCTCTCCAAAGTTGCAGTGATGAAGTAGGCGTTGATTTTCTTCTGCAGAGGCGGTCTTTCACCGATTTATAGGCACATTCAACAACGAGTCGTTCTCTGGACTTGGTTTCAATAAAAGCTAACTAACAAGCTTTACTAACAAGGAAGTTTTCAGTTCTGAAACTTACAGAATATTCTTATGGTATGATGACCTCTTATATGTCAAAAACACAAGAAAAATTTACCCCTTTAATGTACACTGAAAAATAAGTGTGTTGGATTTACATGATTTAATTGTGTACATCGGTCCCACATGAATCAATTAAGTTAAACAAGCATAATTTGTTCATGTAACTTCAACATCATGGAATGATTACATTTTAAGTGACCCAAGTAGTAACCCAAGTACTTTGAGTAGTCTCAAAGTGAATTTTATATGGCTCCCTGACATGAATCAGGCATTCAATTTCATATATGCATTCATCCACTTCAATTTCATATACTTTAATGTTACACAATTGAATTATAATACTGCACTAGCCAATTAACAAACTTTTAGCTAGTAAGCACACATTAGCATCTTAAATGATAAGCATTAAAAGCTCCTTCAGCAAAGCTGTTATGACTTTAGCTGTATTACTCCACAGCCTAAGCAAATGCTTCACTCTTCTCCACAATGGTAACCCACAATGGTAATTTAAATTGTTCTAATAATTCTAACATAATTGAATATTAAACACAATCAAGTCTCCCCCTTTCTCCTCGTGCTCAAAAATACATAAAATAACACTTTTATATATAAATTAACATTCAACACAAATCATTCATTTAATCTCAACACAAACGGATTAAGTAAACATCAATTTGACTTATATTTAAGTGGGTTGAACACAATCAAATTAAGTTAGGACAAAATGTATAGCAATTGTGTTGCTTTAGCTCTTTTTAATTAAGCAATTTGAACAAGCAGTAAAAAAAAAAAAAAAAAAAAAAAAAAAAATTCAGTGTCTGTTGAAGTCTGGCTAGTCTCATGTAGCCAGATATTTGATCTGATCTGGTCTACTTTGCAGCTTATTTAGGCCAAGAAGCTCCCACTAGGCATGCAGGAAAAGGCCATCTGACTAGAATGAAAATTGACAGATCACAGTTTGAGTCAATACAGTGCTGTTTTTAGGGCAGATTTTATCTGAAATAGTTCAGCATAGATAGAACATGGTATTCAATCAATGCTGTAGTATTCCACAAAATCCAGTCAAAATAACTAAAAAAAGTAGTGAAATAAGAAATGTTGAATTAAAAAAAAGTATTAGTAAATGAATATTAGTTCAAAACCAATTAAAATGATATATTTGATTATAAGCTGCTGTTTGGATTTAAATAGGCAAATGCTTAAGAGTCAATGATTGGATCATTATTGCATGGATTTTATCATGTTTGGCAACGGTTCTTCTAATCCTAATTGATGGTGTGTGTAGCTTTTCATGTAGAAAGACACATCATGGCCATATTCCAGGATGACAATGTCAAGATTCATCAGGCTCAGACTGTGAAAGAATGGTTGGGAGGGAGCATGACGAATCATTCTCACACATGAATGGGCACCTCTGAGCCCAGACCTTAAATTCAATGAAAGTGTTTGGGATGTGCTGGAGGAGACTTTACAGAGTGCTGGACTCTTGCATTGTCAATACAAGATCTTGACCAAAAACTGATGCACTTCCTGATGGAAATCACAACATTTATTTTTATCAAGAGGTGCATCAGTTTTTGCATCAATGTTTCTTGGCATTGTCCTCCTGGAATATGCATTTTTCTTTCTACATGGTTGTTTAAGAAATGAAAAGCTACACACTCCATCAATTGGGGTTAGAAGAACCGTTGACAAGCATACAACATGCTAAAATCACTGCAATAATGCAGTGACTCTTAAGTGTGTGCAGTGACGCTTTTTTTTTCTCATACAAACCGATCGTTTTGTGTCTTAAAACATCAATGTGTCGTCACAAGCCACAGGGTTTAGTATGGATTTGTCTGTGCATGTTTTTTCTCTCTCATAGTTCTCATACTCTCATGTGTTACCATTCACATGCATTATACGACTGACAGACTGCAACGGTTGGAGTTAAAAATCTTCATTTGTGTTCTACTGAAGAAACAAAGTCATCTATATCTTGGATCCCCTGGGGATAAGCAGATAAACATCAAATTTTCATTTTTGGGTGAACTATCCCTTTAAAACAAGAAACCCAACAAACAGCATTCAGTGGTCTAGTTGGTGATCTTCACTGCACAACAAAAAAACATTTCAAATTACTGTGGTGAATCAACTACCCAGTACTTTTTAGGTATTTTGCCTTTTTGTTTGGACATATACTGCATAAAGTAAGAGCACTCTAAATGAGAGTATTGTAAGAGTGTAGTTTCTTCATTATACTTCATGTATAATCTATTTTTTTCCCCAGTATACAAAGTTGTGTAAAGTCTCTCAAATGAGATTAGAGCTTGCTGGATCAAAACAATTCTTGCCATCTTTATTGTGCAGTGTGTATCAGACGGGTGGTAAATGGGTGGTCCGTGGGTGCGCTGTATGAACCCGAGACTCCCTGTGTCTCTATTTATGCAGTATATGTCCAAACAAAAAAGTCAAAATACCTGAAAAGTACTGGGGAGTTGATTCACCATAGAATTTTTCTTTTATGTGCAATGAAGATCTAAACCATTGAATGCTGTATGTCGGGTTTCTTATTTTAAGACAACTCTTATCTGTCTCTCTTTGCCCTGAGCATGTCTTTGGAGGATTGAAAGCTTCAGCGGCAGTGTGTGATTCATGTGTGGAGAGGGGGCGTCAGTGGTCTGTGTGTCCCCAGGGTGGAGATCCGGTCCTGGGGCTGAGGCTTGTAGACAGAGGGGCTGACGGCCTGTGAGCCTGGAAGGCTCAGGACTCTAAATGAGAGCATTGTAAGAGTCAACCTGCTCTCATCTTCATGTACAATCTCTTTTTTTCCCTTCTCTCTCAGCACATTACTAGCCCAGACTATGTGACGACAACCATTGTGTCCGTGCCGACACACACACACACACAGACACGCATGTTGAGTATAGAGGCTGCAGTGAGATTTCAGAGTCCGAAAACCTGGGAATCCCCTGCCCCAGACACACACACACACACACACACACACACACACACATTCATTCATACCCAGTTTCATTATTTTTTAAGCGTAATGGTTTTTATACTGTACAAACTGTATACTCTCTCCCCCTACACTAACCTGCATTTTTACATTTTCAAAAAAACTATTTAGTAAATGTATTAATCCATTTCCCTTGTGAGGGCCACTGGCTCGTCCCCACAATGTAATATAAACCTGTACACACACACACACACACAGAGAGAGAGAGAGAGAGAGAGAGAGAGAGAGAGAGAGAGAGAGAGAGAGTTGGATGGTTGAAGAAGCTATGCACGGAACAATATTTCAGATGATATTACAGTTTTTTCCCATTGCTTACACAATAAAGCTGAATGCTTAGACCAAAGTCTCAATGCTAAACTTCTTGTAGCATACCTTAAACACAGCGTAACCATAGCTTAAACACATTGTCAACTTTGCACTTTGTTTGCAATTCTGTAACACACTTATTGCGAAACACTACACACGTTTTCTTACATTAGACACTTACGACATCACCTGTTATCATTGGGAAAACACTCTGTTCAAAATGCAAAACTCATCTGGCAATTGTAGGCACTTACATACACGCATGAAAACACTTGCAAAGACAACAGAACACCTATAGGTCTGAGCCTTAGCACTACAAATAGCCCTCAGATAAGACATTTTAAGAACTTTGCAAGCATGGCAGTAAGAGGACGAGGATAAAGACGAGGACCATTGCGGAGACATGTATCAGATGGTATCAAGGCTACTCTGGTGGACCATGTGATAAATCATCCATGAGGGAGGCTGGGCAAAGAGTCCTCCCTAACCTCATTCACTACACAGTAGCATCGATAATAAGGACATTCTTACTGGAGAACAGGTATATCTTCAAGTTTCACTCCAGACTGTATGTGTCACATGATTCTGTATCATATTACAGTATTACTGTACTAACTGTACCATACAAAAATTAGTGGTGCTGTGAAGTATATGTAAACGAATACCATTGGTGATGTTACAGTACTGTGTACAGTTTGAAAGTACAGTATGTGAAAAAGAACCTAACCAATGACATCTTGTGGTGGCATTTTCTACAGAATGTTTGGACGACCTCCTCAAGGTGAAAGGGAACGGCTCTTCACTCAAAAACAAGAGCTTGCCATCATTGAAATGCTGTGAGAAAATAATGCAATCCTACTTTGTGAGTTGCAACAACGCATAATTGCAAATAGAAATGTATATCAACAGGGTCAGCATTTCTACACTAACTCGTATCCTACAGAAACATAACTTCAGAATGAAGCAGCTTTTTTCCCCAATAGCAATTTATCCAGTAATTGTTTTGTTTTTTTACTTTTGTTTTGTTGCTAAATTTGATGATTTGTGATTCAAAATTTTCTTTATTTCTGTAAGAATGTTTGTTTTTTGTAAAAACTCTTGTTTGATTACTGCAGAAATTCTACTTTTGAGTTTTACAGGAGAGTCTGAGAAAATTACAATAAAAATAGAAACCCAAAGAATGCAGTGTTTTATATAAAGCCCATCAGTGTGTTGCTGGTGATGAGAACGATGAATTCAAATGGTGCTTGTGTGTTTGGTTTTGTTGCAAGAATTTCATGTTTTATAAAGGAGTAAGTTTTGATTGCAGTGTTTCATTTTGGCATATATGTGAGCTGTTAATCTCCGAGTGCTATGTCTGATTGGCTTGTGTGTAGAGTTTTGACATAATGAGCCAAATTCTGCAAAAAGTGTGCAAGCAATAGGCAAAAACTGTAGAGCAACTGTGGTGGATCATGTGATAAATCATGGCCTGGCAATGAGGGAAGCTTGGCAGAGAGTCCACCCACATCTAAGCCGGTTCACAGTTGCATCCATCATAAGGACATTCAGACTGGAAAACAGGTATGTCTTCAACTCTCCACTCCAGACTGTATCTACAGTATTTACAGTACTGTACCGTATCACATTACTGTATTGCAAGTTGGCTAGTGCTTCTTTTGTAACAAGAAATTGTAGATTTGTGGAACATACAGTGCAGTACATAGCACTGTACCATTGAGATTTTACAGTACTGTGTACAGTATACAGTACTGTAAAGAACCAAACCAATAACAGGCAAAAACTGTAATAAAGTCACTTAAGATTAAGTGTCACCCATTTTATTTCTCTCACATTAAATTAAACCCTACCTCTCCTTAAGCATAATATGTGAGCTATCCTTGCATTGGACAAGTTGCATGCTTTATTTAATATGGTTTTGTTCAAATCCCTACCCTTAATAGCAATTTTAATCCGGAATCCAAAATAGCAACAGAACTGTCCTTAACCAAATGTTTGATTGCTGCTTTCATGCACATTACACATACCCACAATTCATAAAATGAATGGTTAACACCAGATACACTGTATCCATCTCTATATTTGTTCTTTGGCTGCCCCAATATAAAAGTTTCATTGTGCAGCTGGTGCTTCCATAATGACCCTCAGTGACAAAGACAGAATCTGATGTAGTTACATATTCATGGGAGCCGATACGTTTAGGAGAGCACATTCTCTGAGACGGCGATCACACACACGCATGACCGAGTCCATTTGCTCAAATGGTGAGATAATTGTACTGAAGCCATTAGCATCTCAATATCAGTAGCACACTTCTCACGTCTAGAGAGAGGGAGAGGACACAGCGCTCCTCACACATGGATACGGCCCTTAATGGAGGCTGTTTAATGGACCTCTTTCTCCACACACTCAACTTGTGATTGTGACACTTCTCTGCCAAGATCTGCGTCTCTTTATAGATTAGTTAAAAGACTTCCCTGGGAAGTTATTTATTTATTAATTTGTTTATTAATTAAATTAATTCATTATTTGATCCACACTGAATCCACATGCTTATAATGCAAAATGCTAAACAGTTAATTCAAGCGTTCATGAGCTCAAGGCTAGATTATTGTAATGCTCTACTGGGTGGTTGCCCTGTTCGCTTAATAAACAAACCCTAGCTGGTCCAAAACGCAGCAGCTCAAGTTCTTACTAGAACCAGGAAGTATGACCATATTAGCCCGGTTCTGTCAACACTGCACTGGCTCCCTATTAAACATTGTATACATTTTTAAATCTTGCTAATTGCTTACAAAGCACTAAATGGTTTAGCTCCCCAGTACTTGAGCGAACTCTTAACGCATTATACTCCATCACGTCTATTGCGGTCTCAAAACTCTGGCCAGTTGATAATACCTAGAATATCAAAATCAAGTGCAGGCGATCAATCCTTTTCCTATTTAGCGCCTAAACTCTGGAACAGTCTTCCTAGCATTGTTCGGGAAGCAGACCCACTCTGTCAGTTTAAATCTAGACTAAAAACGCATCTCTTTACTATGGCTTACACATAGAACATTATCAATTTCTATTATTCAAATCAGTTAATTGATTGTTTTAGGCTGCATTAACTAGGTCAGGGAGCACTTCCCATAACACTTGATGTACTCGTACATCATAAGAAGAATGGCATCTACGCTAATATTAGTCTCTCTGCTTATTCCAAGGTTTACTGTTGTCAGCCGGATCCGGGCCGTATCCAGATCAGATGGTGGACCTGCACCTAGACATGACAAACACTTCCCTGAAGTGTCTGCAGAGACCGTGTTAACTCTCCCTGTGATGGCCTCATCGACATTAACAAGCCCGTATCCGGCGTGATGACTCCGATTTTCAACCAAATGGAACTGGACAAATATTCTGAATGTTCCGATCTAATATGACCTCTGAAATATGATTTCTGATCTGTAATGTTGCCAGAATCATAAACATATACTGTATGTTTATTGGCCAGAGGAGAACTGGCACCCTGACTGAGCCTGGTTTCTCCCAAGGTTTTTTCTCCATTATGTCACCTGATGGAGTTTGTGTTCCTTGCCACCGTCGGCCATGTTGCCTTTGGCTTTTGGCTTGCTCAGTTGATGACACTAATTATTTAACTCTATTACTTTCTATTAAATTCTACTGCATTATTTTCCTGTTACCATTGTGAAACTGCTTTGAAACAATCTGCATTGTAAAAAGCACTATATAAATAAAGGTGACGACTTGACTTGACTTGACTTGACTTGACTTGACTTGACTGAATTCTTTATTCTGCCTCAACTAGAAAAGTCAAGTCAAATTTATTTGTATAGCAATTTTTACAAAATTGTTTCAAAGAAGCTTTATAGAAAATCATGATGTTAATGTTTACAATATCTTAATTTCATCATGCCTTATAGTCACATTTAGCAGATTAAAGCTTTTGCAATGATACACATTTATATATCACTTTATGTGCGTGTACAGCATGTATGGGGGTAATGCTGGATATACTTTGTATGTTGGGAGGTATTCATTGATCATGACGATTATGTGATGTGTGACCTGTAAGGTTTTGTTCCATTTATAACAATTTGATGTAGTGACAAGCCTATTTCACAGGTAAATTATACATATAGATGGCAGGCTTAAAATTTCAGCACCTAATCAGTTTAAGGAGATAACTGTCATGGTATAATACTCATATGACATGATACATGTACTTGATATATTTAGTCCCCAAGTGCACAAGACAAAAACAAGGAACCTATGCTAACCTATGCTTAAACATTATGGGACAAATTCCCTAAACAGTTCCACCATTTGTCAAACAATGGTTCAACACAAACTCTTAAAGGCACAATATATAAGATTTCTGGATTAAAATATCCAATAAACCACTAGAACAGTGTTATATTTTTTGTGTACTTACATTATCCCAAATGTTTCCAAGAATGTTTAAACCTAGAGAAATAAGCAATTTTAACCGGGACACAAACCATTTCTGTGCGTCGCCTATCAATGACATCATACCCGTGTTACCCTCGATTTCCGGTTTTATTTTGTAGAAACCGTGGAAACACCAAAGACGCTTTAATATATTATGTGTTTTATTAGACAGGTGAGCAATCAACAGAAAAAAAATCATTGTTATATAGCTCAACACAGTCTTGCTTAAATCTGGTTTTCTAGATTTACCACGAGTACCATGATTTACCATGCCTAATATGATGATTATGATTAGTTTGCCATCTCCACCTGTGTCTTATTAGTTCCCTCCTTCACCCTGTGCATTTATACTCCCTGTTCTGTTCAGTCCTTTGTCGGTTATTGTTTGTATACACATGTTTGATGGAATGTGTTCTGAACCTTCTCTGTTTTTTGGATTAAAGACTCTGTTATCTTCATCTCCTGCGTTGTGCGCATTCTACAGCAGCAATTTGTAACAGAATAACCGACCCTCACTGCACCTGCTCCTCCTCCCGGAAAGCTGTCCATACTTGGGTTACCTGGCGATGATGCTCCAGAACGGCGACCTCTCTCTCGTTACCAACAAGCCCGAGGTACCTACCAAGAAAGTCTCAGAGCAGGAGATCTTCAGAGCCCCGGAGGTGATGCAGGCAGAACAGTCCAACGCAGAGCCAGGAGCAGACTTGGACCTGATAGATCTGTGGTCTGCAGATCCTTTTCTCACCCAAGTCCCCACCCTATCATCAGCATCATCTTCTTTGCCGGTTCCATCCGGAAGTCTTCTGCCTGTATCCCTGTCTCTACTTATCCCGTCTCCATCACTGGCTGCGGCCAGCTCCCTGGATCCGTCGGCACCATTGGTATCATCCAACTCATCGGCTGTGCCACCGCCGCTCACTCCGTGCGGCTCATCCTCCGTGCGGCTCATCCTCCGTGCCTCGGGCTTCCCTGCCACCAGCTCAGCTAGAAGCCGAGTCCCCAATTGCGCCTCGGGGCTCTGGGCTCACACCTCCATCTCATCCTGTTATCCCGTCGCCTTCACCTCGACCCACCACTCCTTCATCACCTCCACGGTCCGTCTGCCCGGAAGCTCCGCTGGGCTTGCTCAACACTCCAAGTCATCCTACAGCGGTCGACACCCAAAAAAGCCACGGCAGCCACGGACTTCCAGGATTCGGGCTGCACCCTCACCCTGCACCCCTTCGGACTCCTCCCTTCCTCCGACCTCCCCGTCGGCCTCCCTCACCACAGCGTCACCCCAGTCATCTGTCCTCCCGTCACCGCCTCAGTCCTGCGGGTCAGCGGCTCGGCTCTCGTCCTCCAGTTCTGCGACGTCGCCACGGCCTGTCACCCACTCGGCTCAGGAGGTTCCTCGACCATCTAGGATTCCGCCGCCGTCGTTCAGCTCCTGGGTGTCACCCTGCCTGTCAGTTCGAGCTCCTCCCTTCGTCTGGGTGATCATGGTGCCTGGTACCAACGCCTCCAGGATTCTGCCCATCACCAGTGTAACACCCTCCGCCAAAGCCTCCGCCCTTTTTCCTCACGATGGACTTTTGCCATCACGGCACGAGGATGTGGCCAGCCCCACTTCTAGTCTTCTAGGTTATTCATTGTTTGATTATCGTTTGCACCTGAGGTTCATTTAGTTGATTAGTTTGCTCTTTTAAGCCCTGTTTCTTTTCAGTTCATTGTCTGTCCTCGTCCGTACTAAGTTGGTTGTTCTGTTCATGATTCTAGAGTGTTTTGTGAAGATTTGAGTTTGTTTCCAATTCAAGTAGCTGCTAGATCTGACAACTTTCTTTTTTATTAGGGCCATCAAAATAAAGTGTTAGCAGATATTAAGCAGACAGTCAATAGAGTGGTGCAGGTATGACATCACTTTGTAGGCCAAAACGAGGAAGCGAGTTAGCATTTTAGCACTTCTGGTTCCCTCGTGACAAAGTCAATGGGTTTTTTGAAAGTTGTTTTGGTTTAAACGTCTGTGGTGAACACGAGCTCAAGACACTTACACATTTTATTCTAGTTAGTTGTAACACACATGGGATGATGAAACTTAGTGTATTTACTAGTTGCCATATCAACGTTATTTAGAGAAAAAATTGCGTCAAATTTTAAAAATCTTTGGAAGATATCACTGAAGACATCATTTATTTAACCATAGCAAAAGTACATTTCTTACTTGTGTTAATTTTTTGTGTTTATTTAAAATAAGACAAATCTGATATAATTTTAATCTTATATCTGTTAAGAGTTTAGATCGTTCTTTAATGCTGATTTAACAGCAGAAGACACAAGCTGCGGTTTAAATCCCAGTTGCGCAGATGGGGTGTGTTGTCACACTGCGTTACAATGAGCCCCTATCAGAACTACGCTATTATATTCTATACTTTTATAAATTCTTTTGAGAAAAAGGTGAAAAGACTGAGAATCAATGTTCAGAAATTATTAATTATTATTCTTTTTTTAACTATGCTGTATAGCTGTTTTGAGGTGTGTTTGTTGTCAAATTCAAAAATGTATGTTTAATGATTAAAAAGTTAATAATTGTATTTTATTGACAAAATATTTTGTTTGTCGTGTACATGTGTATATATATATAATTATTATTATATCAGGTAACATTTTAGGCTGATATATGCTCATGTTATAATGTACCCCCTCACATGTTACAGTGTACCCCACCTATGGGGCATGTTGTCACATTTCACTTCCATTCTTTCAGCGACTGAGCCTGGTTTCTCCCAAGGTTTTTTTCTCCATTCTGGCCCTGAAGGAGTTTTGGTTCCTTGCCACCGTTGCCTCTGGCTTTTGACTTGCTCAGTTGGGGACACCTAAATTTCATCTATATTACCGATCTGCCTGCATTGACACTATATGATAATTGAAATTAACTGGATAACATCACCGTTTCACCAGAGCGGCTGTACAGCCGAATCAAATTCTATTGCATTATTTTCCTGTTAACACTGTGAAGCTGCTTTGAAACAATCGGCATTGTAAAAAGCATTATATAAATAAAGGTGACTTGACTTGACTTGTAAATCAAGAAAAAAGTATACACTGTATTAATGAAAGAAAAAACACATAATTGTACTAGCCGTGTGCAATTAATGTGGGAAAAATAAATACTCTGAACCACAAGTGGATTTACAAAAACTGAGAAAGTCAAAAAGCGTTAGGTTGTGCCCCGCTTTCCCCTACATAAGCATTACCCCACTCGTGATTTTTGAAGCTGTTATGTCTAAATGGAACCATCAAAACAAAGTATTACCAATAATTCAGTTTGAAAGACCGAAATGGAGAAGAACATAACCAGTGTAGTAAAGTGCCAGTTGCAGTAAAGTATGGCAGATTGTGGATGTCTGCTGTATCTGGCATAACCCAACACTCAGAACCAAACTACAAGATGAAGAAATGCACTTGGGGAATTTTCAGAACACATATTTGGGTTGTGTTTGCAGTAGTAACTGATTTGCAAAATTCTAAAACACAAACAGCAAATACATAACACTATCAGCAATCATCAGTCATTCATAGTGACTCCCCATCTTTCATTTCTGTGTCTCACGTATCGCTTTATTTTAATCTTTTCTCTTCCATCCAGGTTGGCATGACAACAGATGAAACCAATGGCTTTATTTGGCAATCACAAAATTCCCATCAGCCCCCTCTGCTCCGGCCAGGCTATCCGAAATCAATCTGAACCTCCCCAAACAATGTTGCAATGTCACCGTACACCTGACAGGTATCGAGGTATTCAGCTCATGTCCTGTATCACGCTGGGACCCCTTCCCCCTTCCCCTCCATCCCATTACCCACCCATTCAGAGCAGTCAAAGCCCAGAGCTCAAGCAGGCAAAACTGTTATGATCCTCCAGGTTTGGGCTCAGATAAAGCGCAGTTGAGGGAACACACTGAAGTCTGTGTTTGGCTGATATACACATACAGAGCCATTAGGAGACCTCAGTTGACATGAGATAGGGAGGTCTTGTATAGAGACTGTACAACACTGAAAAACTTCATTGATGCCCCATCTCACTAATGAAAGAGACAAATTACACACAGACTGGTGTAATGACTGGTCTGAGATGGGAAAGTGTGGTTTTATATTACTGGAATGATTAAAGGTATTGTTGTTCAAAGCGCCAAAAGTCACATGGTCCTTTGTGTCGATTCACTCTGGAGATGTTTGACAGCTGGATGCGGTCATACATTTTCACAAACTGTTGCTGTGAAATTTGTCCATAGAGGCCGTGACTTCATTAATCTGCGGTCACAGTTAATTAGTCGCCTCATTACTTAACAAACACAGTAATTTACAGTGTACCAGTTGTGGAGACAGTTGCTTTGGAGCCACCTGGAATAAAGTCACATGTTGTTTCTCTCCATGCACCAGAGTCAACCTACTTTTTTAGTTTATAATGTATATTCAACATTCAATACAGGCAAAAACACGTTTTTCTTTTTTTTCTTTTTTTTTTTTTTTTTTAAGTTAACAACATTTAAATTATGAGTCAATACTAAGAGTCTGCTGGCAAAAACAGAATGTGACAGAGCTCGTAATAAAACCAGAATCAACATAGGCATAGCTTTTCAGAGATGAGAGAACAGAGGGATTTTAAATGTAAAAGCGACAGGTGTTTTTATTACTCAACAGGTGAGTAAGGTGTTTTACTGAACAGATAAACTGCCATACGTAGCTCTCTAACATAGCAAAAAAACAGTTAATTGTAAAACATCATCTATTATGAAGGGTCATTTCATTGTGGTTGTAGCACTGTGCTGGAATTTATTTTCAAGGAAGTACCGTGTCTATTAATCAGTAAAGCTACAGTAACATCTTCAGGTTGTCAGCTTGAGTTCTTTTCCATCTAAACTGGTTATGGGCCAGATTCACTACCATCTTGTGCCAGCGCAAACCCTCTTTTGGTGATAAACTACTGTCAGACTAAAGACACGTAGGAAAAATTAGTGCTGAAAAGATGTGGACATGGATATTTCTGCGGCTGACCTTATTGCATATGCATTGTCCACTGCCATTTAAATTTTTTTGGAATTGCACTCTCATGCTAATTTGCCCTTTTTAGTAAATCTGGCCCTATATCTCTTAAGCCTAGTAGTCAATGTTTTATGAGCAGTATAATAACCACATTCATCAGCACAGTCAGAGCCAAAGCACAATCAAAACAATTCTTCTGCAAAATGCATGCAGTCTTGTTTTTTTAACCACTAGAGGGCCAAAAGTTACTTGTGTTGGTAATAATTTAGTTTTTGGTTTTCCTGTTGCTGACTGAGGCTTTATTATGCAGCTAAATGTTTAGATCTGTAGATCAAATCATGTCCCAAAGGACAATTAACCAGAAATTTACCCAAATTGCAGCTAATTTTATGTTTTTTTCTCTATTTTTTTCAGTCTGTTTATACTTTGCTCTCTTTCTCAGAAACTCCTTCCTTTTTAATCACTCACAATGTTGTTGTTGTTTTTGCATGACCCAGCTGCAGTTTTCCTCTTCAGGAGGGAGATGTTATCGATGGCAAAAGGGAGTACACTGAAAACTTGGGAAACTGCAATTGTTACCTTAAAGAGCTACACTATATTGCCAAATGTTTTGGGACGCCTGCCTTTACATGCACATGAACATTAATGACATCCCATTCTTAATCCATAGGGTTTAATATGGAGTTGGCTCACCCTTTGCAGCTACAACAGCTTCAACTGTTCTGGGAAGGCTTTACACAAGGTTTAAGAGTGTGTTTATGGGAATTTTTGACCATTCTTCTAGAAGCGCATTTGTGAGGTCAGGCACTGATGTTGGACGAGAAGGCCTGGCTCGCAGTCTCCGCTCTAATTCATCCCAAAGGTGTTCTATCGGGTTGAGGTCAGGACTCTGTGCAGGCCAGTCAAGTTCCTCCACACCAAACTCGCTCATCCATGTCTTTATGGACCTTGCTTTGTGCACTGATGTTGAGACAGGAAGAGGTCATCCCCAAACTGCTCCCACAAAGTTGGGAGCATGAAATTGTCCAACATGTCTTGGTATGCTGAGTTCCTTTCATTGGAACTAAGGGCCCAACCCCTCAAAAACAACCCCACACCATAATCCCCCCTCCACCAAACTACTCTTGGCACAATGCAATCAGGCAAGTACCGTTCTTATCCATCGGATTGCCAGACAGTGATTGGTCACTCCAGAGAACACGTCTCCACTGCTCTAGAGTCCAGTGGCGGCGTGCTTTACACCACTGCATCCCACGCTTTGCATTGCACTTGGTGATGTAAGGCTTGGATGAGCTGCCCAGCCATGGAAACCTATTCCATGAAGCTCTCTACGCAGTGTTCTTAAGCTAATCTGAAGGCCACATGAAGTTTGGAGGTCTGTAGCTATTGACTCTGCAGAAAGTTGGCGACTTCTGCGCACTGTGACCCTCAGCATGCGCTGACCCCGCTCTGTGATTTGACCACTTTGTGGCTGAGTTGCTGTTGTTCCCAACTGTTTCCACTTTGTTATAATCCCACTAACAGCTGACCGTGGAATATTTAGTAGTGAGGAAATTTCACGAATGGACTTATTGCACAGGTGGCAACCTATCACGGTACCACGCTTGAGTTCACTGAGCTCCTGAGAGCGACCCATTCTTTCACAAATGTGTGTAGAAGTGTCTGCATGCCTAGTGCTTGATTTATACACCTGTGGCCATGAAGTGATCGGAAAACCTGAATTCAATGATTTGGAGGGGTGTCCCAATACTTTTGGCAGTTTAGTGTATTTCTACCTGATTTAACCCATAAAAATGTTGGTATAAAATAAATGAATGTGTTTAGTGATATTAAATAACATTTTTGACTTTTTTTGAGTGTTCAATTAGATTTGGCTAGTTTAGAATAATTTAGAATTTTATTAAAAAAAAAATGTATTACAAATTATCAGCGTAAAAATTCCAGTAAAAAAAAAATAGTATTGGGAAAATCCCAGATTTTCAATGTGGTCTCAGACATTTCCCCCCCACTGCATGCAGACTTTCGATATCCTTTGATGGGCCTAGTTTTATGCTTTGTTTTTGTTTTTTGCATGAGCGGTAGTGCCAGGAAAAACAGCAGACTGAGAAAGAGGAATGTGTGTTGTTTGCTCAGGCAGCTGGTTAGTAACTCCCGTCTCGTTTCATTTCACCCCTCTCGTTATTCTGTCCTTCCTTCCCTACGTTTCTCAATTCCCACTGACCCCAGGCGCGCTCCCATCAGCCGGCGAGCCGGGCCAGTGTCGTGGACAGAGAGAAATGGAGAAAGAAGCAGGAGTGGAGGGAGAGAGGGACATTTGAGTGGTGTGACTCTGCCGAGGAGTGTTAATAGTTATTGATCCACTGTGTTTTTAATGTGCGGCGTGGGCCGACTGCCACAGCGAGGCGGGGGAGGCAGACGCGCTCACGGGCAAGCTAACACACAGAGAGCGAATGTAATAGAAATCTCGCTCCCCTGTTTTTTGCGCCATGTCCCTCCCCTCGCTTCCATCTCTCTATCTCAGGCTGTAGATTGATCTTCCTCTTCCTGCTGTTTGGGGCTCTGTCATTACCCTCTCTGTCATTAGAGTGGAGTCAGCAGCCGGGCCGCCCTGCCCGCATCACTCTACACAGACAGCTCGACTCATCCCTCACACTAACTCTACATTTATAACCACAGCTGACACACACACACACACACACACACACACACACACACATCCAGACCAATGGATCTTGAACCCCTCACTTGGGCTCCAGGGGTCTGAGGGTTTTACCAGCACACTGACAGCTCTGTGATTTTCAAAACACAGATAAACTAAAACACACCTATTGATTTTTGTTCCCCCAACATTTACATTTTGCACGCTTGTTTCAACTGTATTCACCAACATTGCTTTCTGAAACCCTAGGACAGAAGTAGTAGCTAACAAAATGTACAATACTACTATAGAATGGTTTTTGTTTGACAAGGTACTACGTTTTTATGGTACTAAAATGGTGTAGTTGTTTTGTTCGTTGAAGTGATATTGGTGTCATAATTAATATTTTTGATTGGAATAAAACCACTATATTTCACTGATATCACATAAAGAACTATTTTAAACCTTACTTACAAAAACCATTTTTTTTAATAATTAACATATATTAAAGAAATATAATAGTATAGTCTTTGTTTAGGATGCAGATACTACTACTGTGATATCAGCCATCCAGTCTTCTGGATACTTATATATTTATTTACATATCAATTAATCTAATCTGCTCATATCTTGATTATATATATATACATATCAGTCATATATCAGTCATATATCAGTGTTATCATATGTATATGTTATTTTATATATACTTTATAGATTTAGCGCAATTGTCATTCATTACAGACCACTATTGGTCTGTAATTCACTATTGAATTATTCACTATTGGTCATTCACTTCTCTCATTCACTTCTTTATTGCAGGATTTCCCAAACTTTTGGGAGAAATTTGAATGAAAATATAGCACTTTATTTTACAGTCTTCTTGGTACATATGTTACATGTACTTACCATAGTAATAACAGTAAATTATATTAATCACAAGTAGGTAACTAACCTAAACAAAACCCAAACCCTTACCGTAACACTCTAAGTACATGTTGTTAATTAATATTACTCAATACTTAAATGTATAATTACACAGTAACACGGACACAGTGTAACTCTTTATTTTAAGGTGATGTAGTTACATTGTACTTACTCAAATAAGTGCTGAGTAATATTAATTAACTATGCATACTTACTATAGAGTTAGGGTTAGGGTTTGGTTTGGGGTTAGTTACTTGTAATTATGCATAATTTACTGTTATTACTATAGTAAATACATGTAGTGATGTGTAGCTACATCACCTTAAAAAAATATATTACCCATTCACATGTTCACGGTTCTCTGATGTCGGTTACTGGTCACATGACATGAAAAATGAAATATTTAATCTTATATTTAGTGTGTGTTTTGGTTGTTTTTATTTCATAACTGTTTATTCATTTTAATTTTACATTTTAATGATTGAGTTAATTTTTAGCCTTTCATAAACGCACAACCCCCCTGCAGTTCCCATTCAAAATTGGAGGTAATAAAGACAAGAAGTGTGGCATTACAGTAAACATTATATTTAGCAAATGTGAAGATCTAAATACTACATTGTTTGTACCTTTTGTGATTTACATCATAACTTGAATGCTCTTTGATCCCAATGACCTGTACTGGTTTATTGTGATTATTCACAAGTCATTTGTGGAAGGAAATGTCATAAATCCAACACGATAAACACAGGGACTGAATACCTACACGATCAGCACTTTTTTTATTATTAACAGTACATACAGACATATTGGTTATTGTGTTTTTATCTTAAAATAAAAGATTGTTTATTCATATGTTTAACGTTTGCAGGTGTTTTGTGTTGTCTCTTCTTTTGTTATGCTTATTGAGGTCTTTATTAAGCTGACAGATGCAATGCAAATGAAGTTATTACTTCAGTTTAAATTATGATAATTGTTGTTTTTGTCTTTGTTGGTGTGAGCGACTGAAGGACAGGGGTATCTGTCTGTTTGTTTCTCTTTGATGGAGATGTTAAATGTTTCAGATAACAAGCTCTGGTTCTTAGGAACCATTCCGGCAATTACCATGGTGACATGACAACTGGTCAGTGTGTTTCCTTGAGAGACGGATAATATGTGCACTGTAAAAACAAAATACTGCCTTAAATTTTTAAGTACAATCAACTTGGCTATTTAAGTCATTTCAACTTAAATTAGCCTACATTAAACTGGCTTAAAAATTAGTTGAATCAAAAAAAAATCTCAACTTATTCTGATGAGTTAAAGTAATGTACAAATATACTGTATGTTGTTATAACTTAATGGTCATATCATGTTTTACAGTGTGTGTCCATGAAAGGAGGTAAAGCATGTTAACCTCATCCCGTTGTTACTGATGAATTTTCCCAACTTTCCTGGCAAGTTCCATTGAACTCTATTGGTAACAACGGAATTAGCGACCATAGTTGGCTTTGGGAAACGCACCTCGGAATGGTTGCGCTCCCAGAGGCCTCGATTTCTCCAGATGTCTGTGGACCCCCACACAGGGGGTCAGACCTCGTACATGTGGGAGCAGTTTAGGGATGAAGGGAGAGGCGGAAAGGCAGGAGTAAGAAGATACCTGAGGATGCCATTGTGTGATTTGCGTGGAAACCATCCAGGATGGAAATCTTGAGGGCTAGTCACATATGACGGTCCCCTAACCACTTTATTTGTTGAAATGTGAGGGTTCAACAGATCTCAGTCTCAGTCTGTGTACACTTCCGCTTTAGAAGAGTAAATATTTGAATACTTTCACCATCTCCCTTTCCACTTTGCAACCCACAAAACGCAAATTTCATTGCAGAACTATTAAACTGGAATCGCAGGTTATGAATATGAATTACTCGGCATTTACATGCATCATTTGTGAAATGACGCAGAATGAATTTTCTTCATAGAGAGAGCGAGTGAGGGAGAGAAATTACAGGCTGAGCTCTTTCTTCGAGAAGAGTCCTGAATATCCTTTAGCATTGTGAGGAAATGTTTAATCTGACTCCCGCTGGGAAACTGAAGCCTAATGCAGTATCTCAGTGCCTCTGCTGTCTGCCGGCAGAATGGCGGAGACATTTTAATGCATTTCAGAGTTCTTCTCTAGGTACGAGATGATGGACGGAGGAACCTTATATTTGCGAACACCCAGGGTTTAATGCACTCAGCGCTGCTCGCCGCCTTGTCTTCCACCCAACAAAACATGTTCCGTGGAATAAAAGAAAAAGCAAAGCACAAAATTATTCTCCCTGCCTTCTATCAAGCTCCTGCATTCAGCAGCGCGTCTGAAGGGCGCGTCAGTCCGCCTGCCTCTCTCAGAGAGGTAATTATCCTTTTTCCTGTCACAGGGCTCCAAATGATCTCTAACCACTGGGGAGCTTTTTTAGGGGCTCAGCTTTGTCAATAGGAAGTCGAAAGAGCTTTAATTTTCAGACAGCTGCACATGCACTTTCATCTCGGCATTATTCCCCTATAGCGGTCATCTATCCGAGCGCGCGTGCACACGCGCCTTTTGTTTGTGACGTGGGGCCGCGCGCGTGTGTGTACTGCCTCCCCACATTAACATATTTATTTATAGACTTGCACTTTTCTTACAGTCATTTTTGTGTAACAATTTTCACACTCGACATTGTCTGTGTAATTTCCCTTTCAGTGTCTCTCTGTTTTCTCCTCTCTTTCCTTCCCTTTCAGAAAGAGCCATGAATGGATGGAAAATTATCACAATTACTCACATAATTGAGCCGTCTTTGTGGCAAGTGCAGCTCGAGGAGCCCTTTTTCCATCAGCCAAAATGGTTTCATTATAGGGGTTTTCATATTCCCTGACACAGGGCACGGAGGGGGGAGGCGGGCGGCGAGGGGCTGAGGAGCGCTGGAGTGCGCGGAGAAGTCGCTGGGGGAGAAGGGTGGATCATTAAGGTCACAGTGGGGATAATTATCTTGACTATGGAAAGAGCATCCAGCACCTTTTTCTCTTCCCCACCACAAAAGCACCGTCCCTGGCCTTTCGGCACAAAGAACTTTGAAATAAATGGAGCTTCTACCTACAACTTGTTCACAAAGAGAGAGAGAGACTTGTATCAACATGACAATTTTCCATTATTAAGACTAATGGCGGGCTGCCTTGGCAGATCAAGGGGAGAGGGAAACGTGTTCGGGTGTGCTGGAGTACTGACCTCTCCCCTGTCTTTGTTTGGGACTTAACTCCGAACGAAACCCCAAAGAGAAGGAGAACGTGGCTCCCCGGCCGCCCGCTGCCCCCTCCGCCGCGCCTCATTATTTCATTAGAGAATTTGCATGTTTCCCCTCTTTATTGGGCCATTCATTGGACAATGGGGAAGTGCGTTAGCGACGGTGTAATCAAACCTTGTTTCGATATGCGCAAGAGAGCAACCTAAATGAAGCCGTGCTATAGAGGCGGGCGGGCGTGTGTAGATCCAGCTGTTTAAAATCATCCACAGGCCTCGGCTGGTCCAAATGATCCTGTTTTGCCGGGCTATGACTTTTATTGATTTTAATTTGCTGCTTAGTTTGAAGATTTGATGACTGCCTGTCTCGAGCTTAGAGAGACACAACAAGCAAACATACCACAAGTGACAATTCCACAGCCATTTCTGCTCTGGATGCATTAAGTAACCATCTATTGGGGCTCTTTTTTCTATTTCTCCTAGTAGCACCTAACTCAGGTAATTGGTCATTTTTGGAGGGCAATTTTGGGGCAGGTGGGGGGATGCTGGGCAGACTGTTCTGACCCCTGCTGCTGTAGTAATGATGGAGGTTGTTGCCTCGTCTCTCTCGCGTGCACAGAGCAGCTGTGTGTCGTTCCGTACGGTCTCCGCTCACCCTCACCTGCGGCCCAGGTGAGTGATGGGTGTAGATTAGCAGGTAGCAGAAGATTCCGGGCTGATTCCATCCAATCGCTGCTGAATCACAACCGTGTGTTTTGGTAATCGTGTGACACGCACACCTGTCATTTGCTGCTAGATTTCATATTTTAGGGAATGAATTTGGGGGTCTTTTAAAGGCCCCGATCTTTCATTAAATGCCATTAAAAAACCAAACTAGTGGGTGGATTTAACACTGCAATTTATTAATTATTTCAGGAAAACATGACGTGATATAATTCAGCATACTGTGTTACTTGTTCTAATGATTATAATACAGTGTTATAATACTGCACTGTCAATAAAATAATATATTACAGGAGAACTGCAGTGGCCTGCAGAAAAGAGCTCACGGCTGGAGACAGCATGTTGTGTTTCATCTACAGGTGTCAACCACTGGCCAGCTGTGCAGACATTTTTTTTGTTTGTATGGCGAAAAGACCCGTCAGCTGAAGCAGAAAAAAAAAAAAAATTCAGCAAATGATATGAATCCATGATCTCAAAACATATGGTATGCAGAACATAAACAACAATACATTATCTATATATAGCAAGCATCGACTTGCTACAGCTAATAAATACACAGACACTGCCGTGCATTTTGAGTGCTGTTGAGTGAGATTCTTAAACAACTCTGATTGGCCATTGTGTTGACATGCTCAACATATATGTCTGTGATTGGCTACAATGATCAGCGCTTCAAAAACATGTTGTAAATACACATCTTTTCACCTAGCGCTTACACAGATGCACACAGGAGCATTTGAATGCACGTGTCTATCAGCGGATCCATCCCAATCCCAACCCTAACCCAATCCCTATGTTGAGTGCGTCAACACAATGGCCAATCAGAGGTGCTTAAGAATCTGCTCAAAATGCTAGGGGGAAATGCTGGTATTGTCACATTTTTAACATTTGGACAACACTAGCAAGATATGCTGCATAAGTAGACATACATGAATCTCATAGCAGATCTAGGCAGGTGGAGCTGGGGAGGAGGAGGGGTTCAGAGGAACTCTGATAGCACTGCAAACAGTGAAGCAAACTATTTAAATGTTGAGCAAGCAATCGCATTGGCTGCAGGATCAGCAGAGGCCAATTAGGTTGTGCCAATGTGGTAATGATGTGATTGCCCTCTAGAGTTTCATGACTGAACTATATATTTAAACTCAGTTTTAAAATCGAACTGATTCTGTCCTGAATTGATCACCAAAAGGGTTGCTTGACTGTTATTTTTAGAGCGATTTACACACATTAAAAAAAGGTTAAGAGCACAAAATTCCAAAGATTATTCAATTTTTACAACCCTAAACAGAAAACACATGATTCAAAAATACCCGGATGTCTGTCAAAAGAGATGTAACATTCTGAAAATATAAGAAGAGTTGTGCATTTAGTATTTACGAAATATTTTCTTACATCACAATTCAGAATAAAATGGGAGATGCAGTGATTAAATTGTGTCTAATTCTCTCAAAAAGCTTCTTGTCTTCAGTCTTTGACATTCTAATGGAAACAAAACATTACAAACCCACCAGCTGCATTATTTTAACATCACACTTAACCGTTCTATACTGATTGACACAGTAATCTGTGGTTACACCTCAGAGTGTCCTCTCTCTCACACACACACATGTTGCTCTCAGTCTCAACAAATACTCTCACAGTGTCTCTTTGTCCATTGGAATTCAGTGGAGCAGCAAATTGAAGGTGCTGCCTGCTTAAAACCCTCCACGAGAAACCCAGAAAACCCACAGCTGTTTTATCATCAGGATTGATCAGATACTCTGAAATTGGATCATTACGTCTGATCGAATTTGGCGTTGTGTGTCTTTGCTGCTGGGTGGAAAGAACAGGGGTGAATTCATAGCGGGCGTGTGTCACTTTGTAAGTAAGGTGTAATTGTAAGTCCCTGGGTAAAAACCGGACCGATATACATCCCCAAACACAGAGCATAGATGCATCCAGTTGAGATGTCAATGTTAATGCTGTCTTTATAGCCGCTCCACTTAAACCTGATTCGTTCAGTCCAAAGATGTGATGGAGGAAAACTAAACCGAGTCTAGGGCTGTCGTTTTCAGTGTGAATATGTGTGTGTTTTACTAATATGATAATGGGATCACATTCCATTTCATAAGTGTTCTGTCTCTTTAATTTGAAATACCCCTCCATCATAATGTAGGGTCTGTCAGCAGGATACACTTTCAGACTGAATTATAGCTTATGGAGTGCACTACAACTTATTTATGTCTGTACACTATGCCACATTTACTTTGTCAAGTTTGAAATCTGTACTGCAAATTAATTTAATTCACATTTTGAATCCACCTAACTATGTGGATCTGAATTGACTGAAAATGTACTTGACCCTGTTTAAATCACTGAACAAATAAAGATCAGAACAGATACTGACACAAAAGCATTGTGCTCTTCTGACACTAAAATGCATATTAATATGCAGTTGCATATTCAGTAATATCAATTTCCAACTTTCATATTGCACTAGACACATGAAACTATGAATTGTAATGATGTCTTACAATCTGTTAGCCATTTTTAAAATGATTCGACATCTGTCCGGATTTGGTTCTCAGGAACACTTTATCAACAGGACATCTAATGGGTCACACTAACCAGAGAGCTGGTTGGAAAGCTTCATATTGAAGCAATTAAAAAAAGAATCCTGTGCCACCAAAAACAGAAACTAATCAGGGACCTTGCTCTAAATTTACTCCGGACGCACATACAGTTCAGAATCAGACCCTGCTGAGTGGACAGATATACACAATTGTCTCTTTTTGGAGCAGTTTGTCAGCTCATGTCTGTATCTGAAACACACACACACACACACACACTGAGTGGGCCTGAACTGGCGTGGTGCACTAAATCAGGGCAGCATAGCAGGTGTTTGACTCTCATTCTTGATGATCCTCTTCTGTGGAAAGTGCTCTAACTCGTTATCTCACATGCTGCTTTATTTGAGTTGCGTCTAAACAGAAAACTGCTGTGGTATCTTCCTGACATGGTGGGCAGTTGGAATGTGCTGTATAATTATTATGGGGCTGACCACATGGATAGGAAGATACTGTTATGTGATGTCAATAATATTTCATTAGAGTCCAACGTTTTGCTGCTGTCCTTTAATTAAAACCATGCTTGAAAATGGTACTGAAGAGTACCAGATTACCAGATTTAGGTATATATATATATATATATATATATATATATATATATATATATATATATATATATATATATATATATATATATATATATATTATATAAATTAGTCTAGTGAAAAGTAAAATGCAATTCAGCGTAAAAGATCCCGTAGGTATAAATAAAGTGAAATATTAATATAAATGCATAATGAGAAAGCCTTCTTTATTAATACCATTCTGCTGATTTCCCACGACGATTTACTTTCTTTCTTCACGTCTTTACTTTAGATCTGGAGACACTCTGGATTGTATTATTGTTGCTCATCCTAAAATGTTAAAGATCATACTCAATAAAATAATAATAATGATGATAATAATAATAAATGTCATCGCATTAATATAAATAATTGCAAATACAATTTTCTAATCAAATGATTGCACACATTTGTGAATTTATGTAATTATGAATTTTGAAATTTTGAAATGATATTTGCTGTCCTTGTGCCATAACACTTTATTTTGTTTTTCTCATAATTTTTAGACGAATCGAAGACAATAAACACGTGTAACTTGTTCTGCGTGATCTGAATGGTGATAATTATCGGTTGTAATGCCGTCATTATTTTCGCTATTGTTGAAGTATCCCCGTGGTAGATTGCAAATGTCATTTGAAATACAAATTGCTTTAAATTGGACAATTTTGAGCACGGTGGATATCTAACAGGTATTGTTAAAGTGTGCTCGTCAGTCCATATCATCCGGGCATCGTGTTGGTGCCAATGACATTTTTGCCCAAATGTCCTGGACTTTTGCTCGAGGCTCTTCTGTTTTTAATGTATTTTCGTTTGTCATGACGGAATGTAAATGAACACATGTGGAGATTATGACCATTTCGAGGAAGACTGGGGGAACCGCAGAGACTGAGCAAGAGAGATAGAAATGAAAGGAGGATGTGGAGGTGTGATCCGTGTTCAACGGGGAGTCGCGCACAGACCACCGGTACGACCACGTCTCGTTCTCCTCAGCTTCTTAGGGAAAAAAAGAGAGTTTTCTATTTCTCTCCATGTTTTTGTTTGCACTCGTTGTCTTAAAAGCGGATATATTTTCAGCTCGCTGTATTATCGAATGGTGTCGTTTTGCTTATGTGAAAATGATTTATGAAAAAGCTTCACACGTGTTCCAGTCGCCATTTATCATTTTACAGCAATATTTTAATGTCACGTCTCCAAAATTCTGCTTGTTCTTTGAAAGGGTTTAACAGGTGTGTAATATTATTTAAATAATGAAATCTAAGAGCAGAGATATGGCCCATGTTCAGTTTAAAGGTCTACATGACTGTCGACACGATTTCCCAGTCAGGTGGTAAAATAATTTATTATCAAAAAATAATTAATATATTGATACGATTATTATTTTTTTAGTGGTTAGTGGTTTTTAACTTTGCTTCCTTGATCCCAGGTAAGGAGTGCATAACTACAAGCGTAAGAAATATATTTAGAAATAGCAATTTAGAGGGAGATTCCTTTTTCTGAACTGGCATTGCGTTGTGGTGATAGTGTAGCTGTCGGCATGGAATGTAGTTTAAACTACACTAAAAGTTTTGCTGCTATTTGTTGCTTTGTTTTCATGCTTTGAATATTTCCTGTTTGCAGCATTATTGGGCCTGTCACGTGTGCGTTACGCGCTTTTAAGATTCAACCAGGTTTAAAAACAAAAATCGACCTACTTTTTTTTTTTTTTTTTTTTTTTTTTTTTTACAATAACCATAAAATATAAAGCAACGCACTGCAATATCAAACAAATTTAGAGGTGAAAGGAATTGAACAGGAGCTGTCTCTCTGATCCTCGCGCGCAATAATTCAACCCACGCGCGCGTGCGAGTGATGCGAATCTGCAAGTGTTAAATACACAGCTAATTATGCGTATGAAAATTAAACAACAGTGTTATGCTAATTTAGCTGGTTTCAGCTGCGTCTTCAAGCACTCGAGACTGGCATTTTAACCAAAATGAATCATCAAAGTAATTCATCTTTGCTTGGAGACACACATTTATACCTGTACTTAATCATATTTGTCAGGTGTTATATATATATATATATATATATATATATATATATATATATATATATATATATATATTTATATATTTTTTTTTTTTGTTATATTTTCAGCAGAATATTTAGGGCCATGTTAAATTTCCTCATTATATCGACGTTTATTCGTGTCATTCATGTAATGTCAAATTTTGTTTGTTGTTTAGATGCATTTAGGCCATATTAAGAATTGTACTTATAATCAATATATTTATGATGACATAATACATTTTACAATTGACACTTGATAGCCAATTGTTACTAAAATAAAATGTTTGTTCAGATATGTTATTGGTTTTAATGTGTTGCATTGTTTTGTGTTGATTTGTTAACTACAATAGGCCTATAACACAAGACCAAATATCAAAATGATGATATTTTACTTTGCGTGTATTAAATTTTGAATGTGTTTGAACCCTCCATACGGCCTATGTGTGTCTTGGTCCATTCCCTAAATTTCTACATTAGCATTGCACAATAGAGTCACAGGTTGGTCTTATTTCTTGAGTTCATGCAGGTCCGTCGGACCCGACCCTCGGATTACCAATCCGCAGCGCTCTTGGAGGGAGTGGACCAATCAGAGAGCACCTTGGATAAATATTCATGATTCCCTGATTCAAACCTTTGAGCGAGTTTGTGTGGATCCACAGCATCGTACCTAGACTTTTCACAGAGACAAACTACATTTTCTTATGAATGGAAAGTGAAAAAATCCGTTGAGCTTAAATTGGGATCCATCCTTCACTCAGATCATAGAAGAAAACAAAAAAGCAGGGAGAGAGAGAGAGAGCGAGAGACATGACCATGTCTACAATACCAGAGAGTCTAAACAGCCCAGTCTCAGGAAAGAGCGTGTTCATGGAATTTGGGCCACCAAGTCAGCAAATGTCGCCTTCGTCTATGACCCACGGACATTATTCAATGCACTGTTTACACTCCTCCGGACACCCGCAGCACGACAGCGCATACAGCCCGGCTCCGTCCTTCCCCAGGTCTCTGCCTTATCCATACGTCAACTCGGTCGGTAGCCATTCCTCCAGTCCGTACCTCAGCACCGTGCAGACTTACCCAAACAACTCGGCTTTGGCGCAGACGAGATTGGAGGACCCAGGTAAGAAATGCTTCTTTTGGTCTTCTCTGGTCGTTGCATTTGTCGGCGCACTGCAAGAATGTTGGGCTGAAGTAGCCCAGATGTGCTGTTATTAGGCTTGGTAATTATTTATTGCGTAATGCTATAAACAATGTATGCAATTAAGGCTAATTATACCTAAAGTGCCGCCTGTAAAACTTGTGCACAGTGATGTGAGCCGCACTGCATGAACAGTCTGTGAGACAGTTTCTTTTCTTTCTCCCTCCCAGCACCAGAGTCAGAGAAAAACACCGTGGTGGAAGGGGGAGAGGTTCGTTTCAACGGGAAAGGCAAAAAGATCCGCAAACCCCGAACCATCTACTCCAGTCTCCAGCTGCAGGCTCTGAACAGGAGGTTCCAGCAGACTCAGTATCTGGCTCTGCCGGAGAGAGCCGAGCTCGCCGCGTCGCTGGGGCTCACGCAAACACAGGCATGTGCATGGCTTTTACGCGCGTTCGACGAGAGAATTAGACTTTCAGACGACGAACGCGAACCGTGTCACATGTAGCCGGTTGTTGTTGTTTTTAAATTCCCTTGATTTTCGCGTGTTCTTTTTGAATTCGATCTGTTAGAGGGAAATATTTTGGAACGTTCGATTCGATTACGCACGGTTCCAAACGCAGATAGCGCAAGTACACCTCGGAGACGTCTAATTGATGTCTGCATTTACATCTGCAAGATGCATTTTTTTAGAGTGTTTGCTCATCTACATCCCATTACATGTCATATAGACATTTAGAAGACGTCTTCAAGATGTTTAAGATTTAGAATGTAAAACTGCTTTGTCTAAGACGTTCAGATCAGGCTTTCCAGATCTTTAGCAGACATCTTACATGGGGTAGGCTTACAGAAACTCTTGTTTGATTTGCCTTTTCTTTTCTTTTCTTTTCTTTTCTTTTTCTCTAGGTGAAGATCTGGTTTCAGAATAAACGCTCCAAGTTTAAGAAACTGATGAAGCAGGGCGGAGGAACAATAGACACAAACGCTTTGGCTAACGGGCGCGGACTGTCCACCGGATCTCCATCCGTAGCGCCTGTCTGGAACTCAACCGCCACCGTCAAAACATCCACACCGACCTCTTATATTCCCAGTTACACCTCATGGTATCCCACAGCACACCAGGACACTATGCAGCAGCCGCAACTCATGTGAACCAGGACTGCTAAAACAACCCCGCCCCTCTATCCACCAATGGCCCAGTTCAGGGGACCCGACACAGGCCAGTCACTCTGCGGCCTTACACACACTGGCACTCCGCAGCCCAGACCAGATGTGATCCGGAGACACTCTCAAACAGACAAGTGCTGAGTCAGCGTGGACTGAACGAGAGTCGTCTTCACCGGAGAGGAAACAAGTCTCTTTTTGAATCGAAGGGAATGCCGGGAAAGTGGGTCAAATCAAAGCTGCTACTCTCCCCTTTCCGTGACTTTTTGTTGTGTAAAGAAAAAAAAAAGAAAGAAAGAAAAAAAAAATTCATGAAACTGTACCCTAGTCAGAAATGTATTTAATTTTCTTCAAAATTGTAATTTTCCATAAGAAATTTGGAATTACCGGTTTGTCCCTCCACAACACGGGCTGTGAGATCAACATGAACCGCGCGCACTGGGCTCACGCAGTCGCTTCGGGCTTCGCCATGGCGCGGTGATGTGTAAAAACTCACCGTGAGCAAGTATGATTTTCCCCATTTTAAAGGGAACAAAGAAATCTTTAAACAAAGTTATTTTGTATGTATGGCGTTTTGTGTTTATTTAAATATAACTTATTTAGAATTTGTGTTTTGTTTTGTTTTTTTATCTGTTTGTATGTTTTTTTATTTAAAGCAAATGTTCTTTAAATTATGATGTGAGGCTGCACTATAAAACAGAGACACTTCCCTCGGATTTGAACCCAATCTGTAAAGCGAGTGTTTTATTGGACCAGATAAACGCATCTATCATCACCGTCAGACGGGAAGTGTCGACAGCTCTAATGTACAGAAATAGTCGTTTTTTCGTTGTGTGCTGAATAATTTGTGCAAAAGGATCTAAACATGATTGTGTTTATTAAAATTCATGTGTTTTCCGTTTTACATTGAAAAAAAAAAAAAAAAAAAAAAACTAATAATTTTATAGCTTACCGGTCACATTAATTTATTGTTTTGTTTCATGGAGTCTTGTATAATGTGTAAACTCGAACAGTAAAAATCTGTTTATGAAAGAAGCTGCAAAATGTCATCGCAACGTTTATTGAATGAAGCTCAGGTAACTGAATACCAATGCAATATATGATTTAAAAAAACAACTTATTTTGTGCTGCACGAGCTCAAGAAAATAAATCCCAATATTTTAAATGCCCACAGACAACGCACCTTGAAACACAATAAAAAAAAAACATTTTGATAATTATTATTTTTATTAATATTATATAAGCGTAAACCTTCATATTGGTTCTTACAGTGTCTTTCCCAAAACACCTCTAGCTTTGCATTGCAATCTGAACCAGCGATTAATGTAGTGGTGGTTTCTGTAACTCAGTAATTCCTCCGACAATAAGGGCACTTGCTTCTTTTCTCTTTCGTTTAGCCGCTATGAGCTCTGTTCTGCTCTTGTGTGGTTGCTTTTGACGGCCGTGTGTTAAGTGAATAATCGGGCAGGTGCCGCTCATAGAGGGGCAGATGAAGAAGGGGGTGCAGATAGGTAAAGAATGACATGTTCAGCGTGTCTTTTGTTTGGGGCTGATGGTTTAACTGCGCATTTTAAGAAAATTCTGATGCAGATTGATGCCGGCAAGTAACAAAACAGACGACGTTTCCTGTAATATCGTTTGCGCTTTTGAGGATAGATTAACCCGTAGCCTTGCAATTTGCTTGTTTATTATTACTTTTATTAGTAGTAGTAGTAGTAGTAGCAGGATTATTGATTAAATTATGAATTTAAGATTTTAACTAAATTAGATTCTACATTATAATATCCAAAAAAAAAAAAAAAAAAATGAAATACTATGAATGAATTGGACCCGGGCTCTGCTGTTTGAGTACTGAGAGTGGTTAGGGTTGCTGTAGGTGCGGGGGGTGCGGCAATTATTGTGACAAATTTTGACACTCTTCATGTGTGGTCTTTAAAAACGGCCTGGTCAAAGCAGGAAATGGCCCCGCGCGCTCTGATCACAAGCGATAATACAATCATATTTTTTAAGACTTAAAAAAAAAAAAAAAAAAATTACATACGTTTTTATCATTATTATCATTATTATTCTTAATCTTATTATATTAATGTGTTGTTGTTGTCGTTGTTTATTACAATATAGTAGCAATATATTATTATTCTGGTTACGCTTTATTTGGTAACACTATTTTACATATATTACATATGTATTTAACACATCACCTTGTTGCATATGTTGCATACCTTAGTAATAACAGTAAACCATGCGTAATTACATGCAGCTAACACTCAACCAAACACCAATCATACCCTAACCCGTTATTAATTAATATTACTCAGTACTTAAATATATAATTACACTGTAACAATGGCACCTTAAAATAAAGTGTAACCCTTAAGTTACATTGTACTTACTAGAATAAGTACTGCGTAATATTAATGTACTTACTGTAGGGTTAGGGGTTGTTTTAGGTTAGTTATTTGTAATTACGCACAATTTATGTGTTATTACTATAGTACATGTAGTAACGTGTAACTATGTCACATTAAAATAGAGCGTTACTATTATTATTTACAGTCTCTATTATGTCATATCGTGTTTATTAATTCGACTTGTGTTTTTGATAGCGTGTCTATTTCACTGGTTTATCTTTTTTTTCTTTCTTCCCAAGGCGTCAGCTGCGTCGCTAAAGTTTCAGAATACGGATAGCCTAAATAATACCTGGATGTGTTAATGATTGGCTAACACTAATATGAATCATTGCAAAAACAAACAAAACAAAAAAAAAAAACTTGTATCATGTCTGACAAGTGTCTGACAATGTCTGATAAAAAAAAAAGTATATATATATTTTTTCTTCTTCTTTTTCTAAACGTATCCAAAACACAACTCTCGGGAAGGAATAAAAGAAGAAGCCGTGCTGTTCTGTGTCTTTCTCCGACATGCAGCTGTGGAGCAGAGAGGGTCAGCGTTATTTCACTCTATTCTCCTCTTGATTACGCGCCGGGCCCATCAAACCAGACATAATTACAGTCATTCCCTCCTTACTTATTCTAATGCAGCTTCCCATCTACGGGATAATTATGAGCAATTTTTTTTCGCACGTGGAATCTTTTGTTAACAAAAGAGATAGCGCAGTGAAAGAAAATTTGCTGTGCGATGGGGGGAAAAAAAGAAAAGGAAAAAAGAGAGTGAAATAGGTGCGCAGCGGTAGTTATAAGTAAGGCTGGCAAATTGCTTGCAGGTGTATACCGAGAGATTTGTCAATGGGAAGAGGGATCAAAATGAGCAAAAGCACAATGTCGGAGTGATGAAGGCAGAGGTGAAATTATAGAACAAGGGCTGCTTTATTTTCTGCTGGATTCTATAGACAAACCATCTCGCAATTTCAGACTTTATTAATGTTAAGCCTGATTCAAAGCAGCTATTTTTTGTTTTCTCATGACAATCCAGCGTTCGTTCAAATGGACCAATTCGCGTTTTATTAATGTTACTGTTTGAGGAAATATTCCCACGTCTTAATGCAACAAAATGATATTTTAAATGCAAAGTACGACCAATCTTTATTTCTATAATACCGCGTAACAATGCATGCAATTTACCCCAAAATGTGCACATAAAATGTAGCCTATATATATAAAATGCATGCGCATCCTTCTTACCTTAATGTGCAATAAAGGAGAACAGCGTCTATAGTCGCCTATAAGATGTCTAACATCGCTCTGTCGAGAAACAGAAGAATGTGAAAAGAGCATCCAGCAGTCATGGCACGGGTTCCGGCTCTTTGGGTCCCAGAATCTGCCTCCTCTAGCTGGGCTCGCAGCTGACACACGCTCTCCGAGCAGGAATGAAAAATCCTGCTTTATTTTCCCTCTTTATAGCTGATGGAAAAAATTGCTGATTATTAGCATAAATGTTTACTCCTCATTACGCTGATGACATTGTGCACTCGAGATCTTGGTAATCTTTGGGAAAATTATGAGTAATTTTTAAAAATTTAAAGCAGCAGTTACCATGCAATTCAGGCTAATTTTGCGTAGGCTCCAAACGGATATAATTATCGCGGAGTCAAGATGTTATGCTAAAAACTATGCATTGATATTACCATTTATTATGTACATACAACTTTGACAATGTTGATGCTTGAAATAGCTGGAAATTGTCTTGCGCAAAAATTACAGTCCATATTAGGACATCTAAAATTGCGAAGAATTATATAGTAATTGCAGGCTTTCAGATCGGGGAGCCAGAATGCTCAACTGGAGCAATTGTGGATAAAATTACAGATCAGAGTATAAATTAGGGATGGGGTATGGCATTTTTCAAGTTGTCTGCAGGATTCCGGAAGTGTCTAAAACCACATCATTGCTAATCTTTCAGAGAGAAAGGCACGCAGAGCACGTGCTCGCAGACAGCTCCAACACAACTTTACATTCGTTTGCATTTGCAAGGTGTGACACTGTGTGTCCATGTTGAGAGACTTAATCAATGTTAACACGGACAGTGGCTATTTTTGCCAGATATACCGAGACAGCAAAACTACAGGCTGACAGAAAGAGCTGCAAACCCCGGGACGCGTCTGGCTTCTTCTGCGTTTAGAGTATGAGTTCACATGTTGGTGAGCCAGAATTGATGTGATATTTTATTGTTCTTGATCGCGTTAAGCTTGTCTCAAGGGACGGCGTGCGTAAACTGTTCTGCGTTAACACTGCGTTATTGAGACGCGTCCTAGGCCTTTACCGAAAGGAAAGCCGACCGCTCTTGGTTAAACATGGCATTCCCGTTTCCTGTCGTGTTTATTCTGCTGAACGGATCTTGTGGATCTCTGCGGGGCACATTTCAGCACGGGCGTAGTCTTAGCCCGGGGCACACCATAATATCTTGTAATGTGGCAATCACTGACAGGATACATCCTCATTACATCTGCCTGCTTTACAGCTTTTGAAGCCTCAAATAAACAAATGAACGTGACGCGAAAAGCAAACCGCGGTGCATTTTTAACTATAGGCCTATATTATTTCAAAAAGAACAATAGATATTAAGCCGCGTGCGGTTCAAACGTTTAGCTTTTAATTTGAGAAGCAAACAAGCTGTGACACTTGTCATGCATAATTAATAACAGAACACTGTAATAACTTCCTTCATGGTTCTGTTATAAAAACAGCATGATTTTTCATGATCAGTAATTTAATTGAAAGTGAAAATGAATGCAACACGTTTTTATTTTATTTACGAGTGAATTCGAGTGGGTTATTTGCTTGCATTAAATGTGCATGCATCATTGCAGTGGTAGTTTGAGCATGTGGCATCCCTCAGATTGCCCTGCATTTTATTTCTACGAAGCTTCTAAACAAATAAACAAGTTTTCCTTTGTTATGTGGCATGGAAAATTAATGTAGGGTATACACGCAACCGAGACACCATTACAAAGGCCTGGTATTGTGCGTGGGGTGGTGGAAGTTGTGAGAAATGTTTCCATGTTGTTTAGCTCGGGGCATTTGTGAGCCTGCCTTCTTGGCTGCGCTGACTTCATAAAAAGTCTGGAGCGCAGAGCTCTGACTCCAGAGAGTCTGAACCCAGCCGAACGCCTTCGTGCCGGGGCGTGTTTGCGCGCTCGTTCCCAGCCCGAGGCTCTGTAGCGCGTCTAGCTCCTGTCGGGCTCCCCGAGCCTTTATCTTTAAGTTTTATGTCTCCAAAAATTTAGGGAACGTCAGCCCAATTGCCTTTAGTGAATTAACAAAAAAAAAAAAAATAAAACCTTGCTCCTGCTAGTTTAGAACCCGAAAAAAGTAGTATAAACTCGCTTGACCTACTTATTACAGAGTAAGCTAGACACACCTGTCACGTTAGTCAACAAAAGGTGAATTTGTGGGTTTTGTGTGAAACTTTTACAAGACGTTGCATCGCGTCTCCAGCCAGACTTATTAAAGACTAGAGACTCAACTGGCGCCGAAGCAAAAAGAAGGAGGAGTGGACAGATCCACTGGGAAAAAACTCTAAACAAAATAAAGCCCATACCGACAGTCAACTAAAGAGAAACATTCGAAATCCCCAAATGAATTGATACAAATACAATGCATTCACATGAAACATTTTATTTAAATAAGTCTGAATCATTATAGTGGCAGAAATGTTCATTCGGATATCAAAATAAATAAAACAAAGTACTCCAGAAAAACATATCCCTTTACATGTGAACATGGCTTTAGGACAATCAGTAGCTTCCGAGTTAGTGTTTTGTCCGTCTTATTTAAAACAGTGAGAACCCTATATGATATATTCTATACGAATGACAACACGCACAGAGACCGACACCAGATCTCCAACTTACCTTACATACTAAATATAAATCGAACAAAACGTCTGAAATGAAAGACAGGCGCGTGAAACACATTTACGATGGGAAAGGACAGTTATTTTCAAAAGGCACCAAACAGCTTCAGGTTGTGCTACATGTGCTCTTACACCCTGATGCAATATTCACTCCAATAATGTCCGAGTTCTCTAGGCTTTGGATAATAGTAGTTCACCGAACGACTGGTTTTAATCCACTCATGTACCACCCATAGAACAAAATAAATAAATACAAAAATAATTGTATATGTTTGATTCTTAAGTGTCTGCTTGTTGACGACATTGCATGAAGAGAAACAGTGTTACGCCCAAAACGCACTGGCAATGATCAACGTGGCAAAGGTGAAGAGGTCTCACCATGTGGAAAACATGCCGAATTCCCCATTTCTATATTTTAAGTCAGTCGAGTCAAAATATAGCCCCGACGCTGACAGTTGTGTTGTGATGATGTGGTGGCTGTAGATGGGTCGCAGAGTTCGTGGATGAGTACCAGGGGTAGTTTGTCAGAAAGGAAGGGGTGGTTGCGTTCGGGGGGCTGCTGCTCTGCGACAAACCCCCCGTGTTTACAGTGTTCATTCTCTGGGCGTGCGCGAAGTCCCAGGCCGCGTTGAGAGGCGGCGAGTGGTGAGGGGGAGACTCGCTGGAGGCCACGTGCTGCTCGGGGGGGATTTCTCCACTTTTCCACAACTTCTTGAACTTCGAACGACGGTTTTGGAACCAGATTTTAACCTGAAAAAAAAAAAAAAGCAAACAATTCAGCATATAGAGTACTAGCATTATAGCCTACATATGCAATCCAACGACGCTGTTGAATCATGTTTTACAACAACAAAATAAATCGCTGGGTAACTCTTCATTTTACAGTGTCCTTGTTACATGAACATACTGATAACAATAAATTATTACATGCAACTAAACCTAAACCAAACCCTAACCCTATTAGTACATGTATTTAATTAACATTACTCAGTACTTAAATATATAATTACACTGTAACAATGACAAATTAAAATAAAGGGTTACACTATTTTAAGGTGTCTTTGTTACACTATAATTATACATTTAAGTACTGAGTAATGTTAATTAACTACATTTACTTACTATAGTGTTAGGATTAGGGTTTGGTTTGGTTTAGGGTTAGTTGCATGTAATTATGCATACTTTATAAGACACTGTAAAATAAAGCGTTACCAAATAAAGTGTAACCAATCGTTGTTTTCATTATTACTATGTGGGATAATTTCACATTTTGGAATAACCCTTGAAATAATCACACACACACACACACACACACACACACACACACACACAATGTTCACTTTAATAAGGATAGCATATTAATAAAGGAGTGTTGTTAAGATTTAAAAGTTGTTGTTATTATTAATAATAATATTAGTATTATTGAATCCCACTTTGTTAGAGATTAATGAGCATTTACTATATTAAAAGCAGAGCTTTTGCAAGTCTTTTATTTCGACGTGGAAGGCATCCGTACCTGTGTCTGCGTGAGGCCCAGAGACGCGGCTAGTTCGGCTCTCTCCGGCAGGGCCAGGTACTGGGTCTTCTGAAACCTCCTCTGCAGGGCCGCCAGCTGGAAACTCGAGTAAATAGTTCGCGGTTTTCTCACTTTCTTTGGCTTTCCATTAACCATTCGAATTTCAGGTTCACTTTCTTCTTTTTCTGTGAGAGAAAACAAGCAGCACAAAACGCTTGAATTAACTGATTTTTTCTAAATTAAACATTTATGGAATGCAACAATAAAAACGTTCCATGTTCCAAATATTTATTAGCATTAATTACATGCACGCGTAATTAAAAGTAGCTCTACAAAATAATGACGTATACGTAAACTTTTTATCTTCACTGCTCAGTAAATAAATAGGCCTAGTAAAATGTCCAGTTGAATGGCAATTACAACTGCCACGAATGAGTGATAACAAGAGAGAGATATTTACCAGCATCTGCAGGAGTTGGTGAGGAGCAGGAGCCGTACGTGCCGTAGGGGCCAAACGCGTTGCCGAAGCCCAGTTCATATGATTTGGTGTTGTACTGAACGCTGTTCATGCTGTTGTTCTGGTATTGGTAAGAGCTGATCTGGTCGTATGGAGAGCCTGCGCACTGTCCGGCCTGCTGGTTATTATTATTATAGTAGCTACTGTCGGTAGCGGTGGAGACCGGAAGAGTCGGTGATTCCTGGGATTTGTGCAGACTGTGGTAACTGCTGGAGGTAATCTGGTTTGAATGCATATCTGTACTGAGGCTGTCAAAAACTCCAGTTATGTTTTTCATAACGCAAAAAAATAAATAAAAAAAAATACTCAAATGCACGTCCAACGAAAGAACAAACCCATAAAAACTCTTCTAAAGCACAAAACTGAATGCGTTTTCTGAGTTAAGTTGCATTCCACTCTGGAAGAAAACAAACGCAGACGCCGCGACGCAAAGCAGAACTGTGATTGTCTGTCAGCAGAGATGCGGGAGGACGGACATTTATCGCGCGTCATGGGGGAGGATGAACTTGTGCGCGCGAAGCAGCCAATGAATACACACAGCTCACATACGCGTACTCATGAAATGTGTGCATCCTGTGTGGTGCTGGTTACTGCAACACGTTATAGCCCAGTACATAAAACACATTTTGCTATGACCTTCTTAAAAAAAAAAAAAACATTTTATAACGTTTTATAAATCATGAAATGTTCATTAAAATTATAATCATTCAATTAAAACGGTCATATTGGTTGACATTTCACGTAGGTCCTTATTCTGAATACACGGGCTTCTTCTGAAAATCAGTATAACGTCTGTTGATTTATTAATAAAAGGTTTAACCAACACGGAAGCACGATGCGCTGCGTTTGAATTACGCTTTGGGAACTTTTACAGATGATGGCTTTAACGCGTAAAACCGGCAATATGCCTGAAAAGCAAATACCAGGGGAGTGCAATGCGTCTTCTTAAAACACGCAGAGAGTTGATATTTCAACGCAGCAGTTAGACTTTTGACTTCAGATTTGTTTCGCTCTTTTCTGCATGGCATCCTGACCTGCTGCGACACCTGTCGGACAAAATATGACTTTCTTCTGCATGTGTTCAGGCTGCTGATGTTAAACCGTACATTCTAAAGATATCTTATAATTTACCATTGATTGAGAGTATCTGCCTAAATAAAGTGTCCAGCTCATATAGAAGAAGCTAAGTGTAAGAGGCATTTCATATTTCAGATATGTTCACATTTTTATTATGTACATTTAGTATAATAATATTTTTTGTTAAATAGTCATTTACAGTTGAATATATTATTTTGGTTTGTATGTGTTCTTTCTGCACATGTTCAGTGGCGTCTTTTTTGTAGCGCATGTAAAAAGTTATTGAGCATGAGCACATGCAATAATTTCACACGCACAGTGGGACAACACTAAATATTCAAATACATTTTCAAAATGACCGATCTGCCCGCATTGATTTCCTTTTTCACCAGAGCGGCTGTACAGCCGAATCAAATTCTGTTGCATTATTGTCCTGTTAACACTGTGAAGCTGCTTTGAAACAATCGGCACTGTAAAAAGCGCTATATGAATAAAGGTGACTTGACTTGACTTGACAAAGCTTTTGACAGTTTATCATAATTAATATAACATAAATTGGCTTACAAGTAGGCCTAGTATCTCTACAATGAAGTTGTTGAGAAGATGTTGTAGGCCTATTCAAGAAATGTGATTCTTTATTGACTTGGAAGAATAAATCATGATAAAGGACAATATGGACTTCGAGTTGTGTATACAAGATAAGAAGAGACGCGTCAAAACTTGTGGAATAATTAAAAGACATTCACATGTCCCGTACACAAAGTAATAGGCTATCGACAGTGCAATAAAGGTCAGTTCGTTGCGTCAGTCCGTTAGTAAAGACATTTTATTTTTATTTTTATAAGTGATTTTACGGCATACATACAAGCAAGTGCTTATACTAGTAGTAAGCGCTGAAATGCATCGTAAAGAGCAGTGTTGGGGTAACGCATAAGTAATGTAATCAGATTACTTTTTCAAGTAACTAGTAAAGTAACGCATTACTTTTATATTTGCGTTGTGTGTTAACATGATGGTTATGGTAGATCTGGACTAAATGTGAGCATGCATGTACTAATCTTACTTGCAAAGAAACAGATTCAGTATTCCTCAAAATGAATAAAAACAGTGAAACACAAACTCAGAATATCCTGCAATAATTAAATATGTTAAATTACACAAATATATACTTTATGTATTTAATCTCACTTTATTGATCAATGTCTTTGTTGCTGACCTGCAATGGTGCAATTCATTCATAGGAATAAGCAAAAATGACTTTAGATAATATCACATTAGTGTTATATATATATATTAAAGAGTGTTGAACTTTCTTCTCTGGCGTCCTATTCTTTTGTGATTTAGTTTGAGCTGCTCCTTCTACTGTACATGCATCAATTTACATTTCTTTCAGCCTCAGCCTTATTCATTTCAGTTTTAGTGTGAAAGAGGCTTTACATTTGCCAAAAATTGGTAACATTGGTAACACTCCCCAACACTGGTAGAGAGAGACCTGAAGGACAATCGCAAGTAACCTGTAAAACCCCACTAACTAACTGACTAACTAACTAACTAACTAACTAACTAACTAATTTTGATTTGTGTGGACAATAAAACGTAGCAACGCCACAAAGAGCCTAAATTGTGTGTTGATTGTGGCAGAAACTGTAATAGAACTGAGATTCAAAAGAATGCCATTTGGGAAATTGTCTAATGTGCTTTGCATGTATTGGCTCATCAAGACGTCTCCCCACGCCATCTTCATTCTCTTCTTCCTCTCTGACTCTCTCCAGCACCACAGTCACCGTTATCACTTTAGGAAGGAAAGAGCAGGGCAGTGAGGGACTGGAGAATGTCCCTGACGTGCAGCTTCCACGTCCCTAGGCTATTGTGCACTCTGCTGGCAACACGGTGAACCTATTATTGGCCCACTCAATGCCCTCCTTTTTTCAGACCGTCTCCATACTGACCCTGGAAGCGTGTGCTTCGACCCACATATGCATTTCTGAAACTAAAAATTAAGCAGTAAACAAAGCTTTGTGTAACTGCATATAAGTGTGTGTGAATTTGTGATCACACAGTATCACAGAATCACAGTTTTTCAGTAGTTAAAATGCTAATTCTTGATATCAGGAATTAGATTTCTACTAGCAACAATGGCAATTTTTGATACACAGACCAGAATTACATTTCCACTAGTAAAAATGTACATTTTTGTCATCACTCGAACAAATTCAAATTCTTGATATGAATTTCAACTAGAAAAAGCTATAATTCTTGATATCAGTAATTGTATTTTCACTAGTGAAATGTCACCATAGGCTGCCATTCAAATTCAGTTGCTGATATCAATAAATCATTTCTTACTACACATATAAGAAATACAATTAGTAAAAACCTTTATTTTTGATATAAATTATGTGGTTACTATTGCAAATGTCTGTTCTTGATATCAAAAATTAAATTGCTACTGGTAAAAAGGTTAATTTCTGATATCATGAATGTGATTGTGTAAATATCTGAAATTATCTTGATATCAGAAATACATTTCCAGATCTCGGAAATAATAAATTTAACATGTTGAAATACACTCACCTAAAGGATTATTAGGAACACCATACTAATACTGTGTTTGACCCCCTTTCGCCTTCAGAACTGCCTTAATTCTACGTGGCATTGATTCAACAAGGTGCTGAAAGCATTCTTTAGAAATGTTGGCCCATATTGATAGGATAGCATCTTGCAGTTGATGGAGATTTGTGGGATGCACATCCAGGGCACGAAGCTCCCGTTCCACCACATCCCAAAGATGCTCTATTGGGTTGAGATCTGGTGACTGTGGGGGCCATTTTAGGACAGTGAACTCATTGTCATGTTCAAGAAACCAATTTGAAATGATTCGAGCTTTGTGACATGGTGCATTATCCTGCTGGAAGTAGCCATCAGAGAATGGGTACATGGTGGTCATAAAGGGATGGACATGGTCAGAAACAATGCTCAGGTAGGCCGTGGCATTTAAACAATGCCCAATTGGCACTAAGGGGCCTAAAGTGTGCCAAGAAAACATCCCCCACACCATTACACCACCACCACCAGCCTGCACAGTGGTAACAAGGTATGATGGATCCATGTTCTCATTCTGTTTACGCCAAATTCTGACTCTACCATCTGAATGTCTCAACAGAAATCGAGACTCATCAGACCAGGCAACATTTTTCCAGTCTTCAACTGTCCAATTTTGGTGAGATCGTGCAAATTGTAGCCTCTTTTTCCTATTTGTAGTGGAGATGAGTGGTACCCGGTCTTCTGCTGTTGTAGCCCATCCGCCTCAAGGTTGTGCGTGTTGTGGCTTCACAAATGCTTTGCTGCATACCTCGGTTGTAACGAGTGGTTATTTCAGTCAAAGTTGCTCTTCAATCAGCTTGAATCAGTCGGCCCATTCTCCTCTGACCTCTAGCATCAACAAGGCATTTTCACCCACAGGACTGCCGCATACTGGATGTTTTTCCCTTTTCACACCATTCTTTGTAAACCCTAGAAATGGTTGTGCGTGAAAATCCCAGTAACTGAGCAGATTGTGAAATACTCAGACCGGCCCGTCTGGCACCAACAACCATGCCACGCTCAAAATTGCTTAAATCACCTTTCTTTCCCATTCTGACATTCAGTTTGGAGTTCAGGAGATTGTCTTGACCAGGACCACACCCCTAAATGCATTGAAGCAACTGCCATGTGATTGGTTGATTAGATAATTGCATTCATGAGAAATTGAACAGGTGTTCCTAATAATCCTTTAGGTGAGTGTACATGCATAGATATCAATAATTAATGTTTAAACTAGTGAAAATGTTATTCTTGATATCAGGAATTTATATTTTTACTAGTAACAAAGTAATTATTTATATTAAAATAAATATGATTTTTAATAGTAAGAATTGTATTTCTGACGTGTGACATTGGAATTGCAACTATTAACTATTAATTAATTCTTGATATCAACAATTGAATTTGAATGGCAGCCTATGGTGACATTTCACTAGTGATATTCACATCATTCCTGATATCAAGAGTTAACATTTTTACTAGTGGAAATGTAATTCCTGATAGGCTACCAAACATTTTCATTGTTACTAGTATAAATCTAATTCCTCATATCAAAAATAAGCATTTTAACTAGTGAAAACTGAATTGTTGAATTCATATCCTGAGAATGATATTCATATCCATATACTCTTGACCCACTCACGATGACACGCTAACAGGTTGCCAAAGGTCATTGAAATAGCACTGGTCCCTCTACTGACAGTGCAAGATATCACATACAGGGCTGGGTGAGTTGAGTGACCATTGGTGCCAATGGCTTACGATGCTTTTGGGAAACGCAGACCAGTTTAGTAACCACCAGAGGAAGTGATTATACTAGAACGAATATACTAATCCTAATGGCTCATGCATATTAATTAGATTACTTGACGTTCCCCCAGAAGGCCTGCTTGATTGACTGAAAGGCAAACCTTGTAGGTAGTTGGCTAGCCAGCTACGGAATTATCAGATCCTTGCTCATTAATAGGCTACTATTACTTACCTACGTGCCTAGACGTTGCTGCAAATCAAGCAATATCCAAAAATTCATGACATATCACGGTTCAGAAATTCACTTGGACCCCCACAGCAGTTACTGCAGCGAGCCGACAGGTGGCTCTGCTCTCCACGCAATGAAAAGCCAGCAGTGCCTTTGCCATTTGTAGGTCTGCACTACATAAATGACAACAAATGCTCCACATAGCCAGACATGCAAATGAAGCGCTCCTGTTATACAGTGACTTTTCTGTCTCTGTGATTTTACACATATTTTCTCTAAAATGAGTCACATATTTATAAGAAATTGCTTAAATTATATATTTAGGTCTTCTTTATTAGAGATAATAGACATGACTAAAAATACTATTATTGTATACTATGTATTGACATATGCATTCCATTTCCTCAGTGCAAAGTAATCAGCTTCCACAAGAACTATAAACCATGAAATGATAAAAACATCAAAAATATTTTTAAATTATGTTATAGACTAGGCTAAACTGCTATATAGTTGATCTATAAACTATAATATACATATAAATCATGTGAAACTACAGTTGTTTTTTTTGTTTTACAATTTTCTTAATTTACTGTCCCTGAAGTCATCTTCCACACTGTTAGTAGCTAACCTTTCACCTTCCAAAAAAAAAAAAAAGAAAAAAAGACTACAATTCCATTGGGACCATTTTCAGGAGGTGACATTTATTTTTTCCTACTGGATTTCAAATGTTTGATTAAATGTTTGGCATACCTTGAAGCCATAATGTTACTGGATAACAGGAATGGCCCATATAGTATAGCTATCATCGTCAAATGTATTGTTTTGTGTAGCCTATTATATTTTGCATTATAGTTGAGGGTGATTGCGTTGTAAGCATTATGCAAATATGAAATATAACTAGTCCACATATTATGCAAGAATACGAATATAATGTCTTCTTAAAGGAATAAAAATGAGGTCAAGTCACCTTTATTTATAACGCTTTGTTCATATGAATTTTAGTGTGAAACAATAATTAAATTTTTCTGTAATAATAATTTTTTTTCTGTAAAGTTAGGTGGAGACACCTCTTGTTTGAGCATCGGTTGTCTGTGCTAGATCTCTCAAAATGGCCACATACTGTTTTCCTGTCACATAACAGTTCAGTCACCGTCCACCTATTTTATGTGAATTTTGGCACGCCACCACTGGACTCTAGAGCAGTGGAGACGTGTTCTCTGGAGTGACAAATCACGTTTCTCTGTCTGGCAATCCGATGGACGAGTCTGGGTTTGGCGGTTGCCAGGAGAACGGTACTTGCTTGACTGCATTGTGCCAAGAGTAAAGTTTGGTGGAGGGGCTTGGCCCCTTAGTTCCAGCGAAAGGAACTCTTAATGCTTCAGTATACCAAGACATTTTGGACAATTTCATGCTCCCAACTTTATGGGAACAGTTTGGGGATGGCCCCTTCCTGTCCCAACATGACTGCGCACCAGTGGACAAAGCGTCGGTCCATAAAGACATGGATGAGCGAGTTTGGTGTGGAGGAACTTGACTGGCCTGCACAGAGTCCTGACCTCAACACGATAGAACACCTTTGGGATGAATTAGAGCGGAGACTGTGAGCCAGGCCTTCTCGTCCAACATCAGTGCCTGACCTCACAAATGTGCTTCTAGAAGAATGGTCAGAAATTCCCATAAACACACTCCTAAACCTTGTGGAAAGCCTTCCCAGAAGAGTTGAAGCTGTTATAACTGCAAAGGGTGGGCCATATTAAACCCTATGGATTAAGAAAGGGATGTCATTAAAGTTCATGTGTATGTAAAGGGAGATGTCCCCAAACCTTTGGCAATATAGTCTATACGCACAATTTCTTTTATCCGATAATTTTCCTTTTAAAATTCCTTTTATTCTCTGACTTGTCAAACTGACAGTGTTACAACACTCCCTGGTCTCCCCCTATATCCAAATTAACAACTTTGCTTCGCAATTACACAAGGTATTTAAACAAATGTAAAGCTCAAATAATATCTGAGTTTAAGAGAATTTTTATAAAATTTTAAGCGTCACCTTAAACCTTAAAAATGGCCCCATTTGCTTCCATTGTAAATGTATCACTGTAACCTCAATTTTTGCTTAAAAAAAAAAAAAAAAAAAAAAAGTCAGAATATTTTTATAATCTACATTGTGCCAAAATGCTGTCGACCGAACTTAATCTGTTATGAAACTCAGCATATTTCTTTAAGTGTTGTACGTCTGCTTGTACAGATAAATTGAGGTCCCATTCTGCTAATGAGCAAGCACATTTTTCCAGTCTAATCCAGTCTGCTGATATGCTTTTGTATATGATATGTCTTTTCAAGGACCTTTTAGTTAGTTATCTGTTAGCCTAAAATTGTCTGTGTTGTCACTGTCGTGTTGACTCATATCTGAGAGTGTTCTTTTCTGAAATGCTGAGGTCAGCATCTGTATCAGCAATGATAAAAGTTGGAAATGAGCCAGTGGCTTGATGAGTCTTCTCACAAGGTGACTCCAGCATAGCAGTGTCATTGTGGTACATAGATGAATAGCACAGTCATTTGTTTGTTTTTTATAATGAAGAAAATCCATGAATTTGATCAAGCTTAGGTAGTGAACAATGGACATGGGGATGGACAAAAATATAAGATGGGAGGAAAAATTGTAAACGCACTGAAATATACACAGTTTTTCCTTACTTTTTACCAATTTTATAAGACAACTCACAGTTTCTAAGGGGTTTCTTTGCAAGAGTTTTGCAAAAAAATGCATTTTCCCCCCTCCCATCTCTCTTTTTTTTTTTTTTTTGTTTTTTTTTTTTTACCATTAACATGTGTCTTTAGGGACTCCATACACTGTAAAATAAAAAATAAAAAGAGAGAGTGGAGGAGCAGAGAACCTCTATGGTGAAACAGAAGACCACCACAGCAGAGCAGACGAGACTGAAGATCCCCGTAGTGGAACCGATGGACCAAGGCAGAGCCGGAGGGAAGGCAGAGCCCGATGGAGCCGAAGGGGCGGAGGGATGAAGCGAAGCTGGTGTTCTTGAAGTCTGTGTCACAGGCAGAGTGATGTCTGACTCAGGTGGAGCCGGGACAAGGGAGCTTTGTGGGAGCCGTAAGGACAACGGTTCCTGGTGGAGCTGAGGGGACAAGGAGCAAAGGTGGAACTGACTGGCCAAAGTGATATTAAGGGCTCTGCACCCCGAGGTAAGGCAAGGGAATCTACTCGCTAAGGCAGAGCTGGTGACCGGAAGATTTGCGGTAGATCCAACTTGAAGGGTTGAACCACTAGAGGAGGAGACAAGAGACTGGAGGGAGCCAGCAGAGTCGGGACCAAAGGACTGACTGGCTTTGGCAGAGGAGGTGGAAGAGGGAGGGTCGAACCATCAGTGGCGATGCAGACTTTGAGCTGGATGTCAAAGCAGATCTGGGATGGAGGTAGATCATCCTCTTCTAGCGCCACTAAAATTCCACCTTGTTCTGAAGTTACAACCGTCTCAAACACCTGGTCAGACTGGATGGTGGGCTTCCATTCTGGGACAGAGGGGGCTGCAGGCTCTGTAGTGGGCATCAGCTCTGGCTCTTTGTCCATGGCGGGTATCAACACCGGAACCCAGTCTGTGATGGACTTGGGCTCTCGGGTTCTGTCTCCGCGGTAGGCATGGACTTTGTGACTGCAGTGGCTGTGAGCAATGGCATTATCTGGGGATCCGTGCACTGCAGACACTTGAGGATAGCAGAAGCGAGCAGAATAATCCAATATCGAGAGTGAGGAATTCTGCTACATAATCCATCTTCTTTCTTTGATCTGGTACTCTGTAACGTTCTAGGTCTGACTAAGATGATAAAGATGCAAAACGACTCAAAAACCAAAGTATTTGATAAGTAAAACAAACTCAACATAACAGTATATAACAAACAAGACTACAAACTGAAGGAAATGAGGAACTTAAATACACAATGATGATTAACTCAAAGACTAACAGATGTGATTGTTAAATGAGTGTCCATGGCAACTAATGACTGGCGGGAACAAAGAAACACAGAAAACCGTAACACAAAACACCCTAATGTACATTACTGATGAATGAAAAGAAACAAATCTATTTAAATAAAATATAATAAGATGAGTCAATTTACTTAGGAGAATGTCATTTTATTGTTTTTCAGCACAAATGATTTTTTCATAGGTTTTACTTGCAAAAAACATAAAGTTGACCATATCTGACAGAAAAATTACATATGTGATATTAAACCATTATTACCCATATAGTAATGTAACTGTGAATTTTCACAGTTTTTACTATAATCATTACAACATTTTTTCACAATGATCAATATGAAGACCATCAGTATGGTGATCATTAATGAATGAATCGCTTTATTACAGTTTTAACAGAGATGTGCAAATGGAGCACATTTAAAAACTGGTTTACAGTTGTCAGCATATTTCCCAGCATTGAGATACTCAGCTGCTATCAAACTCACAGCAGCTGAATTGTCATTATTCATATATGTACAGCAAACGTGCAACAGGAACTTGGTTCAGTGTGTTTTCACAAGATCAGTTGTGGTTGATAATTTCCAGGTGAGAATTGCAGTGTTTGTGGTTTCTTGGCTTATGTTTAGGAAGTTTAACAAGTTGCAGAATGAAAACAAACCATTAACCAAGAGACTGCTCAGAGACTGTTTGGCAGGACAGACAGCGTGTGTAATGTGTTGTGTATGATGAGCAAATGTTCAAACGGATGCTTATGAGATGGGTCTTTCATATACACAGAGGAAGGGTTTTCACATGCAGTTCACTGTGTTCACTGTGCATAACAAAGAAGTCCCATCTCAACTTTTATTTGGCAGACACTTGTTATGATGTCCTGCAATTAACGGGTAGAGCATGAGGCTAGTAATACAGAGATCATGGGTTCAGTCCATAAAAAAACATATTCACAGAAAAGACATTTGCTATACAGTATAGATAAAAGTGCCTGTTATATGTATATGCTATTGTACACAGACAAAGAATACCTTTAATACTTGATGTGTTCCTTCATATTCAATCACATGATTTTTTTATGCCACCTTAAGATTTTGTATAACAGCATTTTTAGGGGTTCAAAACCATATTATAAGTGGTAGAATTTCCAAGGATCAGCATAAAAGTGACTGGGCACACCAAACTGTAAGTTGTAGAGACTTTGAGGGATGGTAGTACCCACCCCGTCGAGAAGCATCTCGCTGCAGCCTACAGTGGACATCCAACCACACCCAAATCCAAAAGTAACATCAGAAGCTGCGCCTGTCCAAATAAAATGGCCATGTTGATCACAGTACTGACTGCCTACACCAAACACTGATCCTTAAACCTACCCGTCACTGTAACCTTAACCAATGAAATTAGCTGCAGGGCGGGATTTCTGATGAAGTTTTCTGGGAAAATTGTGCATTAACTTTAAACCAGGAAGAAGCACCGAGAAGACTTAAACCTCACACCTAATTCTTTTTCATTTACTTCTTATATTTCTCTTTTTATGACAGACTGTACTGAAACCCACTCAAAGCATCACGAGGCTCACCCCAATCGGCCTGCTGCAGTGATCAAAAGTACGTAATGGCTCATACCGTGGCTTATATCATTGGAGTCCTTGGCTCAAGATGAACAAAATACACTTCTCGGATTCGATTGAAACTTGGAGTATTTTTGGAGTAATTTTGGGGTATTTTGGATTTTCAGACTAGTCAAAGGTTTTCGCTTGATCGGAACCAAACCAGTGCAGAAAGATTCTCTGAAGTTTGATTGTCAATAATTATGAAAAAAAGGCAACATTTTGATTGACGTCTGCGAAGGGACGCCAAAACATTCTAATTGGGCGTGGCTAAAATGGCGTCCCTCTTAAATGGGATGAGATATTTTCACCAAACTCAGTACACCTGAATAGACGACTGGCCACTTGCTGCATAAATCATTGTATATCACACAATTTTCCGCACATGCCCACGATATAGCATCTGGTAGAACTCCTCATTCTGAGCAACTTTGCCTCTAGGACCACCGCTGTCAATCGAATCATTCATTAAATATTGGAGATTATTTCAAAAACCTACTTTCACAAACTAGTCCTAGGTTTTTGGCTCAATCTCGATAGCTTTAAAACATATATTTCCATAGTAAATGGCAGTTTTGGCTGTAAATCGTCTTTCCCATCTATGCTCTATGGTAGATGCTACCATCTAAATAAAACATTTGCTAAATAAAACATAATACCTTTTTGCGCATATGCTTAAAGGCCTTAAAGTGTGTAAACCCTGTTAATTGTTGCTTAAAGCTATATTTTATGTTATTTTTCTAGACACCACTACATGAGATTTGCTCACTCATAATGTTTGTAAAATCAATCCGTGCATGTGATGTTGTCGTGCGAGAGTCCTGAGATCTGCTGCAGCAGGCAGTGCAGGCCAGCTGACACACTGTTCGATCAGATGCGAATAACTAGATGAGACGGGTAGCAGGTGGCATATCGGCTGATGTCAGTGCTCTGGAGCTCTGTGCATATTTATGGTTGAGTTAACAGAGTATAATCGGTTAAATTATGATGTCATCATAAATCAACCTCTCTGTGTTGCATTGTGGTCTTAGGACTGTTCATGCAGTTTTTTTTTTTTTTGTTTGTTTGTTTTTTTTGAATATCAGTACAATGTAAAAGCAAGTATGCACATAATAAGTACATTGTATCAAATTATAAATTTAAATGTTAGTACATAGTAGTTAAAGACACTTCTTATAAAGTGGGACCCAATATTTAATCTCAGTTTAAAGTGAGAGGATTCAGAGAAACGAACAGGAGCCAAAAATGAGAAGTACGACTAATGATGACAAATGATGGTTGCGGTCACTTCATCTGGACTTCAAGGTGGTCACAACTGCTTTCAGTTTCAACTGTTTGGAAATCCTGCAAATGGAACTGACTTTATCATGAATGTTTTATGAATCATAAAAAGCTCATGAATTATTTAGCACCTTTGACTATGGCTCTCATTCTTTTGCTTAGGCGATTTCTCACACTCTGATATGTCTTTTAGGGAGTTATTAGTTTGAAAAGACAGAAGACACAGATAAGGATTAGATTGGTCTGCTCTGTAGCCACAACAAGGAACCGTGACCTTGTACTCGTTCACAACTCACAGAGAGAGACACACATAGCAGTGCAATCAGTACATTACTCTCTTTCAGACTAAAAGGTGTGCTGGCACCTAAAACAGTTGCTGGAATTGCTAATGGCTAATACCATTTTGAAAACATTATACCATTTTTTCTTTTCTCCCTCAGTGGTTTTGGACAGATTTCAATTCCATTACTGTAAAATCTTGCCTCATACCAACTTTGTCATACTCAACAATGTTGACTCTCTAATAATATACAGCATTGTTAAAGGTTTGAGCTCAGTTTATAGCTCAAGTTTATATTTTCTTTTACTTTCTTTTATTATTTTATGTCACGAGTAAAGCAAAAGTTGTAACACCAGTGGCTAGTCTAAACTCAATAGACTATTCAATTAAATATATATATATATAATATTAATGATTCACACAATGATATTGTAAACAGCCTTTGCTTCCTTTGAACTTTAAATTAAAATTATATACTATTGTTTTGTTTTGTTTTTTTTGTTTTTTTTTACTACGAGAGAAAACATATTATACAATTATTTGTCTTTCTTTTTTGTCCAAACTTTCCCAAACAAAATGAGCAAAAAAATTGTCACATAAGTGATTCCTGATGAAGTGGACAATGGAGTTTTAGGTACCTGGCAAATTCAAACAATAAGAACAAATTAAACCGCAAGAAGCGATGAAAGGGCCCTCGCACCCGGGGTCATCGCCACCTGGTGGCTTCAGGAAAACAGCAAATAGTGGGCGACATGCATTTAAGCGGTTAAATATAGGAGAAATGTGGCACTTCGATATGTGGCGCTTTGACTATAACTGAATATTGCCAAGTAGATCAGGTAGGTCAGGACTATTATCAAATAAATCACATACATTACCACTTAGACGAGTGTTGCATGAATCAACGTGTTTCTAGCATGTTTGGGAGTTCTTGACATATTTAAATGTGTTTCTGGGAGTGAATTACAGTGTAAAGCATGCCATTTCCTGTTGCCAGCAGGTGGCACTATGACTAACTGAATATTGGCATGTAGATGTCTTCAGGTCAGGACTCTTATCAAACGTGAAGTTTGGGGCAGATCGGACATTGTATGCCTGACTTATAACAGTTTCCTGTTTCATGGCGAAACATCAAACTTTGTCAGGCTGCCACGAACACGCCTCGAGATCTTCACAATTTAACATCACCAAGGCCTTAAGATTAGACTGATCAAATATGATGTTGATCTGGTTAAATCTCTATGAGGAGTTAATTACAGTGTAAAACATGCCATTTCCTGTTGTCTGTAGGTGGCACTATGAATATAACTGAATATTGACATGTAGATGTCTTAAGGCCAGGACTCTAATAAAACATATGAAGTTTAGGGCAGATTGGACATCAACTTCCAGTTACAACAACTTCCTGTTTCATGGCGAAACACTGAATTTTGTAAGAGCGCGCCCTCCAGCGAAAACTCAAGATCTTCACAATTTAACTTTGACAAGGCCTTAGATTAGAGATTAGACTGATAAATATGATGCTGATCTGATATGTTGATATGACTAAATATGATGTTGATCTGGCCCTAATTAATAAAATTGGGGTATAGAATGATCCCTTTTATATGGGCTTTCTTAAATATTTGAAATTGTTTTCAGACCCGAAAGGAACATATGCTGCATAATTACTGTAATTTTGTGATGCCAACACATGATGTTTTACTCAGAGCTGTTCACATCCTCAGACTGGGAATTATGCATTTCTATGGCAACACTAGTCAGGTTGTACAAGTAGAAGCTCTTTTCGAAAATTCCCAGTATACAAGTTGTAATTATGAGCTCTACGAGTTGAGATCTCATATTTACCGTAATTACGACATGGCGTGATTGCACTTATACACCTTCCTAATATTGTGCTGGTCCCACTTTTGCTGCCAAAATAGAAATTTTGAAAAATAATAAGGCTTTTTGGTTATTAATCATAAAAGTATCAATGTGACAGATGGGGAATAGTGCCAGCAAAGGTTACAAGCATTTTGGCACTTTTATAACAAGGTATTCCCAACTTAATTTGAAGTATATTGAAAGATTATGAGTAAACATCTTTCTATGAGTGTTGATAAAGTAAAATAATGCAAAATCAATTTTAAAGTATTGCTACAGATCTATAAGGCCCTAAACGGTTTAGCTCCTGTGTATTTAACTGATCTTCTATCGCCTTATAACCCATCACGATCTTTAAGATCACAAAGCTCTGGGCTTCTGGTAGTACTTCTGGGAGAGCATTTTCATATTTAGCACCTAAACTATGGAACAGCCTTCCTGATAATGTTCGGGGCTCAGACTCACTCCCCCAGTTTAAATCCAGATTAAAGACTCATCTCTTTAGCCAAGCATTCGTATTATGCATCTCATAACCTTGTACTCCTTAATGCTTAATGCTTTGAACAGCAGCTACGCTAATTATTTTCCTGTTCTGTTTTATCTCGGGATACCCATCCCGAGGTAATCTAGAGAGTCCATCAGCTTCAGCCTGGATCCAGCCTCTCATAAAGACTTCAGATGACCAACACCTGTGAAGAGACGACTCAACTCCTGTGAGGACTTGAGGTGACCAACACCTGTGAAGAGACGACTCAACTCCTGCGAGGACTTCAGGTGACCAACACCTGTGAAGAGACGACTCAACTCCTGCGAGGACTTCAGGTGACCAACACCTGTGAAGAGACGACTCAACGCCTCATGAGGACTTCAGGTGACCAACACCTGTGAAGAGACGACTCAACTCCTGCGAGGACTGCAGGTGACCAACACCTGTGAAGAGACGACTCAACTCCTGCGAGGACTGCAGGTGACCAACACCTGTGATGAGACGACTCAACTACTGCGAGGACTGCAGGTGACCAACACCTGTGATGAGACGACTCAACTACTGCGAGGACTGCAGGTGACCAACACCTGTGAAGAGACGACTCAACTCCTGCGAGGACTTCAGATGACCAACACCTGTGAAGAGACGACTCAACTCCTGCGAGGACTTCAGATGACCAACACCCGTGAAGAGACGACTCAACTCCTGCGAGGACTTCAGGTGACCAACACCCGTGAAGAGACGACTCAACTCCTGCGAGGACTGCAGGTGACCAACACCCGTGAAGACACGACTCAACTCCTGCGAGGACTTCAGGTGACCAACACCTGTGAAGAGACGACTCAACTCCTGCGAGGACTTCAGGTGACCAACACCTGTGAAGAGACGACTCAACTCCTGCGAGGACTGCAGGTGACCAACACCTGTGATGAGACGACTAAACTCCTGCGAGGAATTCAGATGACCAACACCTGTGAAGAGATGACTAAACTCCTGCGAGGACTTCAGGTGACCAACACCTGTGAAGAGACGACTCAACTCCTGCGAGGACTGCAGGTGACCAACACCCGTGAAGACACGACTCAACTCCTGCGAGGACTTCAGGTGACCAACACCTGTGAAGAGACGACTCAACTCCTGCGAGGACTTCAGGTGACCAACACCTGTGAAGACACGACTCAACTCCTGCGAGGACTTGACTTGAGGCCAGGAACACCTCACAAGAGTTGCAGTTTTGGAGATGCTCTGACCCAGTCATCTAGCCATCACAATTGGGCTCTTGTTAAAATTCACTCAAATCCTTACCCTTGCCCATTTTTCCTGCTTCTAACACATCAACTTTGAGGACAACATGTTCACTTGCTGCCTAAAATATCCCACCCACTAACAGGTGCCGTGATGAAGAGACAATCAGTGTTATTCACTTCACCGGTCATAATGTTATGCCTGATCAGTGTATATTTCTTATTTTGAAAACTGCAAATCATACTGCCCCCTCTCATGCTGTCTGTTTGGGTTATTAAAGACCAGCAAAAGCATTATGTTAGTTTCCAGTTAAGTTAACCAATTTGTTGCAGTTTTCTATTATTTCATAAAGATTTTTATGTCTGCATCCCAATTTGCATATTTACCCACAACCCACTAAATGTACTTGGAATGGTGGAAATTCAAAATTACAAGAGTCTGAATTTCCTTCTTTAGGTATATTTAAAAAGTTCACCAGCTTTCTTCATTGGGTTCAGCTGTTTTCCACTGCTCCTTCTCTTCTGATGAAATGACAACTCAAAACTTTAGCCAATAAGGTTCTGCGGATTTAAAACTAGCCAAATTTAACCTACGCTGGACTCTAAAGCCGTTGACATATCTACACAAATGATTAAAGAGGATTTCTGTGTGGCATGTAGTAATGCATGCTTAATAAACATTAAAAGGCATTTAAAGTTATTTATTAGGTATTCATCAGTCACTAGGGGCAAATCAGTGTTAAGGCTTTACAGTACTGAGGGGTCAAAGGTGAACACCACTCTTACAGTCATCATCAATCACAGGCAGCAAATAAAGCACACAGGACAGTGAGGACACAAAACCACAAAGAGACTCTACAAGCTATTGTGAATCGTCTTCTATCTGTGGGATACCCTCACAGACTTCCCAGCATGCTTTCCTTTCTAGAACTAAAGAGGATTTCTCCTTTTTGCCCATTATTGGAGCACCAAGTGGGGGAGGTGCTAAATTCTGCCAAGTGAAATACAGCCCTGTGTTACATTAATGGATCCACAGAGCAGAGCATTAAACTGTTTCCTGTGACGTAAAAATCAAATCCAGAACCGCCCTGTTCCTCCTCCAGTAGGGGCCTTTTTATTTGCTGTTAAAGGTGCAGTAGGTGATTTCTGGTAAACACTGTTGATGTGTGAAATCACCAAAACAAACACTCCCCTGCCCAAAAGGATCACACCCCTATCTTGATGCCTCTGCTCCCACGTTCACGTACACATTATGTAACACAGGCAGTGACTATGGTAGAATTGCTAAGTGAAAGCAATTTGTGTTATGATTCAAGTTGAACGTCTAATTGCTATTTAGCTCCTCTACTCCTTCGATGGCAAAGTCATCCCTTCCATACCAAAAATAATAATGGATAATGACAGTGGGCGGGGGTTTGTGTGACGGGTTTGTGTGGGGGTTTTTTTGTGACGTCGACCTGTAAATGCAGACACGACGGCTGGATTGCGCTTACATTACACTGAGATCTGATCACAATGCGTCCTCGACTACCTCCGTACCAGGACACACTGATCAGATGACATTCCGATCACAAACACGTTTACACTTGTCTTTTCAATGCGTATGTGGACAGCATCCAGATACAGGTCACATGTTAATGCCCAGTGTAAACGCAACCAAGGATGCATTGTGATCGGAACTCAGTGTAATGTAAACGCGATCCAGCCGTTGTGTCTGCATTTACAGGTCGACGTCACACAAACCCCGCCCACTGTCATTATTCCCCCTCCTCTCTCCAGAACTGTCAGAGCATTTCTTTTCTCCACGGGAATCGCTGCATGTAGCTGTGTGGTTTTGCGATACAATCAAATATAGTGGAAAGTTTGCATTCGCACCAAAAGTTGCAGAACCATTCATTCTCTCTAAAGAATGCACATTTTTCCCACCACAGCTGGCAATCCATGTGTTTCTTTGTAAGTTACTGGTTATGGCCGATGCAAAGACTGCAAAAAATGCTCTTCTTACTTAGTAATTTTGTCTTGTTTCTAGTCTAAATATCTAAAAATTCTTAAATCAAGATGCTAGGTAAGTAACTAGATAAGTAAAATGACATAAGATATTTTTTCTTGTTTTATTGAAAATAAAATCAGAATTGAGTTTTTGCTTAAAACAAGCAAAATGATCTGTCAATGGGGTGAGAAAATAATCTTGTTTCTGATTGAAATCTTGTTTCTGTCCCAAACAGAAATAAGATTTTTCTCACCCCATTGGCAGATAATTTAGCTTGTTTTAAGCAAAAACTCACTTAATTTAGATTTTTTTTTTTTTTTTTTTCAGAAAACAAGAAAAATATCTTGTCATTTTACTCATCTAGTAAATGAATCTTGATTTAAGAATTTTTAGATATTTAGAGTTGGTGTAGGATTGCCTGTTTATTAGTTTATTTTTGTTTATTATAATTTTTTGTGTATATAACTAATTTGATTATGACCCATTTCTTTATTTTGTGTGAATTAATTACTTTATTTATTCTAATTGTGTTAATTAATGTTTGTGTTATTCCCTATATGTGTGTAATGGACTAGTCCTTTGTGTATATAAGTTCCCTCATGGGTGGCATTTAGGAGGTCATGTTTTTTTGTTTAGTTTGTTTTGATTTGTTTGTTTGATTATTATTTGATTATTAAGTTTGGTTTGATTTATAAACCCGATTCCAAAAAAGTTGGGACACTGTACAAATTGTGAATAAAAAGGAATGCAATAATTTACAAATCTCATAAACTTATATTTTATTCACAATAGAATATAGATAACATATCAAATGTTGAAAGTGAGACATTTTGAAATGTCATGCCAAATATTGGCTCATTTTGGATATCATGAGAGCTACACATTCCAAAAAGTTGGGACAGGGAGCAATAAGAGGCCGGAAAAGTTAAATGTACATATAAGGAACAGCTGGAGGACCAATCTGCAACTTATTAGGTCAATTGGCAACATGATTGGGTATAAAAAGAGCCTCTCAGAGTGGCAGTGTCTCTCAGAAGTCAAGATGGGCAGAGGATCACCAATTCCCCAATGCTGCGCCAAAAATACTGGAGCAATATCAGAAAGGAGTTTCTCAGAGAAAAACTGCAAAGAGTTTGAAGTTCTCATCATCTACAGTGCATAATATCATCCAAAGATTCAGAGAATCTGGAACAATCTCTGTGCGTAAGGGTCAAGGCCGGAAAACCATACTGGATGCCCGTGATCTCCGGCCCTTAGACGGCACTGCATCACATACAGGAATGCTACTGTAATGGAAATCACAGCATGGGCTCAGGAATACTTCCAGAAAACATTGTCATGAACACAATCCACCGTGCCATTCGCCGTTACCGGCTAAAACTCTATAGGTCAAAAAAGAAGCCATATCTAAACATGATCCAGAAGCGCAGGCGTTTTCTCTGGGCCAAGGCTCATTTAAAATGAGCCCTTCCTTTCTGTCCTTCTATCCGTGCAGACGTGTTTTTTTTTCTCTCTGTTCCCTGCTGGCTCTCGCGCTGTTTTGTTTTGTCTAGTGTTTCGTCTCTTCTCTTCTCTGACTGCTGCTTTGCTGGACTCCTGAAAATACTGAAATGGAATTGATTAACTGGTCAATCAGCGCAATCGACAAGATTTTCTCACTAAGGAAGGGTGCCCCGGGAGAACCCACCTGCCCGGACGGGACCTTTGCCTGTGCCTGGAGGCTCTGTCCGTGGAGGATGCGGAAGATTTATACATGATTGGATTATTGATGGCGGGGTTCCTATTCTTTGGCTTTGGGATTGCCCTGACCTATCGGAAGATTGGTAAGACAGCTGCAAGCAAATTCACCCAGCCGCTGTCTGTGGAAATTAAAGTATGCTTCGGGGTTCTGTGTGACCGTTTGAAGGAATTAGATCAGAAAGTGATAGGAATTGAGGAACTGAACCGTAACAACGCAGTCCGGACTCATGGATACGCAGGGAAGAGTGGGCTCTATCGGGGGTCAGATCGGTGAACTTTTACGGACTGTAACCGGTCTGGCCATGAGGCTGGACGTAATGTCTAGGGAAACTGCACAGACCGGACGCGAATGCTGAGGACCAGATCTGATTGATTGATTATGATCCGGACAAATTACCAAGATCATCAAATGGATTAAAAATAATAAATTGTATTTGCCTGACCTAATCAACTAGCCCAACGAACCTCACTTGGTCCCTATCTCTCGGTTGGGAGGTCAGCCGGGCAGCTGTCTGCTATCTCCCCCTGTGCACTGCCTTATCTCCCTTCAAGGACAAACCATAGAACTGAACTCGAAAACATCTGAAGTTATGGCTAACATTCTCACACAACACAATCTCAGACTCACTCGCACCATACACAACCTACCCGATCCCACCCCCTCCAACCGTCTGCCTGTTTATCTATCTCCTCTCCCACTCCATACAAAAAATCCCATCACGTGACCACGTGTACTGTGTCATGTTTATGTTTATGTTTATGTTTTGTTGTGTTTGCTATGTGATGCTTGCTAAATTGCATTCTTGTATTTCTGGAGAGCGTAGGGCGGCGCCTGAATAATCGGCTGCGGCCCGGAGGCTTGCTCCAAACTTCATTTCGTTATACTGTACTTGTACATGTGTAATGACGAATAAACTTCAACTTCAACTTCAACTCAACTTCAAATGGACTGTGGCAAAGTGGAAAACTGTTCTGTGGTCAGACCAATCAAAATTTCTTTTTGGAAAACTGGGACGCCATGTCATCCGGACTAAAGAGGACAAGGACAACCCAAGTTGTTCTCAGCGCTCAGTTCAGAAGCCTGCATCTCTGATGGGATGGGGTTGCATGAGTACGTGTGGCATTCGGTTGTGTTCACACCGAACAGTGTCTGGCGCAAATTATTTCCATGTTAAGTCAATGGAAAGGCACGTTGACGTGCGTCTGGAGGTCCTGCTAGATATGATAGACGCGTTTTGCGCGGCGCGATGGACGTGATTCCGCCTCATTCGCGCGTCCAGTTCGCACAAATGACGCGAATTGAGTTTTGTGTTTTGTGCATTCACGCGTTTGAAGCGAATTCGTGTCTGACGCCCGAGTTGAAAAATCTGAACTTTGGCGTCAATCAGGGGGTACTCAGTACCCAGGCGAGAGCAGCCTTTCCTCTGCTGACAGATGGAAGTACCAGTGAAAGCGGCCTCCGCCCAGTAGGGGTTCAATCTTCAACTGGCAGGGAGGAGCCGCCACTGGCAGATCACCTGTGGTGGCAGCTGCCAGTCTGATTCTGGGTGGGCTGGCGGCTGCCAGTCTCAGCCACTGTTGAGCTGCCAGTATAACGTGTTCTCTATCACTGAATCTGCAAGGAAATACATTATGAATATAATCCTAGGAATCTATACTTTTGTATGATAGACATTTTAAGGGGGGTTTCTCACTATTATAGCAGTCAAATGAACGCGATCACGACTGGGTGCTTACTGACGGTTGACTGCGAGGGAAATGCGTTCACTAGCTATAATTAAACAGTGTTATAAATTTAGATACAATTGTTTGTAACATAGCGATATGGATTTCTTTTATTGAATTGTTAAAAAGGCATTTGCTGATCCTGTTGTTGCTGAAAATACACAAGGCAATGAGAAAGATTCATGTTATTGGGATAATTCCAGTTTTCATAGGCAATTTTTTTCTAAGATTATATTCATTACAATAAAATAATGTATTTCCATGGAGATTCAGTGATAGAACATGTTATACTGGCAGATCAACAGTGGCTGAGACTGGCAGCCGCCATCCCACCCAGAATCAGACTGGCAGCTTTGTTCACGCTTGGAGTCAATAAACTGCACTTGGGTTCATCTACAACTTGCCTGTAGTGGATCCGTTACAATACATTTAAGTAACGTTAGTTGTTGAGTTACATTGATTCAACTAGCATGTACCGTCATGTTATTCTATAATTTGTTGTAGTAGGTGCTCGTTTGGGAATGTAAAAAATTCTGTCACCTGACTATACAATGCATAATAAATGTGCATTTATGAATTACGCAGATGGTGGGCTTTTTCAGGATAAAACTATGACACAGCTCTAGTCTCTGTGAATACACTCAGAGACTATGGTAACTTTAGCCATATTAGCTGTACAGCATTCTAGAAAGCTCATTCTGAGAGGAAATTTGCAAACATTCACAAAATATGAAGTGCCATCCTTACCTGAATGAATTTAGAGCATGGGTATTGATGGGTATTGACACATCCGTCAAAAACATCTTTTCGCAAATCCAGAGTCGTACTGACCCTCGTTGGTGAAGCAGCCATGCATAAAAATTTGCGCAATAACATTTTACAGATATTCTTCGACACATTTCCTTCAAAAATGAAATTCAACCACAGTTTCCTCAGTGGCTCAGGTGCCAGGAGTCTACGAGACTTGTATGTTCATTGGTACATCCAACAACAGAACATTTGTAATGTTTTTGGTGCATATCTCCTGCTGATACAGTGAGTAAACAGAAATGGCGGTCTTTGTGCTTCTCACTCAGGTGTGTGTCTATGCTAAAAGGGCAGATCATCAACAGTCATGGGCGGGGTTTCCCAACTCTTACATCGGAGTAGGGGGAAATGTGAAACAGCACGTAATGAAAGATTCATAATGATTATTGGGTATTAAAAAAGTATTGGGTGGATTTTTACCATTATAGGCTGGTTGTTTACACACATCTGTGTTCAAACACCTTATAAAAGTGAATTTTGTTAAATATGTCCCCTTAAACTGGTAACACTTTATGATATGTGTGCACTAATATGTATTAATTCCTGCTTAACTAATGCACAGATAATAATCATGATGTAATGTATGACTCATGAACATAATGTATGTTCATTAATGATTACCGCATCAGCAACTAATAAAGAGCCTGTCAGATTAATAGATAAAGTAATATATGAATTGCTGTTAATTAAATGTGTCATCATGTATTAATTCCTTATGCTTCCTAAAATGTGCTAATTACAATGGGTTAAAGCCATGTATTTCGACTTTCAGTTTAATCATTAGTGATGCAGAGGAGATCCAGTCAGACAGAAAATTTTATAAAAATAATAAAACAATGAATATTTAGATACAAGTCTTTAACCAAATATCTGCAAGAGTGAGCTAGAGATGTAGGAACTCTGGTTCAAGAGTTTTCTAAGAACTGGCCTTTGTCTCTTGGTATTCATTATGCAAATGGATCTAAGCATTGTGGTTTTACCACCTAAGAAGCAGAAAGAGCCAAATTAAAAATTAGAAGTTACAGATACCACGTTAGACAGGATACAACACTTTGCAAAAATAAAATAGCATGTCTCAGCTTTTTGAGAAGTAGCCACAATAGACATGTACCAAAGCACTATATGTACTATACTGAGTATAGACTAAGAGTATATGATACAATACAATAGACAAAGAAATGGATTAATACAAGAATAATATGTTTGAAAGAATTATTCATAGAAACAACCATTAAAGAATAATCATTAGCAAAAGAATATATATATATAACAGAATTTGATTCGGCTGTACAGCCGCCCTGGAGAAAACGGTGATGTCATCCATTTCAATTATCATGTAGTGTCAATGCGGGCAGATCGGTAATATAGTTGAACATTTATTTGAATATTTAGTTGAAAATTTAGCAATTATATCATTATGTTATGACTTTACTTGTCAAGGCACATGACTATTAACTCCTTATTAAAGGGTTAGAAAATTATCCCATAATTGAATTCCCCTTCAAGCCATCCTAGGTGACTTTCTTTATTCAGCCGCACACAATCAGAGTTATATTAAAAAATATCCTGGCTCTTCCAAGCTTTATAATGGGAGTGAATAGTACTTGCCCAAAAAAGTGCATTTATTAAAGATAGGAAACAAAAATAAAATAAAAAATCACATGTACACAATTATTCACAGTCTTTGATTGATACTTTGTTGAAGCATCTTTGGCACCAATTACAGCCTCGAGTCTTTTTGAGTATCATGCTACAAGCTTGGCACACCTATTTTTGGGCAGTTTCTCCCATTCTTCTTTGCAGGACCTCTCAAGCTCCATCAGGTTGGATAGGGTTGAAAAAGGCTGGTCAGCGCACAGCCTTTTTCAGATCTCTCCAGAGATGTTCAAGTCTGGCCTCTGGCTGGGCCATTCAAGGACATTCACAGAGTTGTCCCATAGCCACTGTTATCTTGGCTGTGTGCTTAGGGTCGTTGTTGGAAGAGGAACCTTCACCCCTGTATGAGGTCCAGAGCGCTCTGGAGCTGGTTTTCATCAAGGCTGTCTCTGTACATTGCTGCATTCATCTTTCCCTTGATCCTGACAAGTCTCCCAGTTCCTGCCGCTGAAAAACATCCCCACAGCATGATGCTGCCACCACCATGCTTCACTGTAGGGATGGTATTGGCCAGGTGATGAGCGGTGCCTGGTTTCCTCCAAACTTGATGATTGAGAGTTGCCAAAGAGTTAAATCTTTGTTTCATCAGACCAGAAAATGTTGTTTCTTGTGGTCTGAGATTCCTTCAGATGCCTTTTGGCAAACTCCAAGCGGGCTGTCATGTGCCTTTTACTGAGGAGTGGGCTTCCGGCTAGCCACTCTTTCATATAGGCCTGATTGGTGGAGTACTGCAGAGATGGTTGTTCTTCTGGAAGGTTCTCCTCTCTCCACAGAGAAATGCTGGAGCTCTGTCAGAGTGACCATCGGATTCTTGGTCACCTCCCTGACTAAGGCCCTTCTCCCCCAATTGGTCAGTTTGACCGGGCCGGCCAGCTCTAGGAAGAGTCCTAGTGTGTGCCTTTCCAAATCATGTCCAATGAACTGAATTTGACTCCAATCAAGTTGTAGAAACATCTCAAGGATGATCAGTGGAAACAGAAGCACCTGAGCTCAATTTTGAGTGTCGTAGCAAAGGCTGTGGATACTTATGTACATGTGATTTTATTTTCCGTTTTTTTTTTCTTTTTTATATATATATTTACGCATTTGGCAGACGCTTTTATCCAAAGTGACTTACATTGCATTCAAGGTACACATTTTTACATTTTGTCAGTTCTTTCTTTCCCTGGGAATCGAACCCATGACCTTGGCGTTGCTAGCACCACACTCTTATTGTTTGAGCTACATGAAAGCAAGAGATGGTTGCGATATATGTGCAATTACCTTTTTGATATTTTTATTCAGTGGCAGAATCAAGCTTCCACATTATCCACATTATCATTAAATATGCTCAAAGGGATTTAAATGTTCTTCTTGTTTTTCACATCATTTTTGGTCAAAGCATGTTCATGCATCAGAAAATAATGAATATAAAATAATGCACTGATGCATATTTCATTACTTTCAGATTGCATATTCATATGTCCTGCAGAGAGCACCAGACCTCGCTAAGCTATTCATCTCCATGGTAACCCTTCTTGAGCGTCAAAGGCCGCAGTTAAATTCCTCCAGGTTACTGAAACATGCTGACCATGTGTGGAGCGGGACAAATTAGGAAGCACACAGCTAGTTAATGATTGTTGTTGTCAACAGTTACTGTCGAGGAAATCTAGGAGAGAAATCTGGTGTTTGCACAGGATGCCGTTTTGCCTCTGTTTACAGCTCACATAGACACAACTGCCAGTGTTGACTCTGAGGAGGAGTGTAAGCTTGATTAAGAGTGCAAGGGGAACTGGCATTGTTGACTGTGGACCGTAGCATTTCAGTGAACTTTAGCTTTATGTCCCCAATGTCTTAATACACTAAAACATCACTGACTGTCAGTGGAAAACTGAATGGCAACAAGAAAATTCAACAAACATGAAGTTTCATCAGTGACAAAAATAATATGCATTCTTAAAAGCATGTCAAAGAAACATTTCTCACTTCCAAACATCAAAAGCAAAGTCAGCGAAAGGGACTGCTGGCCCCGAGACAAGCTTTTATGTTTGGACCCCCCTTTTTATTTAATCTCTCACTGGAGGGCAAGATTCCTGAGGGTCCCCACCTGTTACAACCTCTGATCATGAGCAGGATGTATGCTGTTGAAACATCCTGCAATCAAAAATGAAGAATAATTTTGAGAGGTTTGCTTTGGATAAAGGTAACAAATTTGGAGAGCATTTGGAGTTTTTGGATACATTAATTATTTACCAACACGTTCTCACACCCAACTCGTCACATTAACACTTGGTCAGGACCCTTCGGCGTCACTTTTTAACATGTGTAGGGTATTCCATTGCTTTCCACAAGATGATCAATGAGACATGACTGCATGCGTTTACGGAGCGGTGGGATCATTTCAGCGATTAAATCGGTGAAAATTTCACCGATTGTCCCTTTAAGACAAGTCATTTCACTCGGCGGCCATCTTTGAAACGTTTGCCAAGCTTACATTTAAATTTGAAACTACCAATGAAATCTGACAACCATATCATAAATTTTGTTTCTAAACACTTAAATCATGACAAAAAAAAAAAAAGGCATTTTTCAGCCTGGACAAAGCTAATGCGCATGCACAATCCTAAACACATGTCTAACCAGAGATTCTAATGGCAGCTGCAGTGATGCGATGACTTTACTAATCAACGATTGGCTCTTTCATTTAGAAGGTGGGGCTTATTCGCCATATTGGCAATCTTCCTATATATAAAGTCTTTGTTAAAACATGAAGATCCACTCTGTTCTCTGATATTGTGTGTTCTTCACATGTAGACTTGGAATGCAACATAAGTTAATACTTTTATACATAAAAACCTGTGACTGTGACTTTTATTTGCCTATGTGTTTTATATTGTTTAGAAGTGGGTAGGTTTATGTTAGGAGTGGGGTAATTTGCCCAAAAAATAAAATAAATATTAATAAAATCTATTTTTACAAATGCAAAGAATTTTGCATCTTGATCTGATGCATAAGGCAAACACCTAAATGGGTAGCAATGGAGTACCCTGCGTGTCGGAAAATGACGCTAAAGGGGTACCCTGTGCGTTAAAAAGTGACGACGAGGGGTCCTGACCAAGTGTCAATATGTGACTGTAGAAGACAATAGATGTATTTACACCACTAAAGAATGCTGCTTCATTAATGCATTTCATCAACACATCTAGCAATCATTTTCTTTTAATTCATCATGTCAAAGGAGTAAATAATGATGTCTTGCATTTGCAGTAAAGGAATGTTTCAGGTCTATCAACAGCATTTGTGGCATGATGATGACTTGTCTCTGTATGTGAAAACATAAAGAATTTAAAAGTGCAGTGTGTAGTATTTATGAGGATATATCGATAGAAATGCAATATAATATACATAACTATGTTTTCAGTGGTGTATAAAAACCTAACATAATGAACCGTTATGTTTTTATTACCTTAGAATGAGCCATTTCTATCTCCATACACCGCGGGTCCCCTTACAGTGAAGCCGCCATATTGTGCCGCCATGTTTCTACAGTAGCCCTAAATGGACAAACTGCTCTACAGAGCGCTAGCTACTCTCTGCTGTCTCAGACGACAACATCTTTGTCCTGTATCGGCCACCGTAGCTTCTCTATGTGCTTTGAAAGGGAGGGGTGAGCGGTGTGTTATTGCAATTCACAACCTCACCACTAGATGCCACTAAAATTTACATAGTGCACCTTTAAAGGACAAAAACCAACAAGGTAAGAAAGTATTATTTTACTTCTGTTTATAATTGAATTTGCGATAATGTAACTGGATGTTAAATGACTAAATGTGTATTTTTAAACACATAATATAGAATTCTTATAGATTTATTTATTAGCATATCTTAATTATTTGTGGTCAATCTACACAAGTTCTTCATCTTACCAAAAAATGATGCACCTCTTGATGGAAATAACATCACAACATTTATTTCCATCAAGAGGTGCATACATTTTTGTCCAAGATCTTGTATTGACAATGCAAGAGTCCAGCACTCTGTAAAGTCTCCTCCAGCACATCCCAAACACTTTCATTGAATTTAAGGTCTGGACTCAGAGGTGCCCATTCATGTGTGAGAATGATTCTTCATGCTCCCTCCCAACCATTCTTTCACAGTCTGAGCCTGATGAATCGTGGCATTGTCATCCCGGAATATGGCCATGATGTGTCTTTCTACATGGTTGTTTAAGAACGAAAAGCTACACACTCCATCAATTAGGTTTAGAAGAACTGTTGCCAAGCACATAACATGATAAAATCACTGCAATAATGATACAATCATAGACTCTTAAGCATTTAAATCCAAACAGCGACTTTTTTTGTCATTACTTTTATGAACATATTTCTGTTTTTAATCCCGCATGACTGTATTTTTATTTATTTAAATGAGTGGCAGGTCAAAATTGTTTTCTGTGGTAATCAACAATATGCCACTCATTCAATAGAGCTTAACCTACATTACACTCAGAACATTCCTTTAACACATGCTCTTTCATCAGGCTTTGAGTATGCATGTAATCTTGGGAACAGAGGCCGATCAGAAGCCCATGATCACACGTGATAATTGTTCTTACACTGTTCAGTGCATGTCTTACTAAGAAGAACACATTTCAGTGCCTGCACACATTCATCCAGCAGATATTGCTGCTTTCCTTTTGACTCAAGGACTCTTTGACCTCAAGAGAGACCGCATTGTACCACCCTGCAACAACAATAAAAGGGGATCCCCCACAATTCCCTGCGTCACAGGCAGGAGCGGTCTGAGAAAGAATGTAGTGATGTCCCAATGTTCTGACATCCTCATTGTTCTGAGCCCCCACCCCCATCACTTGTAAACCAGAGCTGAGCTTTTGTGCTGCAGGAGTTGGGTAGATTTACAGCGATGCATGCTTCACAAAAGAGCCTGCACTCTGTCACAACACTGACCGATCAGGAAGCTCTCACTGAGATTAAACTCAGCACTTTACCAAGCCACTGATGCAAGGAAAACGGGCAGACTCAGTCTTTTCTATGGGCTTATATCACAAGCCGCATAGTTTATGGATGTGTCTGCACAGAACAGCAGTAAACATGCCTGTGCTGTAATGTTAATGTGTTAGTCAGTAGCGTTGCATTAATGTTGCTGATATTCATTTTTCACTGTATTTGGCAAATTCCAGTTGGATTTGATGTTGATTCTGTCTTTGCTGGGGTTTTTTGTTGCCACTGTGACCTGATTGTTTCTGTTAGCATGGCTGTATTTTGCTGTGTCTGGTTTATGTCGGTACCCGATTGTGAGAAAAGCTGAAAGTGTTTTGTTTCCAAGATGCATTCAATTGCCAGGCTGCAGAAAAGCCAAACATAGCAAAATCGCATGTTTTACCCTCACCCTAATGTCTCACATTCAGGTGTTGGCAGCCTTTACCTTTCATTTCTCTCTGTCTTGTAAATGAATGCAGCTCATTTGAACACACTTGTGTTGAGGCAAAAGCTTGCTGCAGAGGGATAGTTAAAAAATCTAATTATCATCATTTACTCACCCTCATAACTTTCTTTATTCTGCAGCATACTCAGAAAGGTATTTTGTAAAATGAAAAATATGTCCATACAATGATTGTCAGTGGGCTCCAGTGTTTTGGACCCCACTGACTTTCATGGACAAAAACAGTTGATTCTTCACAATATATTAGGCTTAAAGTAAATGAGGAATGAGGGTGAGTAAATGATGACAGAAATTTCATTTTGGGGTAAACACTATAAGTCTGAGGTTACTTTTCACCCTTTCTGCCCAGTTAGTTAAAAGGCCCAATCCCATTTCCACCCCTTACCCATACACTTGTCTCGATTCTCTTTTGGTTGGAGGGGTAGGGGGAAGGGCCAGATAGCCCTTCAAACAAAGATTTTTCGGGACCCCACTTCAAACGAAGGGTTATGAGAAATTTCCCTGGATACACCAGGTACAGCGGCAACATGTTGAACCCTATGATTTCCACGATGTGGACTCCAGTCATAAAAACAGTCTGCATTGGTATAATAATGGAATTTGTCAATTTTTTTGTTGAATTAATAAAAGTAGGTCAGTACACTTCAGTCAAATTGCGATATAGACTAGTGTCTTTATACGAAGGGATGTAGTGGAAAAAGTTTAGGATGGGAGGAAAAATTATTTTTCAATATACTAAAATATAATCCCTCACAAAACTTTTGCGTTCCCTCGCAAAGATATTTGTGTTTCCTTGCAAAACTTTTAAGTTCCCTCACAAAGGTATGACCAGTAGGAGAGCATTGATGTGTAAACTGAATTTGGAGACACTACAGTGTGTAACATTGAATTTATTGCCTATTTTTGTAGTAACGCTTTTCGGGTTTTGCACTTTCCAGACGGTACATTCGGACTTGTCTCTCAGCCGCCTGATCATAGAGATCTATTTATATTATAAGGCTCGTTTTGAGGAAAATTAGGTTGAAGCTCGTTGTCTCTTTTAAAGAGGTGTCATTTGTGTTATTACAACATGAGTTATTGATACGGGAAGTTCAATTCTGTGAATATATTGCCAACTTTACAGAACTCCTTGAACTATTACTGACTGTATTTATTATACTTAAGTCCAAGTTCATGATAAAACTCTATGAACCGCTCCATTGTTAACATACTGAGCTGTTTGAAACATTATTAGCCTGACAAGCCAGACCCACATCAAGGGGGTCTGGGAACAAGCCGTTGGCAGGGCTCAATCCGAGGGGTGGGATAAACGGTTGTCTTTCAAATTCTCTCTGCATGCAAATGGATAGCGCTACAACCAACCAGAGCAACAAAGAAGGTGAAGCCGAGCTAGTTGATAGATTAAACTTTTGCCTTATCCACTCGGCAAAACTCTGAACACATCTTACTTTTTTAAGAATGACTTCAGTACCGTTCTTTGTTCTTTTCTCAAAGAAAAGCTTAACTCCAAGTCTTCCAGAGTCGCGGCCAAAGCCGATTCGAAAGACCGCTGTTCGCCAGCTTCTTTGTTTTCTAGTTGCACGTGGAACCGCGGCAACTCTGCCGTCATTATGTTAAGCCCGCCCACCGACTCTATACACGATGTGATTGGCCAGACCAGAGTTTGGTTTTTCTAGCTCACAAGCCAACAGATATTAAACTGCAAAAAGAATATTTAAATATGAGTCCTGCATGTTCTGCGTGTCTCTGTGTGAATGAATGATTTACTACACACACACACTGAAGCACGCGTGATGTTCGCTGTGTTTTCAGCCTCTGCTGCATCACTATATGAGGTCATGAACGCATGAACTTCATCTCCAGAGTCACTTCATCAGCAGTTTACTCGTCATATAAACACACAGAAACTCAAAGGTTTCTGTGAGACGGTCAATTTAGCTACGTCTCAATGTAAAAATAACACTAATAATAGTAATAATAACTAAATCATTATTATATTTTTTGTTAAACTTTTAGTAAATTGATGTTAAATTGCAAGTTTCATGATTTCAGTTAATTAGACATGCTTTTTGATTACTAAAATGTAATTTAACCATTAAAATGGAGTAAAAAAAATAAATAAAATGGATTTCATAGGGCCCTAAACATGGCTGCCCAAGAGAACAAGGAGAGTATTTTTTGGAATTAATAAGAATTTTAATGACAAAGAATCATTTGTTTTATGTTACATTCAGTCTTGTGTTCATATTTACATGTTCTTGTGATAAACATTGGCGCATCTCCTTTGATGTAGGAGCTATGATGACATGTAACAGTGTAGTAGTAGTGTCCCATTTCTTAGGGGAATATTTTCACCCCTACCCCTTGCCACTGTTTAAAGGGAGAAGGGGTAGGCATAGGGGTAGGGGTAGTCAAAGGGGTATAAAATATAATTGTAATTTTGTTTTATAAAGGTCTGTTTATATTTCCCACAAACTGTATTTACACTGCTCTGAACACAACTCAAGGGTTGATGTTTATAAATGTTTATTCCATTAACACACAGGGACTGTTTACACCTAGTCACATCATGTGTTTTCTCTGATAGGGTAGCTATCAAGTCACTCAGATCACTTCAGGAGGTGGTTTGAGACACGTTACAGATGAAGCTGGACAAGTGTGAATGCATCTGGTTGTTGAAACCACATATGTACCTTTTACACCTCATAAATGTGTGAGAGTGTGTTACATGCTATATGACAGCGATCGTATATGCTATATGACATGCTAGATGAGTAACGATGAGTGCAAACTGCTGCAAATGATACTGAAAGTTCAGCATCTCATTTATTTAGTAAGTGTTAATGGAAGAGATTTAACAAAACAGATAGCTATCCAATCAGTAAATATGCATGAAGTGACCTGGTGTAAACAGGCACATAGATACAGTGAAAATATAGTCTGATCAATAGAGGAAGAACGCCAGTGTTTACTGAAGCTGTTGCTATGTTTACTTGTGTTTCTCAAAGTCAGATAGGAACACTTCCTTAAAGATTTCCCCAAAAAACTGTCAACACAACTCTGTTAAAGAGTTAGTTCACCCAAAAATAACTTTAGGACCTGACTCAGTAAAAAGTTTACATCAATTAATCGGCCACAGTTATTGGCTCATACCACGAGTTTAAAAGCTAATTCATTGGCCTGGTTGGTGTATATTTGTCAATCTATTATCAGAGAGCCTTTTTAAGGAAAACACTGCCTTCATCTGTTATTCTACCTACTTATAATGGAGTGTATAATGTAAAATTATTGTTAGATATCTTATGTTTGAGAAGACATGGGAAAAGTTGATTGCAAATTACCCATCAGCACCTAGTTTTACATGTAGCTATTTTTAAACCCAGCAGGTGAAACACCATTGGCTGTGTTAAAGACGGTCTTTATTGAAGTCAAACCAAAGCGGAGGTGTCTGGTGACAGCTTTTGTTATTCTGTCAGAGGATTCTCTGTTCCCTTGTCCTGATCTGATACATATGGAAATGACTCAAGACACATTGATCAAATCAATCTGTTTGGTAACTGGATAGATTTTGACTGATGCTTATGGAGATTAAACCTTCATTTCCACACAGACTGCTGGCTCATTTCTTATTAGCGTAAAAGACTAAGTGAATGAGGGAAAGAATGAGAGATTGCTGTATATACAAGTTACGCAATCCATAACATCTAAAGGCATTTAAAAGCAGAAGACTATGTTAGTTATTGTCCCTGATGGGTAAACTGGCATTGCAGAAACACTATTGAAGCTTTTGGCGCTTTCGAAAGGCTGTTTGATTGCTTCAAATGTTTCTCAGTGTGACAATGTGTATTTTCTGTACATACAGCTCACATACACTGGTGCTGATTCACAAAGTTTTGGTTCAGAAACCCCCAAAGTGAGCATTTAACTGTCAGCAGCTGACACCTGGTAGATGACAGGTGTAACTGTGGGGGTTTTAAAGACAGCAGTGACTAATTTCTCAAACCTTTCAATCAGTGTCTTTAGAGACACAAATACCTTATATGCCTCATTCACTGGATGTGTTTTGTTTTTTGTTTTTTTGCCTGACATTTTTGTAGTAGACTGGTCTTGGCCATGTGACCGGTCTTAAGACCATTTTTTGAAGGTCTTGGTCTTGTCTTGGTCTCAACCACATTTGCACTCACATTTGTCTTGTCTTGGTCTCAGATTTAGAAGACTCTAGAGGATTTTGTTTCAAGACCAGTCAATGGACTGCATTTTATATAGCGCTTTTAACAGACCCATGGCCACCAAAGCGCTTTAAATATTGCCTCACATTCACCCATTCATGACAGACGGTGGTGTCAGCCATGCAAGGCGCCATCCAGCTCATCGGGAGCAGCTGGGGTTAGGTGTCTTACTCGTAGAACCACCAACCTTCCAGTTTGTAGCCAACCTACATGAACCACTGAGCCACTGCCGCCTCGAACTAAGGTCAAGGCCACAACTGCTGTCATATTACTAAATTGCCCATGCATTGTCTGATTTATTTATTAACATCATTAATGTGATTGGATGTAAAACGTACTGCTTCAGATGCAATCAATAACTTAACTCATTTGAATTATTTATTGTGCCGGTTCATCATTGTGTCAAAAATGCCACCAAAATAAATACAATTACTTACAATATTCAAGATATTGTTGCAAAAAATTGCTTGTATGAGATCTGCATTTTTGTCTTATAACATGTGATATAATTAAGCAATATCACAAGATCATATCATCAGAAACCAATATCATCTGCTGTTTCACACATTTGAGCATGACTGCAAACATGAATTGCTTTTATATAAACGTTCAATAAAAAAACAACATTATTTATGGATTTTGTAATTTACCAATTCAGATACATCTTCTATACCACCATTTTGTTGTTAATGATTTCATTTGATGCTCTATATAGTGTCTATATAGTGTCCTTATTATATTTATTTATTACAAATTTCTTAGGTGGTAATGTGCATCTTTATGATTTTTATAATTTAAGGTCTTGGTCTTGGTCTTGTCTTGGTCTCAACACACTGGTCTTGACTTGGTCTCAGATTTGGTCTTGACTAGAACACTACCTGACATTAAACTTAACATTTCAATAAAATAAATAAAAAAACAAAAGCATACATAACTATGAACCCAACTTCCTTAACAAACCAACTGCTATGTGTTTTTAATCACTGTCTCCAAGTTACAGTTTAAGTTTTAGTTAATGCCGATCAGCATGATGTTTACACCTCTTTTGACAGCAATCATTACAGAAATTTTGAGTTCACATGCAACATTTTTTGATATCGCCAAGATATATAGTAAACAATTGGCATTTGTTCTTGAATAAAGAAACACCCCAGTCATTGTGCTGATTTGTTGTGAATGCACTATTGCTTTCAATGAATGTTCATCATGCACAACACACTGATGACCTCAAATTCATATTCTGTCTGTCACTGGCAGGGTCAAATTCCCTGCATAGGTCACGCTGGAGGTCTCCGGTCTTTTGTCATGTTGAGTGCCCACACAGTGAATCAGCAGTGATCTCACAAGAGTGTCATTCACATTCTTCCTGCTTCCTGTGCTATCAGACAGGAGCGTGGGCTGACGAGTCACCCTGCACATGTGCCCCGCCATTCAAGGCGACGACGACTCAGTCCCACTTTTTTATTAGGTGTCTTTAGCTACTACTGTATGTACTTAAGTCAAATAAATTAATAGTTAGGTTCAATGCACTTTTTGTCAATGTTGTATTGTAAAACACTTTTGCTGCTATTGCGGTGGATAAGGGTAAGGTTATGACTGGTTTGGTGATATGGGTAGGGGTAAGGGAAAGTCAACAGTGTTATTATAGATGTAATTACAGATGTAATTACATGCAGGTATTTTTTTTTAAGTACTATGTAAAAACATGTATTTACGCAATACATGCATTGTATCAAATGATTTATTTAAAGTCCCCTGCATTCAATAATTCCATCCCTTAAAACTCATCTTTGATTACCAAAATTACATTTAAAAGTTTTTGGGTTTTTTCCTGAGAATTTTTTTTTCATGCCTTAAAAATAGCTTGAATGTAACTCTATACCCTTGCTTCATTTAGTATACGCAGAACCATGAATATGCAAATTAGCCCCACCTCCACTCACACACACCAGCTTAGAGATCCACTCGCTTAACTTTACTGTAGTAAACGCTGCACAATGGCAAGTTGAAATAAAGGTTTAATTCAGTCATATATGTTTGAACCAGAAACTGATTCAGAAGAAGTGGAAGAATTATACAGGCTCGTATACAAGACGAAGTATCAGAATGGTAATGCATTTTATGTATTGCTCTCTACAACGTCAGAAAATAAAGATAATTAACATGATTAGCCTTTTGCTTGACTATGTTAACAGCTAATAATGTGTTGCTAATGTTACACAAACCATGTTCCTGTTCGCCATCTTAGAGTCAGACAGCTGCCTTCTAACAATCAGCATCCTTAGAAAGAAACACTTTGAACAACTGGTCAGTGAAGAAATGCATATGCATCAATCAGACCAATATTGTGTTGGTCCCCATTTTGCTGCCAAAACAGTCCTGACCCGTCAAGGCATGGACTCCACTAGACCCCTGAAGGTGTGCTGTGGTATCTGGCACCAAGATGTAAGCAGCAGATCCTTTAAGTCTTGTAAGTTGTGAGGTGGGGCCTCCATGGATCAGATTGTTTGTTCAGCCCATCCCACAGATTCTCAATAGAATTGAGATCTAGGGATTTTGGAGTGACTCGTTGTTGTGTTCCTCAAACCATTCCTGAAGCATTTTTGTTTTGTGGCAGGACGCATTATCCTGCTGAAAAAGGTCACAGCCACCAGGGAATACCGTTTCCATGAAAGGGTGTGCATGGTCTATAATAATGCTTAGGTATAACGTGTCAAAGTAACATCCACATGGATGGCAGGACCCAAGGTTTCCCAGCAGAACATTACCATCATACTGCCTCCACCGGCTTGCCTTCTTCCCATAGTGCATCCTGGTGCCATGTGTTCCCCAGGTAAGCGACGCATACGCACCCGGCCATCCACGTGATGTAAAAGAAAACGTGATTCATCAAACCAGGCCACCTTCTTCCATTGCTCCGTGGTCCAGTTCTGATGCTCACATGTCCACTGTTGGCTCTTTGGGCGGTGGACAGGGGTCAGCATGGGCACCCTGACTGGTCTGCGGCTATGCCGCCCCATACACAACAAACTGAGATGCTCTGTGTATTCTGACACCTTTCTATCAGAACCAGCATTAACTTCTTGAACAATCTGAGCTACAGTAGCTCGTCTGTTTGATCGGACCACACAGGCCAGCCTTCACTCCCCACGTGCATCAATGAGCCTCGGCCGCCCATGACCCTGTGGCCGGTTCACCACTGTTCCTTCCTTGGAGCACTTTTGATAGATCCTGACCACTGCAGACCAGGAACACCCCACAAGAGCTGCAGTTTTGGAGATGCTCTGACCCAGTCGTCTAGCCGTCACAATTTGGCCCTTGTCAAACTCGCTCAAATCCTTATGCTTTCCAATTTTTCCTGCTTCTAGCACATCAAATTTGAGGACAAAATGTTCTCTTGCTGCCTAATATATCCCACCCACTAACAGGTGTCGTGATGAAGAGACAATCAGTGTTATTCACTTCACCGGTCATAATGTTATGCCTGATCGGTGTACAACATATACATAATTCACCCGCTATATTGCTAAATGTGCCCAGTTTTTCATATCATTCCTGCTTCGCAGAAAAGTTAATGATATGCTAAATCCCGCCAACATGTTGGTATGATTGGTTTCAAGGTAGTTTGTGACAGCAAACACAGACGTTGCGAATTGTGTTTTTAAGACTGTCTTTGGTAAACGGCAGTTTTAAGGAGAAAAAAAAACATCAGCAATGGTGTTGACTTATGAATTTGCACACCACATAGACATATAAACAACATTAAAAACTAGATTTTCTTTAAATGTTATTACATAGTAGTTATAAAGTGGGTCTGAAGACTCTTCTATGACTTTCCTGTTCATGACTTTCTCTTTCTCTTCTGTGAGATTCATGTTGCATTGGATAATTTGGCATTCCTTAATGCAGTGTTTTTCAGACATATACGGGCTGGCAGTGAATTGTTTTTCCATTTTAAAGTCGTGCCAAAAGGAACAAGAATGTCATGATCTGAGAACAGGAAGGATGCAAAATCATTCCACCCTTAATAGGGGGTGCAGGTATGACGTCAGAACCCGTTCTAATTTGCCGCTGGTTCCTTTTTTAGATTTTCCTATGGGGTTTTATAATGGGGTTTTTCAATTCATGAGTAAAATAAAACCTGTGGTAAAAATAACTTGATGATAGACTAACATTTTGTTCTACAACACACTCACATATTTTACACATAACCCATTATAAAACCTTGATGGAACCAGCGGCGAATTAAACTTGTTGATTCAGTGTTGATTCAGATGAACAACTGTGTCAAGCTCATCAATTATGAAATGAGTCAATTAATCTATAAAGCAGCTCTGGAAAAAACAATGATGTCATCATCTAACTCAATTCACTTCTCGTCATATAGTGTCAGTACAGTCAAATCAATAATATTAAGTGTCCCCAACTAAGCAAGCCAGAGGCACCAGTGGCAAAGAAACCCGAACTCCATCAGTGACAGAATGGAGAAAACTAACGAACACGGTGTGATTGGCCAAATGAACCAACATGGTGTGTTTTAATTCCAGGCTGCATCACAAGTCAAATTGTGGATTGGTATCATTGTCAATATATAACAAAAGGGTGAAAGAGGATCACTCAGGGAACACTTGAACTCTTCCATCATCCAGCAAACCATGTCTTAACCACAGGAGGATCCTAACGTATCGATCAGCAGAGGTGAAGCCATTGTTTTCCTGTGATGGATGACGTTTATTAATTTCCTGAAAGAGACCATCTACAGTAATACTCTTTGTGGTAAGATGATGATGATGCACTTTATGCGTCAGCCTGGATGAGGACTGATGACTGAATATGGATTGTGTGTGTGTGTGTGTGTGTGTGTGTGTGTGTGTGTGATGGGTAGGTTTAGGGGTAGGGGTAGTGTGTGATGGGTATGTTTAGGTGTAGGGGCAGTGTGTGTGTGTGTGTGTGTGTGTGTGTGTGTGTGTGTGTGTGTGCGTGTGTGTGTGTGTGTGTGTGTGTGTGTGTGTGTGTGTGTGTGTGTGTGTGTGTGTGTGTGTGTGTGTGGTTGATAGGTTTAGGGGTAGGGTAGTGTGTGTGTGTGTGTGTGTGTGTGTGTGTGTGTGTGTGTGTGTGTGTGTGTGTGTGTGTGTGTGTGTGTGTGATGGGTATGTTTATGGGTAGGGGCAGTGTGTGTGTGTGTGTGTGTGTGTGTGTGTGTGTGTGTGTGTGTGTGCGTGCGTGCGTGCGTGCGTGCGTGCGTGCGTGCGTGCGTGCGTGCGTGCGTGCGTGCGTGTGTGTGTGTGTGTGTGTGTGTCCACACAAAAATGGCAATATCTGGTCATTTTTTGGTCCCTTTGAGGAAAACAGCAGAAAGTTTTCTGTGATTGGATGGTTTAGGGTTAGGGGAGAAAATATACACAGTTTGTACAGTAAAAAAAGCATTATGTTTAATGTGATCTCATGTTGTTTCATTACTAGGAAGAGTTTTTTTCCAAATCAAAGTTTTCTAATCTACACAGGTTAAGTGCATCATCACATACTAATGGGGTTTTAGTGGTGGAAGAGCAAATACCTTCAAGCAATAATTACGTTATTATGTACTCTCTGCCAATGGTTACAAATATAAAGCAATTTTGGAGGTTTAAATGGCACTTTGTGCAATTACAGACTGCATTTATAATGGTCTCCATAACTAAATATGATTTTAGGTAAAAAGTCTTGGGTGCCTGAAATAATCAATTATTCTTGTTTAAAATATACTTTTTCCACATAGCCTGTATCAATTTTTGTATTTATTTTTTTATAGCTATTCTATAATTTAATGCAATTGGATATAAAGTTTCCTTTTACATTCTTTTAACAAAAAATAAAAATAATAATAATATGTGTGTAACTAATGTCACAGTTTCTTGACTTTCAGCTGTGTGCGCTGGTTTATCAGGATCACATTATTTGCTTCACACTTCATCGACCGAACGTCCATATGGACACAGCGGGATCGATGCTTCTCTCAGGCGGACACAGGCGCATCTTATATTTCAGCTGTATCTGATAGTGTCCGATCTTTCCTTAAATCTAAAAATCAGTCAGATGCGGTAGGCTAACACATGCTCTGCATTGCAAGCGAATGATGCGATGCACAAATCGAGAATGCTCTCGTTAGCTTAATCGACTAGAATATAATTGTGTATAAATCGCGGTCGATATGCAGTCGCAGTAGCTTTGGTTTTAATGGAGGCGTTTTTGTCACATCAAGAGTAGATTTTTTTTACTATTTCCATGAGTATTATGACATAACATAAAGAGATCTTACAAAATAGATTATGTAGAGATATATCTCAATAAATCGTAAAAATGCAAAATGAATCATATCAGAATTTTTGCACTTTAATGTAAAAAAAATACAAAGTATGCAATGGCACTGAAAACCAAAATGAAAAAATAAAAATAAATAAATAAATAAATATATATATATATATATATAAATGCATAAGTTCATTATGGTATTTATATGTATGCTTATGTGGCTGTCAGAATTAACTACTCATCAAGCTCATGTGAAATGTGAAAAAGTGAAGTCAGACCAGTCTTCACCTGGAGTTACTCTGATAAACTCCAATAAATCTCAGCTGTTCTTGAACAGCATCTAACATCTTCTTGGTTGCATATGCTACTATAAGAGCGAAGGGCCACAAAGTGCTTCATGAAAGCATCAGCAGGATCTCATTGTTCACTGTCAAGAGGCCGACAGCAACATGGTTGCTCCCAGCATGTGACAGCTATCTCCTGTATTCTCCAGGTGTCTGGGATATGTCATTTTCTGGCAAGCCATTTCTGACTTTTTTTACATTAAGCATGCAGAAGTTCTGATATGATTTATTGTTGTTGTTTTTTACATCATGAAAACCACCTACACTACACAGTTACTACACAGCTACTCCAGGGGTGTTCAACCCCGTCCTAACAGATTTCATTGTAGATTAAGACAAAAGTTCACACATGGGAATTAGAGAACATTATGCCATAGGCTACTAAATTATCTAAATAACATCCCAGAATGTATGAGCTAAGTGCACACATTTTGCTTATGAATATTAAAGGATTAGTTACCCCAAAAATGACCCCATGATGTATTCACCCTCAAGCCATCTGTATATGACTTTCTTCTTTCTGATGAACACAATCAGCGTTATATTAATAAATATCCTGACGCTTCCAAGCTCAAAAAAGTGCATCCATCCATTATAAACATACTCCACACGACTCTGGGGGTTAATAAAGGCCTTCTGAAGCGAAGGTTTGTATAAGAAAAATATCCATATTTAATACATTATGAAGTAAAATATCCAGCTTCCAAACTTACGAAAAAAAAACGTAAGTGACGCAATGCGTCGGACATAGGGTAAGCGTTTTGGACTGCGAGAGGTGTTACACTATCTTAAGTTGAATGAAAGGTGGTCTGGCGGAAGCTAGATATTTTACTATTTTACGGTTTTAAATATGGATATTTTTCATACACAAACCTTCGCTTCAGAAGGCCTTTATTAACCCTGGAGCCATGTGGAGTACTTTTATGATGGATGGATGCACTTTTTTGCGCTTCAAACTCAATGGACCCCGTCACTGCCATTATAAAGCTTGGAAGCATCAGAAAATGTATTAATATAACTCTGATCGCGTTCATCAGAAAGAAGAAAGTCATATACACATGGCTTGAGGGTGAGTAAATCATGGGGTCATTTTCATTTTAAAGTGAACTACTCCTTTAACTTTCCCTCCTCGGTCACCACCTTCCGCCCTGCTATTCTTAAAAATAAAAGTTGACATTGATGGTTCCATGAAGAACCTTTAACATCCATGGAACCTTTACGTTCCACAAAAGGTTCTTTCGATTATTCAAACATTCTTCAACACAAACAGTTATTTTTAAGAACTGCTCACTGAAAGGTTCTTTGTAGAACCAAAATGGTTCTTTTATGGCATCACTGTGAAAAGAAAAAAATTATTTTTGAAGCCCTGGACATAATAGTGTTCATAAAATACAGCCGTGTAGATGGGGTGACACCGGGTGAGACCGGGTGAAATCGGGTGAGACGCGTCCACCGCTCAGGAGTGACGTATACGGCGCTGAGGGGACAGTAGTGAGAGGAGGGGCGATGGGTCCCCTCTCTCTCTCTCTCTCTCTCTCTCTCTCTCTCTCTCTCTCTCTCTCTCTTGAGCGCAGTGCAGTACGGATTACGGATTCTGTCCTCTCAGTGCAGCGGGAGCTACTGCAAACAAGGGCTATATTCATACAACCACATTAATTACAGGTAATGGAGCTCTTTGAGGAGGGGCTCTCTCTGAACCTGTGCATTTTTTCGTTGCTCATATGGACTTCTGCAAGTGCGTTTAACCTGGACACGCAAAACGTCCTCAGGAAGAATGGTCAGCCGGGCAGCCTCTTCGGATTCTCCCTCGCCTTGCACCGGCAGCTCCAGCCCTCGGATAAAAGAATGTGAGTAGAATCAGTTCTTCGGGTCGCTGCGATTATTCGACATCGTGCGATTATTAGATGTGCGTTTATTTAGGCTCATCCTGCACCTGTGCCGCGTTCATTTTTAAACAGCTGTTTTACTTCGATTTCCTCTATTAAAACATGAACAGATGCATGCATTTGTCTAATAGTTCATAAAGAAATGAACATCTCTTTCTGAATGGTGAAGTGTTAAGTGTATGTCCGAAGGGTGATTAGTCCAGTAAACGTCGTGTGGGGGGAGGCATGGTGCTTGAAGAGGCTGGTGCTTTACTTACAGACAACTTAACAATACCCAACGTGATGCGACAAGTCACCAATGCACAATGGCTTCTCACACTGAAAGAATTCAAAGAGCAATGCCACAAAGTCCACTCTTAAAAAGTAAAGGTTCTTCAGTGGCTCTTTTCAGCACTTTAGATTCAGCAAAGAACCCAATTACTAAAGGCTAAGAAATCATTTTTGGCCTTATATGGTTCTTAAGTTGATTATGTGCTCATTTGGAGAATTAAAAAATCTTGATGCTTTGTTACAATAATTATAATAACCACATTAATATATTAGGTTCTTCAGATCGTCATGGTTTCGGTGATCTCTAAAGCACCATTAGCTTATTTTGAAAATTGATTGAAACCTTGTATGAAATCTGTACTGAACAGATACAAATATAGCCTACTCATGTGCTGGAAGTCTTTTATAAAACACGTTTATTAGTCTTTTTAACTTTGCTTCGTTTTCGAGTCAGGTTGGTCACTTTTGCTTTCTTCCCGTGTTCAGTTACCCTTTATTTAATTTAAGGTGTCTGTGTGCGTTTAGTAATTAACTAAATGTACTTACTATAGGGTTAGGGATAGGAATAGGGGTTGGTTTAGGGTTAGTTGCATGTAATGATGCATAATTTATAGTCATTACTAGAGTAACTACATGTAACAAGGCCACTGTAAAATAAAGTGTTACCCTAAAGCTTTCTCTCAGATCTGTACTCTGCCTGGTACAATTAAAGATGAGATGCTATGGTCTAAGGCTGTAAAACATCTGTCATGATGGGGCACTAACTGGGCTGCTTTTTGGACTAGTTTGAAATGTAAGGACAAGCCAACACACCCTCATGGCAACTATTTTACATTTTGGCAAAGTTAGGTTAGGTGTGGACCTCCATCCTTACTTTTTCACTATATATTCGCACAAATCACATTGTACAAATTCAGATCATAAAATAATTGTGTCTCAAATCCATTTAACATCAAAAAACAACCTCCATAACAGTGAACCAGTCCATTTGTTAATTCATTCTTGGGGTAAGATGGAAAGAAATGATGTGTTGCTTTGCTGAGACCAGTTCTCTGCATGACTGAAAAGAGTTTGCGATTAACGAAAAAGCTGAATGATTTACTGAGAGTCTGAGTGTGAGGGGGAACACACAGGGATATGTGTGTGTGTGTGCGCGCGCGTGTGTGTGTGTGTGTGTGTGTGTGTGTGTGTGTGTGTTTGTTTGACAGGGTGTTTAAACAGTTGTGTCAAGTGAACAAGTGTGAGTTTTGTTGTGTGTGTGGTGGAAGACACCTGTTTACAGCATCTATGGTGCCATGAAAATGTCTTGCACCTGTGAACAGGCTTTCAGGCTGTTTTCTTTCTGTTGATGTGTATGTCTTTAGGCCTTTTCATATTTATTTCAATTCTAATGTGGATTTAGTTGATTCTTGTGGGGTTTGTTGAATAATGTATGTGCTGGTGCTCAATCTCTGGATGTTTGCCAGGCTGCTGCTATCAGCACAATGGCTCACGCAGGTCATTTCCAGGGTGAAAGTGGTATCTGATACACTTCGTACAATGTCCTTCTCAAATCACTATTATGTGTGATAGAGAGTATTTTCACAGGTGTATCGATGTGCATGAATTAGATCTTTTTATCAATGCATGCACCCAAATAATCAGTTAGTAATCAGATTGATGGATCAATCAGATTGAAAGCCTTCATATAAACACCTCAGTCAATCTAATTGAGCTTGATCTGAATGAAATTTCGATCGGATTGAACGGGGTGGTGTAGAACTGAAATAATCTGGTCAATAATACAAAGCTAAGCATGTAAACGATTGAATACAACTGTTTTCTTAATCAGATTCAAAAATACCTAGCACACGCATGCGGTTTATAATATGATCTCTGTTTAAAGGGATAGTTCACCCAAAAATGAAAAGTCATCCTAGGTGTATAAATCAAATCAAATCAAATCACCTTTATTTATATAGCGCTTTTAACAAGTCCAATTGTTTCAAAGCAGCTTCACATTGTTAAAAGTAAAATAATGCAACAGAATTTGTACAGCCGTTCTGGTGAAACGGTGATGTTATCCAGCTAATTTCAAGTATCATATAGCATCAATGCGGGCAGATCGGTAATATAGAAGAAATTTAGGTGTCCCCAACTGAGCAAGCCAAAAGCCAGAGGCAACGGTGGCAAGGAACCAAAACTCCTTCAGGGTCAGAATGGAGAAAAAACCTTGGGAGAAACCAGGCTCAGTCGGGTGCCAGTTCTCCTCTGGCCGACGAACAAACAGTGTATGATTATAATTCTGGCAACATAGCAGGTCTTAATTCATATTAGGCAAATAGATATTTGTTAGATTATTCGAGAGATTGGAGTCGTCACGCCCGAAGACGGGTTTAATGAGGATGTCGTGTCGATGCAGCATTTACGGGGAGTTTATTTGACATGTTCTCTGCAGACACTTCAGGGATGCGTTGGTCATGTCCAGGCGCTGGTCCACCATCTGATCTGGATACGGCCTGGATCTGGCTGACTGCAGTAAACCTCGGTATAAACAGAGAGACTAACATTAGCGTAGATGCCATTCTTCTTATGATGTAACGAGTACATCAGGTGTTATGGGAAGTGTTCCCAGTTCCGGCTGACCTAGTTAATGCAGCCTGACAATCATTTACTGATTTGAGTAATAGAAATTGATAATGTTTTATGTGTAAGCCATAGTAAAGAGATGCGTTTTTAGTCTAGATTTAAACTGACAGAGTGTGTCTGCTTCCCGAACAATGCTAGGAAGACTGTTCCAAAGTTTAGGCGCTAAATAGGAAAAGGATCGACCGCCTGCAGTTGATTTTGATATTCTAGGTATTATCAACTGGCCAGAGTTTTGAGACCGCAATAGACGTGATGGAGTATAATGCGTTAAGAGTTCGCTCAAATACTGGGGAGCTAAACCATTTAGTGCTTTGTAAGTAATAAGCAAGATTTTAAAATTTATTCGATGTTTAATAGGGAGCCAATGAAGTGTTGACAGAACCGGGCTAATATGGTCATACTTCCTTGTTCTAGTAAGAGCTCGAGCTGCTGTGTTTTGGACCAGCTGGAGTTTGTTTATTAAGTGAGCAGGGCAACCACCCAGTAAAGCATTACAGTAATCTAGCCTTGAGGTCATGAACGCATGAATTAACTGTTCAGCATTTTGCATCGAAAGGATGTGCCGTAATTTAGATATATTTTTAAGATGGTAGAATGCAGTTTTACAGATGTTAGAAACGTGGCTTTCAAATGAAAGATTGGTATCAAAGAGCACACCCAGGTTCCTAACTGACGACGAGGACTTGACAGAGCAGCCATCGAGTGTTAGACAGTATTCTAGGTTACTACTTGCAGAGTTTTTTTGTCCAATAATTAAAAATTCATTTTTTTCTGAATTAAGTTGCAGGAAATTACTAGACATCCAATGTTTTATATCAGCTATGCATTCCGTTAATCTTGTGAATTGGTAAGTTTCATCAGGGCGTGAAGAAATATACACTCACCTAAAGGATTATTAGGAACACCATACTAATACTGTGTTTGACCCCCTTTCGCCTTCAGAACTGCCTTAATTCTACGTGGCATTGATTCAACAAGGTGCTGAAAGCATTCTTTAGAAATGTTGGCCCATATTGATAGGATAGCATCTTACAGTTGATGGAGATTTGTGGGATGCACATCCAGGGCACAGCTCCCCTGTTCCACCACATCCCAAAGATGCTCTATTGGGTTGAGATCTGGTGACTGTGGGGGCCATTTTAGTACAGTGAACTCATTGTCGTGTTCAAGAAACCAATTTGAAATGATTCAAGCTTTGTGACATGGTGCATTATCCTGCTGGAAGTAGCCATCAGAGAATGGGTACATGGTGGTCATAAAGGGATGGACATGGTCAGAAACAATGCTCAGGTAGGCCGTGGCATTTAAACAATGCCCAATTGGCACTAAGGGGCCTAAAGTGTGCCAAGAAAACATCCCCCACACACTTACACCACCACCACCAGCCTGCACAGTGGCAACAAGGCATGATGGATCCATGTTCTCATTCTGTTTACGCCAAATTCTGACTCTACCATCTCAATGTCTCAACAGAAATCGAGACTCATCAGACCAGGCAACATTTTTCTAGTCTTCAACTGTCCAATTTTGGTGAGCTCGTACAAATTGTAGCCTCTTTTTCCTATTTGTAGTGGAGATGAGTGGTACCCGTGTGGGTCTTCTGCTGTTGTAGCCCATCCGCCTCAAGGTTGTGCATGTTGTGGCTTCACAAATGCTTTGCTGCATACCTCGGTTGTAACGCTCTTCTATCAGCTTGAATCAGTCGGCCCATTCTCCTCTGACCTCTAGCATCAACAAGGCATTTTCGGCCACAGGACTGTCGCATACTGGATGTTTTTCCGTTTTCACACCATTCTTTGTAAACCCTAGAAATGGTTGTGTGTGAAAATCCCAGTAACTGAGCAGATGTACTTGTACATGTGTAATGACAAATAAACTTGAAACTTGAGATTGTGAAATACTCAGACCGGCCCGTCTGGCACCAATAACCATGCCACGCTCAAAATTGCTTAAATCACCTTTCTTTCCCATTCTGACATTCAGTTTGGAGTTCAGAAGATTGTCTTGACCAGGACCACACTCCTAAATGCATTGAAGCAACTGCCATGTGATTGGTTGATTAGATAATTGCATTAATGAGAAATTGAACAGGTGTTCCTAATAATCCTTTAGGTGAGTGTAGAGCTGAGTATCGTCAGCATAACAGTGAAAACTAATGCCATGCTTCCTAATGATATCTCCCAGTGGTAGCATGTACAGGGTGAAGAGCAACGTTCCTAGCACCGAGCCCTGCGGTACTCCATACTGAACTTGTGATCGGTGTGACATCTCTTCATTTACTGCTACAAACTGATAACGGTCAGATAAGTATGATTTAAGCCATGCCAATGCAGTTCCACTAATGCCAACATAATTTTCGAGTCTATTCAAAAGAATGTTGTGGTCGATAGTATCGAATGCAGCGCTAAGATCGAGTAACACTAATAGAGAAATACAACCACGATCGGATGATAAGAGTAAATCATTTGTAACTCTGATGAGAGCAGTCTCAGTACTATGATACGGTCTAAATTCTGACTGGAAATCCTCACAGATACCATTTCTTTCTAAAAGGAACATAATTGTGAAGACACTGCCTTTTCCAGTATTTTTGACAGGAAGGGTAGATTTGAGATCGGCCTATAATTGACTAATTCTGTAGGATCAAGTTGAGGTTTTTTAATAAGTGGTTTGATAATAGCCAACTTAAACGTTTTCGGTACATATCCTAATAACAAAGATGAGTTAATGATATTAAGAAGAGGATCTATGACCTCTGGTAGCATCTCTTTTAATAGCCTAGTCGGTATAGGGTCGAGCATACATGTTGTTGATTTAGATGATTTAACGAGTTTAGCCAATTCTTCCTCTCCTATAGCAGTGAATGAATGTAATTTTTCTCAGTGACACAACAATGCTCTGTCTCATGTGACACTATAGTAGACGGCTGCATGGTTATAATTTTCTTCCTAATATTATCGATCTTACACGTAAAGAAGTTCATAAAGTCATTACTGCTGTGCTGTTTACAACCATCAGAAGTATAAGCTTTATTTTTGGTTAACTTAGCCACTGTATCAAATAAATACCTAGGGTTGTGTTTGTTTTCTTCTAAGAGAGTCGAGAAATAAGCAGATCTAGCAGTTTTTACGGCCTTTCTGTATGCGATCATGCTCTCTTTCCATGAATTACTGAAAAATCTCTAATTTTGTTTTCTTCCAGCTGCGCTCCATTTTTCTGGCTACTGTTTTAAGGGCCCGGTGTGTGCTCATTGTACCACGGCGTTGGACTATTTTCTTTAATCTTCTTTAAGCGCCGGGAGCAACTGTGTCTAAAGTGCTGGAAAAAAGAGAGTCAATAGTTTCTGTTGCAAAATCGAGTTCCTCTAGGCTATCTGGGATGCTGAGGAGATGAAACTGATGAGGAAGATTATTTAAAAGCAATTTTTAGTGGCGGCAGTGATAGTTCTGCCATATTTGAAGCGAGGGGGACGGCTTTGCAGCCTTAGCTAAATTAAGTATACATGATACTAGGTAATGATCTGAGATGTCGTCGCTCTGCTGCAGAATTTCAACGGTATCAACATTTATTCCATGTGACAATATTAGGTCTAACGTATGATTAAGGCGATGAGTGGGTCCTGACACATGTTGCCTTACTCCAATAGAGTTTAGAATGTCTCTAAATGCTAATCCCAATGCGTCTTTTTCATTATCTACATGGATATTAAAATCACCAACAATTAGTACTTTATCTGCAGCCAGTACTAACTCGGATAGAAAGTCAGCAAATTCTTTGATAAAGTCTGTATTGTGCCCTGGTGGCCTGTATACAGTAACCAACACAAATGTCAAACGGGATTTATCAATTACACTACATAATGCTACATAAAGCACCAAAACTTCAAAAGAATTATATTTGAAACTAGACTTCTGAGTAATACTGAAGATATTATTATAAATTACAGCAACCCCTCCCCCTTTACCTTTCAGACGCGGCTCGTGTTTATAACAATAATCTTGGGGGGTGGACTCATTTAAAGTAATGTAGTCGTCAGGTTTTAGCCAGGTTTCTGTCAAACACAGCAAATCTAGATTATTATCTGTAATTATATCATTAACAATAAGTGCTTTTGGGGAAAGGGATCGAATATTCAGCAACCCGAGCTTTATCATTTGATCATCTGTATTATATCTGTTGTTTATTCGTTTGACATCAATTAAGTTTTTACTGTTGAATGGTCTTGATGTTTTTTTGTATTTACTAATTCGGGGAACAGACACAGTCTCTATGTGATAATATCTAGGTGAAAGAGTCTCTATGTGTTGGGATTTATCTGACTTCTGTAACGGGAGACAGCTAGCAGACGGTTGGGTAAGCCAGTCCGTCTGCTTCCTGACCTGGGCCCCAGTTAGTCAAGGTTTAGCTTTAAGACTATATGCCAACATATAACATATATAACATTCTTCTTTCAGACGAACACAATCAGAGTTATATTAAAAAATATCCTGGCTAATCCAAGCTTTATAATGGCAGTGAATGGCAGCCCAAAATTTGAAGCCCAAAAAAGTATATCCATCTATTATAAAAGTACTCCACACGGCTCCAGGGGGTTAATAAAGGCCTTCTGAAACGAATCGATGAGTTCGTGTAAGAAAAATGTCCATATTTAAAACTTTATAAAGTAAAATATATAGCTTCCGGTGGACCGCCTTCAATATTCAATTTACGCAGAAAGCCTCTCACAGTTCAAAATGTTTACACTATGTCCGACGTCATCGTCCCGCCAGTTACGCTTTTTCCGTAAATTAAATAAAGAAGGTGGTCCACCAGAAGCTAGATATTTTACTTTATAATGTGTTATTACAAAAACCCATAATTTCACTTGAGAAGGTCTTTATTAACCTCCAAAACCATGTGGAGTACTTTTATAATGGATGGATGCACTTTTTTGGGCTGCCATTCACTGCCATTATAATGCTTGGAAGAGCCAGGACATTTTTCAATATAACTCAGCTTGTGTTCATCTGAAAGAAGAATGTCATATACACCTAGGATGACATGAGGGTGAGTAAATCATGGGATAATTTTAATTTTTGAGCGAACTATCCCTTTAAATACATTTTATTTCTTACAAACATGCATAATGTTTATGTCTTACAAACTGGTCAGTGGAAGAGACTGAATATATTTAATTAGTTGATCTGACTTTTTTTTTTTTTTTTTGAATAAATAAATGCACTTGTAGGTTAAATGAAAATGTGTAAGAATCGGATTGGATTCACTCAGGTTTATGAGAATTAGTGCATGTAAACATTGCCTACCTGTGTCTCTTCTTAAATATCTGAAAATAAAAGGGTAAATGAATCATCTTTTTTTTAATATGCACAAAAAATATTTGTGCAGATCTAATGCTGTACCAAAGCAACTCAATATGGTTGTTGTTAAATAAATAGCGGGTTACATTTGACTTGGTCTGAGAGTTTCCAAATGTTTTTTTGCTATTGTAGATTTGTCTGTTTTGATCAACGCTTTGGCTGCTTGGAATTCTTCAGCAGTTTGCCTGTATTTTCTCTGTTTACCCCGAAAAGAGGATCAGTTCTGTGGGGTTAAGGTTAGGTACACAGAGGAGTTTACCAAGGACAGGAAATGAGGGAAGATATTACAGAAAGCCTGATGAGGATCTGTCTTATTGCTTCAGTTATGACAATCCCATGTTTAATATGAGAATGCATTAAAACATTTTCATAATTGTAATACTGCACACTGACATGTACACACAATTTGAGTTGTGCTTCTCAGTGCTCGGTCCAACATTGTCATAAGTGTGTGAAAGGATCTCAACTCTGGTGGTAAGACTGCAGTGTGCACTGCTGTTGAAAGCCTGTTTGTGCTGCATGACTGCATTTCACTCAGTCAGAGGTGAAGCACTTTTCATGCACATAGGCTGAGAAATGTGTTAAATTTCTTTAATAACAGGATGTTGGACAGAGTGAATTAGCATGATCAGCCTTTGCACAGATAAAGAATATCTCTCTATGTGGTTGTGTTGTGCATTGTGTACCTGTATCTCTGAAGCTCCTAGCAGAAGCCATACACTTAGACTTTAGTAGCTTCTCTTTAATGCCACACAAAAGGTCTTCCTTCCTGTCATTCATACAGTTTCCTGTGGGTTTCTCATCGACTTCTCCATTAGAAGGAGATTGCACGAAAAAAACAAAACTGATGCTGTGAGTATCCAGAGTGGTCGATGAACAGGTTGGCATTTGCTTACACGGGAACGGGAGAAATCAGGGAATATGTACACCAGGCCATCTGTGCTCATGTAACATGAGAGATAGATCACTAGAGGCCCCTTTTCTTTTCTTTTTGTGAGAATGTTGGCTCCTAGTTGTGTGTTTGTGTCGGTCTCCTGAGGTGTGGGTATATTTGGTATAAACACTCTCCAGAGTTACTTATAAGGCCTGCTTTTTATTTGTGGCTGAAATTAAAACTCAATAGCAAATGTTTGCATAGTACAAACACATCTGTAGCTTACAATGTATTTGAAGGGATGTAGGTTGGTCTCTCACTGTCTGTACATATGGGGCCGACAAGTGCATCTACGCAGTCTGTTCGAGAATAGGACATGAGTATCTAGGAATATACATAATTTGTATATAAATATTAAATGTAAACTGAACTTGCAAACGCATTTGAATTTTGATGGTAAAATTCTTCTTGTAGACTTTAATGAAAGAAATCCGGTCCTGTCCATCAGGATTTCTCCACATGTGTTTGATCACAGATCAGTTGCACTTGTCTCATTAGTGGTAAATGTGTGCTCTATCAAACAAGATTAAAAGTTTTTTTCTCCAAGCAGCTAAAAAGATGTTCAGTACAGTTCAGTACGGTACGCATTGGTTGACAGTTTTTCGTTGCAGCCTGCAGCCGTGGCTCAAACAAAGCGTGTCTTCTTATGACAACAGCCACATGCTGAGAAGCAAGAACAAGATTTGCGGTATGTCGTCATTGTTGTTTACTGTGTCGCTTTCTTCTTCACGTTAGAATGACGTCAATCATTACGCCACGCCTATCATAGGCGTGTAAGGGGTGTAAGCATGTAAGGGGTGCTGTTGGCGATGGAAATGCAGGGTTTACGGTCCCAAATCGTACCTAGGGCTGGGCACCGAACGGCGATACTTTTATGGAAAAAAAAAACTATTTATCTTTCGGTTCCAAAAGCCAAGCGGCTGTGTCTGTGTGAGCCTGTAGCATACTTGCATGTAAGGACCTAAAGCACCGGCGATTGGCTGTCCACCACCACGTGACGGGTAGGATTTCTGAAGATACCCGCAGTCACACAACACAAGTGTAGTTGTTTTTTTCTCCATGTGTTCTACCACGTCGTTTTACAATGCCAAAGAGGTCTAAAGTGTGGCTACACTTTATAAAAGTGGATGCCGAGTCCACAAAGTGCAACATATGCGATAAGAGTATTGCAACCAAAGGCGGCAATACCACCAATTTAATGAAGCACTTGACCATGCACGGGATCAATATTAAGGCAGAAAATTGCACTGTATTTGACTGTAAAAAGATGGAACCAGAGGATTGCAGTCAAACCCACCCCCATCAACATCATCTGGCATTTCAGGGATTGTAGCAGTAAGAAAGGTCACCTTTTTTAGCGAACAGAAGTTAAAGTAATTGTTTACTCTAACGCGAGTGGTTTGAATGTGTGGATGCAGCTCTGCGTTGCTCTGTAATCTAGGAGCTATAACGTTATTCTTTGACCAGGCAGGCAACATCTTTGTTTTTCCAACGTAATGTTAAGGTTACACATTTTAGAAATACTTGACAGATAAGTGTAATTTCACTACTTAAACCGAATGCATCCCCATAACGTTGACTACAACTTTATGTATGTTAGCTTGTGCTGCTAGTCAGTTGCTGTAGCGTTAGCGCTGTCTATTTCCCATTAGCCTCTGCACCGGTCCACCCTGATGTTAGGAATAGGAAGACAATACCAGAAAGTGTCAATCCCTTCACACTGTCAGCAAGAGGGAAAATATCCATGCAAAGATGAGATCAGTGCCACAGAGCAGTCACAGAGTTTATTGTTAAAGGTTTGCTACCTTTTTCGACAAAATCTCACTAGATCTTTACAATTAATGGCAGAACATGGTTTGGAAATGTTAAAGATTCCCTGTGGTGAAAATCAAGTTTTTAAATGTTGTTTATAATTTGCATATTCATGTATCTGTATATAGTAAATGAAGCAAGGGTGTAGAGTAACATTCAAGCTATTTTAAGGCATGAACACATATTTTTTTTTCACTGGAAAAAACGTTTAAATACGTAAGGGATTTTAATGAATATTTCTGACTGGCACACTAAGGCAAAAGATGCAAATAACTGTCTTTAAAACAAATTTTTGATGAACAATCTAATTGATTTCACCATTCAACTAGTTGGGTTTTGGACACCCAGCCAGTTAATTGAGTATTGTGACACATCCCTACTCAAAACAAACACATCACACCCCAAACACAGTAACAATACCCCAACATAACACAACACACAAGCATTACACTCCAGCATAAACCAACATAACACACAACCCAAAGCAAACGCATAGCATTCCAATTTAACCCAACACACCCATCGCACCCAATGCACACATCACACCACAGTGCAATACCCAACACAAGATGTCTGGCACAATCAGGCTTTGTCAGTGTAGATCATCTCAGACAACTGGAGTGATTGGACTGCAGAATCATTCTGAACAGAGATAAACTTCTGAAACAGTTGCACAGCTCATGATTATGAACTGTCTGCTGAGCAGAGTTTGGGACACGTCGCAGCTGCTGCAGCTTTGGCACGGATGCTTTTGGACTGTGTAACACTTTGAGAATTAGTGAAAGGTTATGGCTGTGGTATATTTTCTAATGGAAAGATGGAAACTTCTGCATGACTAAAATGACAAGCAGAAACAGCTGAGTCTGGGCATTTTCCCCATTCATCGATGTAGCAGCAATCTGAAACAGATATTAGCTGAATCACTGGACTTGGGTGCAGGACAGGATGAATATACTTACACTGTGACAGTAGCATTACTGTACTGGTAGTATTAGTTGGAGTAGACTGCAGCAGTAGATTTCTGTCACACCACTATCGTCAAAGGTTTATTAAATGATAACAAGGAACGTTTAGCGATAAAATTTATTTATTAGCAATAGCAACAGCGATAGCAAATTTAAGGTTGGTGGTATGGAACTGTTCTGGGCAAAACTCCCCGCTCATTCAAGCAGCCATGCCTGGACAAAACAGGGAGCGCAGAGCTACATTTCCCCCAGAACAGTTTTAGCAAATAATTGGACAGAGACCTCTCACAGACTGGTACCTAGAATTCAAAATACACGAACATCACCTGAAAGAGAAAAGCAGACATGAGAAATCAAATATGACAGTAATTTCCCAGAATACATGAGCAGAAGTGTAGCACTGAACCACGAGGCAGTCCTATATTGGAGGAGTAGGGGATGGAGGCGGGTAACGAGCAGAGCGTGGTGATCAAGCAGCTCTGAAAGGCTGGCAGGTGTATTTAACAACGCAGTCTAATCAGGAACATATCCCTATTGGATGGCATGGATCAGCTGAATGTCAGCTGACACGAGTCTTGCCAGAACTAACGCTTACGCTTGATTATTGTGATGTATAATTATTCATATTGTGATATAAGAATTTAGTCAAAACGTCCAACATTACACTGGAGTCATGTTTATTGTAAATTATTAAATAGTTTAGTGGCAAAAACATTTTTCTAACAGAGATGAAGAAATTTTACAGTGTGTAAGTGACAGATTGCAGCCAGCTGCTACGACAGTGAGGAAACAGCAAGACACACACACACACACACACACACTGTTCAGTTTACTTGTTAATTATAACTGCTAAAGTTTGTCTAACTATGTGAAAAGTTATCAAATAACATCTGAAAATAAAAAAATGGGAAAGAATGCTTTTGTTTTGAGCATTACATTACATTTTAGTGTATAACAACTGCATGAATTGACAATGCAGATTTAGAATTAGTATTTACCTTTTCTATACAAATAAACCTGTTTTTAAGAAAGATAACCATAGATACAACTTCTAGAAAGCTATGTTTTAATGCCCATTGTTTGTAAGGGAATTCTGCTCAGTCAGACTATAAACCTGAAGACCCTGATTACTGTGGCATGCTTAGACTAATCAAACTCAAATCTGTTTCAGAACAAGGAATTGCCTTTCATGCCTGAAAATAAGACGGGGCAACATTCTTTGGCTTTTTTTAAGTAAAATGCTGTTTTCCCATCATTTCTAATGAGATCTTTTGTCCTTCCTTGTATTGGTTGGAAATGAGGAGTGTCAGGTTGACTGGCCACATTCTCCACATTCATGTTTAATGATTTGTCTCAGTCATTAGTCGCTCTGTCCAATAATGACCCAAGGCCAGTGTCCTCTATCCTTTCTGTGATACTAAAGACTAAGAGGAGACAAAAACAATAGCATGCTGACGAGAGTTGCCAGGTTTGCGTAACAAAACTAGCCCAATTGATATTCAAAACAGGCTCAATCACAGCCAAAACTAGCCCAATCACGTTCCAGGAGGCCCCGATAAAAACTGGAACCCCGGAACAACCCACAGAATAAAAAAACAGCCTGAGGCAATAGTGTAAAAGTAGCCCAATTCCCACGGACTTGGCAACACTGATGCTGACTTCATTAACTCCCTCAACCATAGTGTAATCACAACAAAAGGACAATAAAATCTTACTAAATCCCAAGGAAGAACAATTTACAGTGTTAAAGTGAAGGAATAACAAAGGTTTTTTTAATCCTCTTAATCCATAATATTTGAATCTTCTGCAAAGTGTGTAAGATAACTCCTGGAATCTTTGACCTGAGAAATAAAATTTTCCTTGAGCTTTTGGCATATAAGAGGCCATCATACTATAAGAAAATACTGTAATTTTCAGAACTGAAAACTTGTCCTTGTTAGTCCAAAAACAGCTTTTATTGTAACCAAGCCCAGAGAATGACTGCATCTATGACCGCCTCTGCAGAAGTAAATCAACGCCTCCTTCATCATTGCAACTTTGACCCCGCCCACTGGTGTGTTAGTGAGAGTAAGGAGAGAAGAAAGATGCAGAATCACTCCATTAAAATAGCATTACCTTCCAAAGGATCCTGATGCTAAGAATGTGGTTATTTATTTTCAACAATGTGAATGTCTCAGTTGAGCATTATTTAGGCTATTTGTATTCAGTACATTTCACTGGATTCTTTGGTCGCAGTTTCAGCGCAGGCTTTGCAAACAGACTTTATTGCCTCGACAGTATTGCCACAATAATCTGTGACCAGTGATTTCTGATATGTAATGATTCATGTACAGTCAGATGTTCTTTATCTATGTGACAGTAATTCAATGGTCAACTTGATCACTGGAATTGCCAAACAGCGCAAGTTTATCAGTGACTCTCGCCAAAACTCCCGTAATAATCAATGGATCTCTTATTTACATTTAACCTTGAGAGCTGTAATAGTAAAAACGTGCTACAAGTTTTCGAGAGAGTTCCACATGTAATACTAGCTTTCATATGCAAAGATGTCAGCCAATCACAGCAGAGGGCGTTTACACTGAAGTCTCACAGCAGCCAGTCACAGCAGTGGGCATTTACACTGAAGTCTCACATCAGCCAATCACAGCAGTGGGCATTTACACTGAAGTCTCACAGCAGCCAATCACAGCAGTGGGCATTTACACTGAAGTCTCACAGCAGCCAATCACAGCAGTGGGCATTTACACTGAAGTCTCAGCAGCAGCCAATCACAGCAGTGGGCGTTTACACCGAATTCTCAGCAACAGCCAATCACAGCAGTGGGCGTTTATGCTGAAGTCTCAGAGCAGCCAATCACAGCAGTGGGTGTTTACACTGAAGTCTCACAGCAGCCAATCACAGCAGTGGGAGTTTACACTGAAGTCTCACAGCAGCCAATCACAGCAGTGGACGTTTACACTGAAGTCTCACAGCAGCCAATCACAGCAGTGGGCGTTTACACTGAAGTCTCACAGCAGCCAATCACAGCAGTGGGCGTTTACACTGAAGTCTCACAATGTAGTTCATGATCCCTTTAAATTTTAAGTACACTCAACTTGGATGTTTAAGTAATTTCAACTTAAAGTACATTCAACTGACTTAAAAAAAATTGTTGAATCTTGTTATACTTATATACTACTTATAAAAAAAATTGATGCGCATGAGCGAGCCCGAAGTCCCATGAGACCGAAGTCCTGTTTTTACATGATATTGGTGGGTTAAACCACAATTTTACTTTAAAGTTTTTATGATGTTGTTGAGTTGCTCATAAAGTCTGGGTTGTTGATAATCGGCATATGAGTGACAGTGCCTATTATCTTGTGATTACAATGAAACATTTCATTCATCTGTATGGTCGAGTGTCCCAGTCGTAAGCCACTGATGGTCTCCTGTGTTCCCACAATCCGCATACATGCTGATCTGAATGGACTCGCCATGGAAAGTAGATTAAGGGGCACTGGGTGCACAGATGAAACGCTGATGAAACCTCTCAACACCATAATGGCTGGCCTGTTTCCCATGTAGAAAAACTCCAGCTCTGGCATGTAAATCCCTGTGTTGTTCATCAGATATGTGTTGAATTTCCCAAGCACAGTTGAGGGGTGCTGTGGTCTGTCCTGGAGCTTTCCAGATCTTACTGTCCACCTGCTACATCTTTGTGGAAATGAAGTGAACTCCAACTATTTGCTATAATGTTTTACCATGCTAATACTTACAAGTAAGCTCAACAAGGGTATACTATTAAGCTATTAAAATAATTAATTTAATCAATGGTTCTTGTCTATTCACTAAACCTAGGTTTAGTGGAAAAATGTGAATCAACCTACATTTCTGCAAAACTCCAATAACGTACATACAATTTACTGCAGTTTCCAGCTGAAATGAACATTAGTAGCAGTAAAACACCAACAGCTTTTATTCCTTTTCACACAAATTATGATTACAGACAGAGGCAGATTATTGATTAATAAAGACTTATTTTTACGTTTCCTTGCACAATACCATGTTATGGCCTCAAAACAATTTTACCATAGTGCATGATTTGTAAACAAATTTTCTTTTTGACATGGTAAAGTTGCTTGATACCTGACCTGGTACACTGCACTTGCGATACAAAACTCACAATAAAAGAGCTCAAAGACTTGCAGAAGCAAGAAATAACGTTGTAATAAAACGTTGCCAGATTAACATTCATCTGTTTCAGATAAATCTGAATGCAGCTCACTAGACATTTCACTTCGAAAGTGTCACGAAACAAGCAAAAAAACAACGTAATATCATTTTGCAGAAATTTCACCACAGGCATGATTTTCCAATGACCCTGGTTTGCATATATTTATTTGGTAAGTTATTTCTCACAGCATTCTGGACTAACAGATTCAGATGTATCAATAGTGTCAGTACTTTTTGTATAATGAACTGCTAAATTGCTTATTTGACTGTTGTGCTTAGCAGCTGATTTTGTGCATAGCGGTGATAGTTTCATCTCGGTTAACCATAGACCCGATATAGTCCGACTATGAGTAACTCACTTCTAGGCAAAATAACCTTGAATTTGGTTGCATGCCATTTTTTGCCATAGTAACTATAGCGAAATTTATGATATCCCATCATGTGAGTGAAGTCAACAGTTATTACAAGGTGTTTGGCTTCATTTCTTTGACATGTTCATGTTCTAGATGACTAGATGATCTATTCTTGGGCTATGGTTAGACGTCTATTAAATTTTCACTGACAGCCCAAATTTAGCCTATTTTTTTAGCTTAGACGCCAGGGCTGTGTTTGAACGGCTATTATTTGTCTTTTAAACACAAAATTGCTTGCTTGGGACATCATTCCTTACTTGTTTACCCGTCCGGTTTTTCAGTTTAATTTGCAACCTGACATTGCACACTTGCAGTGCAGACAGCTTTGTTGAAAATAATGGTAGCAGTCTAGTTTTATTGTGATTGATTCAAATACAACTTTTTGTAGACATTTTTAAGTCTCTTTATGAACCTTTTTTATGTCATCCCCAAAAGAGTTTGTTTCAGATTTAGCAAACTTCTGAGGACATTTTTCCGTTATTTTGCAATATATATAATGGCCAAGAATTAATAATTCGTTCTCTAGTTTTAGTAAATCATTGCCACGTTGAACTAATTTGTTCGCTCATTTTGATTTAACTAAAACAAGGGCATGAATTGTCATATCATGTGCACGATTTACTTCAAACAAGGGAACGAATTAGTAAAAACATGCTGAAATATTAGTAAGTCGTAAGAACAAATTATTAATTTGTGGCAATGAATATGTGACATATTGGCTGCGTCTGAAATCTTAGGCAGCTGACTTGTTGCCTTGCAGACCTATCAATGGCAATGACTATGCAGACAACATTTGCACACAAAGGTATCTCACAAAACTTTCGGAGAGACTTCTGAGGCAGAAGAAAATAGAGAGAGCTTTGGTGATAACTAAGCAAATATTAATTACTAAAATAGTAATTTCTTGCTACAAAAAAAGTGGATAAAGTTGGTCAAAAATGAACATTTACACACAAGCTGACCACCAACTGCAACTTTCAGATGCCATATTTATGTTTTAGCTCAAATGTAATGTAATGGAACGCACAGAATTGTGGGATATTAAAGGCAGTGAAGGATACATCTATGCTGCCTTCAAAAATCGATCAGATGAAGAATCTCAGGAGGCAGGAGGTGGCACGATCATTGGATTCAGACGTGCCTTGATGCCTTCCTACCTCTGTATCCAGTGAAGGCAGCAGTTTTCAGATTTCAGACACAGCCATTTTTTCTCCGTATGTCATGTGTCATGTGTCTTTGAACGTATAGTAAATTCAGAAACAGGCTCAGAACTCTTACAATGTCTTACAATAAGTTCCCTGTGTTGACTGTAAGCCTGACAGAGCCAAGTTTTTAATTTTTTCATTTACTGAAGTGCCCAGAACAGTTGATTCATAAGGGCTGTCAAACAAGAAGAATGTTCTGGAAACGTTTCATCAGAATAACAGTTGCTGAGCCAGCTGTTCTGAACCGCTGTGTGTGAAGAACTTGAGCAAACTGCCACTGTGTGCCTCACTGTCATGCTGTGTTATGTCTGTATACTATATTATTTTATTAAAAAAAAAAAAATATTCATTGAAAAACTTAAACTGCTATGGATGTTATAGAAGGCAGTGAAAAAAAATTCCTCTCGGGAAAGGTGTGTCTGGAATGAATTGTGGAAAAAGGGATTGGTTATGCAGCAGCTGGATCATATTCATTATAATGTTTATTTATGTGCTCTGATACAATGCAGATATTGAGTGAGTCAGTTATTGATTTCATGCATATTCTGTTTTTCTCTTCAGATTTCACAAGCACTTATATTTTGATGAGCCCTCATTAAAAGCGCAACATCACCGGCATGACTCATGAGTTCTCAGAAACCATTTGCTTCATTCACTGGCACCTCATACTAAATTCATTTCAACGTTGATTTAAAAAAAGACATGATTAGGGTTTCCCCCCAAATCTACACTAATGAATGTGCGTTTAGCTGTGGTGTGATGACAGCAGTGTGTATGTAAATAATTGATTTGCTGCAGCTGGCTGATGGCCGTGGAAACAGGAAGACACCAGCTGATGAAATAATCTGTCAGATCCTTTTCATCAGAGAGCACCAGTCTCATTTATGAAAGACTGATAATTATGTCATAATTACAAGGTCTTTCCTGTATTTTGTCTTCCTACCAATCTATGGCTCTGTTCCAAAATCATCTATAGCAGCAAATAGTGCTCCTCAACTAAGTGCTGCTACTCACCTAGTAAAGTAGCTGCTTCTTTAAATAGAGTTGCTACTCAACTCAAGGGAGTTGTCACACTACACTTTTCATTCCATTGTCTTTCATTCACACACATGCAACTTTGGGAGACAGGAAACACAAGCTCATGTGAATTATGTGTTCCAAAGTTCAAGTTTGGTGAACTCTTCCCTGCAAATTCATACCATGTGATAGGCGTGATTTCTTAGCTGAATTTAAAGAATTATTAAGGATTATTTATGATATTAGAATATGTGATGTATCAACATGATATCAGAGTATTTCATTTTTAAATGAAGTTTAAAATGCCCACAGTTTTTGTCAGTACTGGTATATTGGGACACCCTTAAAGGGGACCTTTTATGCAAAATTCACTTTTATAAAGTGTTTGAACATATAATGGTAAAAATCTGCCTATTCCTTTTTTTAATAATCCCCATAAATTATAAACAGTCTCTCTAAACAAGCGGTTCCAGATTTCGCCCTACTCTCAGGTAAGCCATGACTGGTGACGATCTGCCCTATTATCATAGATCCCGCCCTGAGTGAGCCGCAGCAGTCCACCGTTTCTGTTTCCTGATTATAGCAGCTGGAGACATACAATGTCTGCGCCAAAAACAAAAACCCATTACAAATGTTCTGTTATTGGTTGTACCAACAAACATAAGAGTCTCCATAGACTCCCGGCATCTGAGCCACTGAAGACACTGCGGTTGAATTTCATTTATGAAGGAAATGTGCCAAAGAAAGTCATTAAAGTGTTTTATATTGGCGCAAATAATTTTACACCGGACTGCTTCACAAACAAGGGTCAGTTCAACACTGGATTTGCACAAAAGTTGTTTCTGAAAGATTTTTAGATTAACGTGACGGCGCATGCTTGTCGATGAGTTGAATCAACTTAACTCCACAACAACTACATACATTTATCCACTAACCATTCAGAATCGTCCAGTTGAGTCTCTCCATCAGTGTCCGACTCTGGTTTGAACATGTAAGCCTGAACACCGCTACTGACAATTTCTGACTTTTTGGCTGCGTGACATTCTCCAGTTTTGTTGTTGCCGGTGTATCAAAAGCACAAGCTGTAAACAGAGCTGTAAAAAGCTCCACTCTCTTCTGGAAAGGGGGTGGGGAGCAGCAGCTCATTTGCATTTAAAGGGACACACAAAAAAAGGTGTGTTTTTGCACACCCAAATTGGGGCAAATTTGACAAGCTAAAATAAATGATCTGGGGGATATTTTGAGCTGAAACTTCACAGACACATTCTTGGGACAGAGACTTATATTACATCTTATTAAAAGGGGCAAAATTGGTCCCCCTTTAATTCCAGTAGACATATATTAGCATGGTGCTATGTTAGTGACACAATATTCTAGTAAGTACAAAAAATGCATAGCATGAATAGTTTTAATTATAGAATATTTTATCTGTATGGTCAATAGTTTTCACTGTTCTTTTCATAATGAATTCTGGGATTGCCTTAGACACACAAGACACATGCAATGCTGGCTAAAATTTAGCCATTGTTAGAAGTTACAGTATTTATATTTTAACTTTTGTACAGATTGTTGATTGGGGCTCCCAAAGCCAGGGCTTTATCCAATCAGGGGGCAAACATCACAGGTGGGCTGTACAGCTGTGACATCACCCCCCATCCTGATGACTGTACACGAGTGGACTTTGACAATGATGGTAAGCAGAAAAATCATCTTATAGCTTCAACAGTCTTTGTATCAGAGATTTAACAATATCATGAGAATTCGGGCATGCTCAGTAGATGCCTACTGGCTGCTGTCGTGCATATAATTTGTTGTCTTAGTGGTTTCAATGCTCATCAAGTCAGCAGTGGCAGGATTCACTGATAAATCTTGAAATTCTAAACGTGACTTGGTTTCTGTTCACGGTGACTTTCACAGTTGATGTTCGTGTGGAGAATAAGGAGAATCAGTGGATGGGTGTAACGGTTCAGAGCCAAGGACCTGGAGGCAAGATTGTGGTATGTCAACAGTGTTGAATTTTAATGGACCATTAATTGTCTTCCAGTTACATCGCTTAGACATTTTAGATTTATTATTTGTGCCACACAATGTCTGACAAGTACTATATCAGCAAAGAACTCTTTCTTTCTGTGTCAGACATGTGCCCATCGCTACCAGCGTCTGTTGTTCCCGAACACACCCCAAGAGGCGCGCGACATCACTGGACGCTGCTACATGCTCAGCCAAGACCTGAGCATTGACAGCCAATCAGATGAGGATGGAGGGAACTGGAAATTCTGTGATGGCCGCACTAGGGGTCATGAAAGATTTGGGGCCTGTCAGCAAGGCTTGGCAGCCACCTTCACTAAAGACTACCATTATGTCATCTTTGGAGCACCAGGGGCGTACAACTGGAAAGGTAGAAATGACATTTGATGCAATACATAAAATGATGTTTTTGTAGGCAATCCATGTACACACACACACACGCACGCACGCACGCACACACACACACACACAGAAAATATGCATCAACTCACAATTTCCGTTCATCAAAAAGTTAAAAGCTACAGGTTATTAAACAGAAAAACTCATAGAATAAAGCAGAATATGCTTCAGGCATTATGAACAGACTGTGTGTGTGGTCTGGGTGTGTCATTTGAGGCTGAGAACAGGTCAGAAGTGACTCACAGTTTTGACATTTGGCATGGTCTTATCTCATGGTCTTTTTGTGTTTTTACTTACATTTTATATGCATTTATATGCATTACGTTTTAAATGCATAATGACCCCCACTGGCGAGGAGGAGGGCTGCAACATTTCTCATTCACTATTCTCTTAATTCATAAAAAAATCTATTGTGAAAAGGTACTTTTACCATACTTTTATACTTAAGTGCAAGCTGAATGTAATGTTTTTGGACACTTTTTGCATGTTAACTGCAATTAAATTAAAATGTTTTGTAGTTTAAATTTATATTAAATGCAATTAGCTGACATTTAGAGTGCTTTTGAGACCCACTTAAATTATGATTAATTACAAACAACTAACCCTAAACCAAACCAAACCCCTAACCCCAACCCTATAGTAAATACATGTAAATACAGTGTAACCATATATCTTTTAGGTTCATTAAAATATACTTTAATTTCAATTCTATTGAAATTTGTATGCTATTTAAAAATATTTGTAATTGCACATTTGTAATGATGATGTTACAAATTAGTACATTAAATATATATTAATATAATAGCAAATAACACCATAGAGTTCAACATGTTCTGTGGTATGTTAATGAACACATTGAAATAATTGTACTTGATAAAATGCATGATACAATTTTAATGTTTCAAAATGTTTTTAAAATAAAACTGTGCATCTTTTAAAAGTGTACTTAAGTGTGATAAGAAACATAGGTAACACTTTATTTTACAGTGTCTTTGTTTCATATGTTACATGTACTTACCATAGTAATAACAGTAAATGATGCCTAATTACATGTAACTAACCCTCAACCAAGCCCTAATTCTACCCTAACCCTATAGTAAGTACATGTATTTAATTAATATTACTCAGTACTTAAATATATAATAACACTGTAATAATGACACCTTAAAATAAAGTGTAACCGAAACATAGCTATGAATTTTATTTCATAAATATTATATTATCCACAGTACAGTTTTTAAAAATATATACCTTCAATATTTGAATTACAAGTGCACATTCAATACAATTAACCACACCTTTTCTTCACAGGGTTTGCATGTTTCTCATAGCCAGTACTCAAATCATTAGTTTTCCTGGTCACAATAATCTTGTTGCTTAGCCCTCACCCCATCACATCCGTTCTCTAGGTATAGTGCGCGTCGAGCAGAAGAACAACACTCTGCTGGAAATGGGCTTGTTTGATGATGGTCCTTATGAGGTCGGGGATGAAAACCGTCTCGATCCAAATCTAGTGCCAGTACCAGCCAACAGTTACTTAGGTGAGTTTGAGAACCACATATGTCTGTGAATGAGTATTTGTGTGTGCTGTGGTCAGTCAGTGTGTTTTGACGTTCTTGCATATGTACAGGATTCTCTCTAGATTCCGGCCACAGTATCACAGAAAAGGGCAAACTCATCATAGTGTCAGGAGCGCCGAGAGCCAATCACAGTGGTGCAGTGGTGTTTCTGCGGAAGCAAGGCGAAGCGTCCACCATGCTCGCGTCTGAACATGTTCTGGAAGGACCGGGACTCGCATCCTCATTTGGATATGATGTTGCTGTGGTGGACCTGAATGGAGATGGGTGAGTGATACAAGATCTGTAGAAAATAAATGAACTCCAGTTGTTTATTATGAAAAGGAGTGGGTAGATTGTGAGCGCCCTTGTGAAAAAGAAGTCTGCTCAGTTTCAATATTTGGGCTGCACTTTATTTTACAGTGCTTGCACTTTCAATGTACTTACAGTTTACTCACCCGGATAATTACTACGGAGTAATGTAAGGTAACTACATGGGTTAAGTTAAGGTGTAAGGGTAGGTACCTAGTTATTACCCAGTTAGTGTCATTACTACATGCATATGCTCAAGCGAAACAGGAATATAAAATAAAATGCTACCAATAATTGTATTGAATGTACACTTGTAGTGTTCTTTAAATCTTAAAAGTATAACAAATATATACATTTGCAGATATTAGGTTATAATATTAATCAAATAAAAGGCAACATAAGTGTACTTAAAGAGACTGTGTCTTTTAACACACTTAAGTTGAAACATTTAAAATAATTCATAGCTGTTACAAACTAGTGTTACTCAAAACTCACAAAGGCGAAGGAGAACTTTGAACAGGAACTTTAATCACAAACTCACAGGAAACACCCAAAACACCAGTACACATAAACATCGACGGACAAGCACTGAGGGAAAACTGAGGACTAAATACACAGGGGCAACCGAGGTAATTAACAGGACACAGGTGATGGAAATGACTAATCAGACAGACTGGGGAAAAACTAGGTCACAGGAACAAAACTACAAGCACTGAAAACCACAGACATGTAACAATAGTACTACACTGATTTTGATGTTGACTAACATACTAAAGCACATGTGAAGTATTTGATTATCGTTTTAAATAGTGTGTGTTTTATATTAAATTAATATATTTTAAATGTACTAAATTGTAAATTCATAATTACAAATGTTTCATTTAAAAATACTTGACAGGTTTCAAAAGAAATTAGTATGTATCATAGACAACAGAAGTAATAATGAAATTACCCATGTGAAAAAAACCTATACCAAAATGTATTTAAAATACATTTATTTCATACTAACAATACTACAAACCATTAACATATTTACTGACATATCGCTTGAGACTTACTGATATAAATATTATAATGTAACTTTATTTGGAGTACGTCTTTATTGCACAATGCACGTTTCTTAATATTAAGCCTAAAATGTGTTTTAATATCAATATTATTAAGGATAGCATGATCACTGTATAATATCAGTGGTTAAATGCAAGATATTTAAAGTGTACGTGAAGGTATATTAACAATAGTCGCACTTTAGCACAATCAAATATAATTAAGTATGTCTTTAGTTGGACCTCAGCACTATTTCTGGATAACTAAAGTACATTAAGTATAAAATGAGTTGTTCCAATTTAGCAGACTTTAAGTTTATCAATTTAGTATACCAACAGTACAATTGCAGGGTATTTATATTAAGTATATAAATATGTAAATGTATTTGTTGTATACTTAGCATAAAATAAATGTATTTCAAATATATTTTAGTATATTTATTTTTCACTATATAAAAGATGTATTTAAATCCTACTTAAAGGGATAGTTCACCTCTTACTCCCTCAAGCCAGGTGTGTATAACATTCTTCTTTCAGACGAATACAGTCGGAGTTATATTAAAAAATATCCTGGCTAATCCAAGCTTTATAATGGCAGTGAATGGCAGCCCAAAATTTGAAGCCCAAAAAGTGCATCCATCCATCATAAACATACTCGATGGGTTTGTGTGAGAAAAATATTCATATTTAAAACTATAAAGTAAAATATCTAGCTGCCGCCATACCGCCTTCCGTATTCATTTTACGGAAAAAGCGTAACTGGCGCGACGATGACTTCGGACATAGCGTTTTGAACTGTAAGAGGCGTTACACTTTCTGCGTAAATTGAATACGGAAGGTGGTCTGGCGGCAGCTAGATATTTTACTTTATAGTTTTAAATATGGATATTTTTCTTACACAAACCCATCGATTCACTTCAGAAGGCCTAAATTAACCCCCCAGAGCCGTGTGAAGTACGTTTATAATGGATGGATGCACTTTTTGGATTAACCAAGACCATTTTTAATATAACTCAGATTGTATTTATTCGGTAAGTAAATCATGGGGTAATTTTCATTTTTTGGTGAACTATCCCTTTAAGTGCCTAATCCCAAAAGCAGTCTGAAGTTCAGCTAACTGAATTTAATATAAATTTAAACTATAATACATTTTCATTTAACTGTAAATAACATGTACTTAAGTCTCTGAAAACAGTATTCAGTTCGCACTTAAGTATATTCTTTTAAAGTATATTATCAAAGGTATCTTTGCAAAAATATGCAAAAAATTCCTTTGTGCACATGAAAAAATTCTCACGAGCACACTAAAGTGTGTATTTTTTTATTTTGCAAAGGTCCGTTTAGGGTCTCCGTACTTTTTTTTTTTTTAAATGTGCTAAATTGACTACTTTATCAGAAGGGTGGGCAGCTAAATGATGTTGATTGTCCCTCCAGTTGGCAGGATGTTGTGGTTGGTGCACCCCAGTTCTTCCAGAGAGATGAGGAAGTGGGTGGAGCTGTGTACGTTTACATCAATAAGGCTGGAAGGTGGAAGGACGTCACCCCTACTCGCCTGAATGGAACGAAAGACTCCATGTTTGGACTGGCTGTGGAGAACATTGGAGATATTAATCTGGATTCTTTTGAAGGTCGAATGCAGGAGTTGATCTTTAGTTTAGGATGCAGAATATTTGAATTCTTTTGGTTTGTTCAGGTTGTTTAATATTCTTCCTGCTTGTTTCTCAGATATTGCAGTAGGGGCTCCATATGCAGACTCAGGGTTTGGTAGTGTGTACATCTACCACGGATCTGCTGACGGCATCAATACCAGACCAGCTCAGGTTAGACACTCCACTTTCTGTCTCTCTCAGTTTTCTCTTCTGTCTGCCATTTTAATGGAACACATCAGTGAGAAATTACTTGGATCAAGTAATGGTGGAACTGAAAGGAATAAATGGCACTTTGAGCATTTTCCAGTGTTATTTAGTTTAAAAGGTTTTCCATTTTCAGGATAAAACATTGGTGAAAAAATAGATACATACATATTGTAATTGATTGTACATCTGAATGTACTTTGGTTTTGACATTCTTCTGGTATAACTTTGTACTGTCTCTGTCTGTTGTTACCTTTAAAACAAAACATGATTTTAGTCTATACATGGTGGTTTTTTTTTTTTTTTTGCTGTTAAACAAATTAATAAAATACTAATTAAAATACATCTGACATTATCTTGCAGATACTGGAGGGCAAACAGCACAACATTAAGATGTTTGGATATTCTCTGGCTGGAAACATGGACCTGGATGAGAACTCGTACCCTGATCTCGCCGTTGGGTCGCTCTCTGACACAGTTTTTATATACAGGTGCTGATACGTCACTTTCCAGACAGCAACATAGCGTCGGCCCAGATCTGTCCCACAACTGGTACGCGTGGAATCCACATGTACCAGATGTGGCCCTGATCTGGGCCGACACTATGATGCTGTCTGTGTTCTCATGTTAACATTGTTACCTGACGATTTTTGAGATGCTATAGCAACATCCCTCTTGTGTGCAGGTCCAAAACGGTTATTAGCATCAAGAAAGACATCAAGGTGACACCAAAGGAAATTGACTTGATGAAGAAAACGTGTGGCAACAGTATTTGGTGAGATACTGACAAAACAAGAACCTGGAAAGCATCACTCATAGATGGGCTAGACATTTTGAACTGTACTGTGAGAAGATAATTGTGTGTGTTCCTTCACAGTTTGACTGTGGAAGCTTGTTTCTCATATAAAGCAAACCCTCCCACCTACAACCCTAAGCTCAGTAAGTCTGTTTATGCTCTTATCATGAGAAACTCTCATTATCTATAACACTTTATTATTATTTAGTCTAAAGCGCCGTTCACACCAAGGACAATAACTATACTGTTTTAATAATCATTCTAATTCTACAGTGTGAGAATAGGAAGTCCACATCAACTATAACGATAACAACTCAGAGAAACTATATTGTTGGAATCAGTCTACAACAATATGTTTTTTTTGTCCTGCTGATGAACAATAAAAACATTGAAAGTCAACTAGAAATCAAAGGGATTTTAAAGACCTCTAGCATTTAAAGCACACTTATAATAAACAGAACTTTATCATCCATTGGTGTGGACCAGTGGTGTTAGCCAGAATTGTAGTTTTTTTGGGGGGTGTGGTCCTATTTTAAAATGAGGGGGCCACAATTTCATTTACCTTTTTTTCCTGACCAAAAACATATACTCTTTGACCGATAAAATTATGTTAAATTATAATTAAAGCTGCAGTCCATAACTTTTTTGGGGGGGTTAAAAATGATCCAAAATAAATTTTTGAGCAAGTATATAACTAGTCAGTGTTCACAACGGTATGCTTGTAATAATGTCTTACAGTTTGAGTGGTACTGGTAGCTTTCCTGTGGGAAATACAACCATGGCGCTGTTCATTTTTGCGTCATTACGTCACATCTGTATACATAAAGAAGGAATCCGGCTAGGCTATCGCATGTGAGGATGCTGCAGGTGGTGGATCTTTTATAGACTTTTCTCACAGCAGCTGGAATAATTAAACGTCATTTTGATGGCGGATTGTAATCCAGAAAGAACATCATCAGTGACAACTGGAGATTCACCCGTAGTCAAAAGCAAAAGTTTTTACAGCTAGACTGGACAGAAATTTAAATCTACAGGTAACGCTAATGCTTTTTTTCCTCATTTGGTCAGAACAAAATTGGCAGACATGTTACTTGCTTGTTCAGATGACATTTTCTGGTGAAAACTCTTATTTTGGTCTTACTTCCAAGATGTAGAATCTGTGATGCTGAAGTACAGTATCCACACTGGTGCGGTGAATGACTGACAGCCACACACACTCCTCAAAACATTAGATTCATCCGCGCTGAGGAGCCGCCGATGCACAACTCACGTAAAGATGATAACTCTGCAAATAACTGCAATTGCAGGTTTCATACAGATATGCCGACAAAAATGCAAAACGTACAGACTGCAGCTTTAAATTAGAATGGATAAGTGTCTGTGACCCATTAAAAATACCAACATTTGTTTTGTTCAGTTTTACATGCACAAATAGCAGCATAAACAGAACATGAGGATTCACACATCGTCACCACACACAAAAAAAAAAATATATATATATATATATATATATATATATATATATATATGAATAAATATATGTGAACTATATTTCACTTAAATAGGCCTACAGATTAACAAAACGAAAGAAAAAAACCATTGTCACCGCATGTTAATGAACGCGTTTTTTCTGTCAAGAAAATGACAGCGTTAATCAAACCAGTACATTTTGAAAACAGCTCTGCATTTTACCGTGCAGTAAATAAGTGCATTTCTTTGTTATGAGGTCTGAAGGCTCATTTTTCTGTTTGTTTGCCAGCCATTTCCTGTACATTGGAGGCAGAGTGGTACCGCAGGAAGCTGGGTCTTCCATCTAGAGTTGTGTTTCTGGAGAAGAACGAGATGGATCAGGACTTCCAGTCGACTGGCACTCTGGAGCTACGAGGACAAAACAAGAAAGCTTGTTACAAGACCAAACTCCGATTACAAGTAAATAAAGCTTTAAAGTTGTGATGAAGTGGAAGCAACGATAGATATTTTCTTCTATATTGTGACATACATCCGAGTGTAAAAAAATGTGGACGAGCACTTCATGTGGTGCATGAGATGTGAGCATTGCAAATGTGGAGGCGGATGAACGGCGAGTGTGCAGGGGTGGGTTAAAGAGGCCACATTGTGTCCTATTACATTGATTTTGTTTTTGGGCTCTATAGAATAGGTTTTCATGCTTGAATGTTCAAAAACATATAATTTTTCTCATATTTTAAATTGTTGCTGCTCGTCCCAGTCTGTCAGTAACGCTCTGTTGTGTTGAGTCTCTATGAAGCCCCTCCTTCTGAAAAGCACAGTGTGCTCTGAATGGTTGGCTGGAGCAGTGTGTTGTGTTTGGTCAACCACTTTGAGCATTTTTTGGAAATGCCACAGCCCTTACCATAACCGCGAGTTTCAGCACACTACTAATTGAATCAGGGTTCACACTGTATGATTTTGTCCACTTTCAACCACTTCTGTCCTGATTTCTTTGAAAGGGGAAGGTCTATGGGCAGGTAAATGTATAGCCTTTTTCAAATCTCACCCGGAGACGACGGTAATACATACGGAGAGCAGCAGCTTTCATTTCTGCGACAGGATCCACACCAAACGCTGTGAGTGTGTGTTAGCAATCAGGAATGTCAGAGAACATTGTGCTTGGTAAGTTTTTGATCTTCAAACCAAACTTGGATCTTCAGCCGACAAAGTTCTGGCTAGCGCGCTTCACATAATGTTTATGCATTAGGTCAGTAGGCGAGAGCAGAGGGTCTGTTGTAGCTGTTCAAAACCATTCGACCACATGAGCATTTACACAAGGAAAGCTATCTGGTCAAATGCGTTTTCAACTACCTCTGGAAGTGGTCGAAAGTGGACAAAGCGTTTTAGACCCCCGTTTACAACTGTATTTTGCATCGTTCACTTGTGAGCCGATCAACCAGGTGTAAACAGGGCCTGAGACAAATTTTGTTATTACGTGGTCAAAACACTTAAAAAAATTTATTATATGCATGGATGAATCATACACAATAAGATATAGCATGCACTTAAAAAATAGATGAATTTTCATCTATTTTCATCTTTCATGAATTTGAACTCTAAAGTAACAATTTGTCATTGAAAAAGCAAGTATCATACATCTGTTGTTCTATCATACAGTGCATTGGCACACTTCCTATTATTCTCATTTTGTATTTAGGGACTTGATATGACATTCAAACAGCCTCTGTCTTAGCTCTCATTAACTGAATGTAATTTCGATACAAGTTGACTGAATGGGATCTGCTGTGTGCTGATTTTCAGGACGGCATCAGGGATAAGCTCAGAGCGATTCCTATCGAGGTGTCTGTGGCCATTCAGAGTGCTAAGAGAGGCAAACGGCAGAGCTCGCTGCCACAACTAGTGCCAATACTGGACTCCACTGTGGCCAACAAGACCATCACTGAGGTATGCTCACAATTTACTGCACATCTTATTTAGGAAATCTAATGAAGAGTCAGTGCATCTTTAGACCCTTCACTGTAAACATAATGGTCTATTTACTTGCCTTGTTGGCAGAGGCTATTTACACTCACTCCGCCCACCATTGTCTGGTTGGGCCTGACAAAATTACAAAAGAAACCCGTCTGATAACAGGAGTAGTGGCGTGGAGAGTAAGGTGAGTGGCCCTAGCTTTTGGCACAACCGACCAAAAAAAAAGTGCAAACATGTTTCAGGATCAACATCTTTGTTGGTCCTGGAACAACTTTCCAATCAACCAATCAGAGTTGAGGGACAAGTTTACAGTTTATGTCAAGTTTAGGCTAATGCTGCCTTCACGTGCTATTGGAATTATCGCAAATATGAGTTTCCTAGTTAAAAATTGGACATGAACAAGTTATGAACTCAAGTCATATTTACCACTGGGAAGCTTGGGGATAATTTTGATACCCAAGTTCCCAAGTTGGGCGGGCCATGAACTTTAAACATGGTGGAGGGGAGAACGGTTGCTACTGTGACTGCTATTCTTTATTAGGTCCACAACAGCCTTGTAATGCATAAATTAATAATCATTTGAAGCATATTGTACAGCGAAAATAGCCTGCATTTGACGAAATTCCAGAATAGTGGTGTGGATGTTTATATTGTCATATGTCAGTGAATGGGATGCTATCATTTTGGCTTTAATAAGATTTCCCTCAAAACAGACAAGAATAAACCTGGTTTCCTCCATGATGCCTGTTCTTTCCAGCAACAAAGCACTTGAATGCGACAAGTGCTATTCACAACTTCAGAAGTGGGAAATAGGAAATTTCCGATAGCACATGAAGGCAGCATTACAACCAGGGTTAGGTGCTATTCAGTGTTATTCACCATTCATCATTTCCCTCTGATTCTAGGGATAACTTATGGGTAGGGTTAAGTTTAGGGGTAGGGATAGGTTTAGGACTAATGTTTCAGACAGGAATGTTGTTCCAAGATGAAACTAAATAATCACGACGTGCCGACCGACCCGAGTTTCTTCTCCCTTTTCCCATCACATATCGGTTTGGAGAGGTGTTTATCTTAAATAAAATGAAGAAAATGTTCAAAAAGTGGAATGGAATAAAGTGTTTATCAGGTAGGGTTAGGCACAGAAACAAATAATATCCCAATAAAGCAGCATCCATTTATGTAATTATATTTAAATAAATATAACTATAGACAATGAAATGCTATTATTGCATAATGTTTTATAATGTACTACAATACACAGAGGTGCATATATATGCCATTATTTGCATAAGTATAAATAGCATGCAATTACTATTTACACTTTTACACTATTAACATACTGCTATTTTCACATCGGATCTATCATTACATTTACCCGGTTGCACTTCAATTCACAGTACTTGTACTTTCAATGTACTTACAGTGTACTTACCCACAAAAGTACTGAGTAATGTAAGTTTAAGTTAAGATTTAGGGTTGTAGGGTTAGTACCTAGTTATTACCCAGTTAGTGTCATAAGTATATAGTATGTTAATGCGAAACAGGACTGTAAAATAAAGTGCTACCATTTGCACTTAGTGGCAGATATTATTTGCACCTCAACAGTACTTTTTATTACTTATATACTATCATGTAATTAGTAAATGTAATATATTCTAATAAATGTCAACAATAAGTTTTGCATAGACAAAAAAATGTAATAGGCTGATAAATGAAGTAATATAATAAACCTAGACTTCTTTCCTGGCCTATAGGTGAACTTCCTGAAGGAGGGTTGTGGCAAGGACAACATCTGTCAGAGTAACCTACACCTGCAGTACAGGTTCTGCTACAGGGAGTCCAAACAGGATGTGTTCCCTCCTCTACCTCTGTGTGTAGCAGCAATGCATCACACGCTTCTTTAAACCCAACACACACTAGCTCTGTTTGCATCTATTATATGAGCCCATCACACATATGATTAGATTGTTTAATAATTCATCAAATGACTACTGACTCTGAAACTTAAAGTCTGTTACAAGGCATAATAGATTGCTTGTCATTTAAGGAACATATATCAATATGAAAGGTTTCTTTGCTGGTATGCAGTGTGCTAAATGATCAAATCCATCTCTCAGGGAGAAGGGTGTGCCAGTGATTTCTCTGAGTGATCAGAAGGACATTGCTCTGGAGGTCACAGTGAGGAACAGAAATGGAGATGATGCTCATGAAGCCAAATTGGTGGGACAGTTTGATGAATCTCTCTCATACTCCGGATTCAGATCTCTGAGAACTACTGTAAGTGTATCGGAAATCTAAACCGCTATCTTAAATATGTGACCTGAACCTTTCCATTGTGGCACTCTTCTCTATTTCATCACTTTTTATGTTTTTATTCATTATTTCACCATTCAACCAAAAATGTCATATTTCTATGAATTTGTGTTCAGGGTTCTGTCAGGGATTCAGTAGACTAAATGCATCAATTTTACATTTCAATAATGATGCTACTTCAGTTACCACCGATCTATACCTTACAGTGAAGTTCTCGCAATAGGAGACTAGCAAACTGCAGATGCCTTAAATACAGGCTGCATTTACATTACATGGTTCAAGTGACCCAGTTCCGATTTTTTCCTCCCATGTCCCACAGATCGGATATAACCAACGCCTAAAATTAACACTCACTAAGCACCAAATGAGAGTAAAATTTGGTGTTGGCAAGTATATGAAACAGTGTCAATCACCAGTTGGCCAGTAACATTTTTAAAAACATGAACATGTTATGAGAACATGAATGTGAACAAACATGAACGACGCTTGGGCCGGGCTAGTGCTGCATCGTCACGAAAGTTTAAGCCTTGCCAGTTCAAATATTCAAGCGCATGAAGACACGAAAGGTAACTCAATTCATTACTTGTTACCGAAGCACGTACAGACAGCACTTGAATACAGAATTTAGATCTCTTTCACGTCTTTGTGCGCTTGAACAGACAAATTCAAACAAATTTATGTCAAAATGCCTGTCTTGGCAAGTATCCTCATAAGCATAGTCAGTTATGTCTTAAGTGAATGCAAACAGTTAGCATATGTAACAGTATATTAGATCTGTGCTGCTCTTAAAGTGGCAGCAGCCTAATATTCCTGCTGCTGTCTGGGTTTTTAATGTTAATCAAATAACAAAGAAGGCCGAGGCCGGTGGCGTGATTGATAATGAGTGTCAGCTCCGTGCCGCACCGATTGTATCTCAAGGAGGAACTTGGCTCCTCTTTTTTCTCCGCCTTAAGAGGCCAGTATTTTGCTGACCTTTAAAGATGCTTGTGTGGACACAAAGCTTGTATTATCATTTTGTCTGTGTCCATTGCAAATCACACCGTTTTTACTTCCTTTTCAGCCTAAACTTTTCCGGGTCAGTACGTCTACCTTGGGTTGTTTCGCCAAGAGTAAAGTGTAAACACAGATATCGGATATGGGTCACTTTTGAAAAAAGATGCAAGCTGGTCATCAAAAAAAAAATCTGATATAGGGTCTGATTTACTAACAGCTTGCTCCAGCGCAAACCCTCTTTTGCCATTAAAAAACTAGAAATCAGGGTTCACTAATGACATGCAGGTTTGCACTCGTCAGTTTATTGGTATGTGCTCCATTATTTACCGCCCAAAAAAAGCATGTCTTAAACCAGACGATAATTTGCACTTCTCTTGGTAGATTATGTTGTCAGCTGTGAGTAAATCAACTTTCCACTTCCGCTCTCACGTTAATTTGCCCTGTTTAGTAAATGTGGCATATAGTCAACAAATCAGAATTGGGCATCAAGACCTGCGGTGTAAATGCGCAGTGATTAACCCAGTGGTCCTCCATGTGCTCTGATGTTGTGTGACCAAACCTCTGTCATCCTGTAGGATAAACATGTGATCTGCGCTGCCAATCAGAATGGCTCTCTGGCAGACTGTGAGCTGGGAAACCCTTTTAAACGGGATTCAGAGGTCAGTAATACTTCAAAGATGCTGTATTCATTTATTTCATGAATTGTAATTTTAATAAAAATGGTTGTTTTGTAGGTAACATTCTATATCATATTGAGCACTGGCAACATATCACTCGACACCAAAGAAGTTGAGATCGACCTTCAGCTGGAAACGTATGGAATATTAAAATGATCAAAACCATTCTTGATTTAAACATGTTTGAAATATGAACTAAAATACTACCATACACCTGTTTAAGTAATTGTATGATGAATGTATAGTGATGTTTATGACATGCACATACAGAACGAGTTCACAGGAGGGCCTGAGCAAAGTGAAGGCCAAAGCCAAAGTGGTGATTGAACTTCTTCTTTCTGTACAAGGGTGCGTATAATCACTTTATTTATCATCTCAAGTGGTATCGTTGCGAATCTAAGCACAGTTTGAGACATTTTTGAGATCTTTTTTGAATCTCGAGAGGAGATACACAAGATTTCTTGGGTCTTTTTCAGTAGAAGCAGCAGATGTAAGACATTTAGGAGACATTTTCTGACTTCCATTGCATTTTAAAGTAATATTATACAAGTTGCACCATTCCATTCAGGTTTTGTGCAGAACATGCAGCAGGATTTTTAAGGAGATGGTCCTCACTGCAGAACACAAGATCCAGGGGCGGGATTGGATCCAGATCCTACTCCTCCCACTGTATATACTTAGCTCCACCAGCTAAACCAGCATATTTGTGAAGTTGCAGCCAATTTTTTTTTTAATAATAGGCTTTTCAGGGAAGGTGAAACGTGTGATTTTTGAAAAAAATGTTTTGGAGTAAAAGCAAATGTTTCTCCAAATTAAAATATTCTAATAAAATACTTAGTTATTGCCCACATATGTGCACATTCACACAATGTACAAACTACAGTGTTTGTAACTAACCATTTAAAACATTATTAAATAAAGTTGTTTCCAGCAAGTTTGTTTTTCCATCAAAAGAATAACTTTAGTTATGACTCAATGCAGAGCAACAACACGAGTATGACGTGCCTTGTGGCAAAGCTGCCACAGGACTCTGTCGACCAATCAAAATGCAGTGGATCTGGATCCAACTCCACCCCCTGGATCTCTCGGCATTCTGCAGGGAGGAGCTACTGTGTTTAAGGGTCAAGGCTTCTGATGCAAAGACTGTGAAGTCTCAAGCAGGGTTTACCATGGAGCTGTAGAAATACAGAAATCAATATGTCAGCACTGTACTCTGGAGAGAAGCACTTAACCTCAGGTTAAAAGCAGCTGCTAATAACTACTAGTGTACTGTATCTCTGCCATCTCATACTTACCAGAATGACTCCCCTTTGAAAAATAACACGTTCAGATACTTTTAAAAAGAGCACTTATTATGGAAATAATATACTTTAAAAGAATATACTTAAGTGTAAACTGAATTATAATTATGTATAATATATATTAAATATAATTAGCTGAACTCTGGAGTGCTTGGACATAAATACATCTTTATGTAATTTCATAATTACTTCTGTTGAAATATGAATTATGGTAGTAATGCTGAATGTACTGACAAGCATTTATGGTAAAGTAAAATATACTCTAATGTCCTTTTTGTCGTATTTAAATATATTTGTAAATACACATCTGTAATGAGGAAGTTGCGATTTAGTACATTTAAAATATATTATCTTTAAATGTAACGTCAAATAACAGGCTAAAGTTATAATCAAGTGCTTTACATGTGCTTTAGTATGTTAGTCAACACATAAAAATAAGTGCACTACTTTAAAGCATGACAAAAGGTTATTAAAACAATGTACTTTAAAAGAAAACATTTAATTTGTCATTATTACAATGTGCAATATAAAATTGTAAAAGTCGTGAAAGTGTACTCTCTTTAAGTACACACGAGTAGCCTTTTATTTCACTATTATATTACATGCAAGTTATATATACTTTTAAAATTTGAAGTACACAAGTACTCGATGTATATGATGTAGTATTCGATGTAATTAAGCACCCTTCTTGTTGTGTTACGTCCTGTCACATGTCAGCAGGCCTGTTTGTATGATTGCTGAGTCTTCTTGTTGTTTATTAGGGTTGCCAAGCCATCTCAGGTCTATTTCGGAGGTGAAATCAGAGGCATGAGTGCCATGAAGACAGAGGAGGAAGTCGGCAGCTTGATCGAATATGAATTCAGAGTAAATGCCAAAATAATTTTAAAGAATCATATGCCTTTTTAGATATTACTTCAGCTCTTTTTGGAAAACTCTAGTTCTAACTTGAGATGAAATTTTTTTGCAGGTGATTAATTTAGGAAAGCCTCTGAAGTCTTTTGGAACTGCATCCTTGAACATTCAGTGGCCTAAAGAAAGTTCTGTGGGAAAATGGCTGCTGTATCTGATGAAGATCAACACCAAGGACCTGCAGTTAGTCACCTGTTCACCTGAGAGAGAGATAAACCCTCTCAGACTGAGTGAGGTACCAAACATATTCCTATCTTAGTTAACATCTGAATGAATGCTGTTAATCATTTTGATGTGTTTGAAGTGTTTTAAACTGATCAAAAGTTATGCTAGATTAAGAAAACATTTTTAAGAGTTAAAGGGTTAGTTCACCCAAAAATGAAAATCCTGTCATTTCTCACCGTCATATCGTTCCAAACCTGTAAGACTTTCGTTCATCTTCAGAACACAAATGAAGACAGCTACACAGCTTCCACTTTGACGCTTCAAGAAGTTCATAAAGATATCATTGTAATGAAGTTCGTATGTTCAGGGAAGGAAGGAGGCGGGAACCGGCGAACATTTAAAAAACTTTAATCAAAAATAAACAAAGAAAATACAATGACGGCGGCAACCCCTACACGGACGACTGCCTCAAACGTGCTGCATAACACGAGAATGAACCTCGTTGGACTGCCGCCTACATACAAAACAAAACACACCATAAAATCCAGACCTGGTCCTCTCTCGTCTTGCACTGTCGTCGCTCCTCCTTTTATGCTCCCATCACTCCTCCATGAGACGAGACTGGTGTGGCGCGCAGCTGACGCTCATCATCACTCGCCACCGGCCCGCTCTCACGGTCCCTCGCCTCGCCGCTTGCCACAATCATAAAACTAATCCATATAAATCGAGCAGTTTAGTCCAGATTTTCTGAAGAGACACAATGGCTTTATATGATGAACAAATTGAATTTAGGCTTTTATTCACATATAAACATTGATCAGCGAACATAAACAGAAGCTCAACCAAACCTCCTTGAAGCTCAAGCGTGATGCGTAACATGAGAATGAACCTCATTGGTTCTTGCTGAAGCTCAAACGTGCTGCATAACATGAGAATGAACCTCGTTGGTTCTTGCTGAAGCTCAAAGGTGCTGCATAACACGAGAATGAACCTCATTGGTTCTTGAGGAAGCTCAAACGTGCTGCGTAACACGAGAATGAACCTCATTGGTTCTTGAGGAAGCTCAAACGTGCTGCGTAACACGAGAATGAACCTCATTGGTTCTTGCTGAAGCTCAAACATGCTGCATAACATGAGAATGAACCTCATTGGTTCTTGCTGAAGCGCAAATGGGCTGCGTAACACGAGAATGAACCTCATTGGTTCTTGCTGAAGCTCAAACGTGCTGCATAACACAAGAATGAACATCATTGGTTCTTGCTGAAGCTCAAACATGCTGCATAACATGAGAATGAACCTCATTGGTTCTTGAGGAAGCTCAAACGTGCTGCGTAACATGAGAATGAACCTCATTGGTTCTTGAGGAAGCTCAAACGTGCTGCGTAACACGAGAATGAACCTCATTGGTTCTTGAGGAAGCTCAAACGTGCTGCGTAACACGAGAATGAACCTCATTGGTTCTTGCTGAAGCTCAAACGTGCTGCATAACACAAGAATGAACATCATTGGTTCTTGAGGAAGCTCAAACATGCTGCGTAACACGAGAATGAACCTCATTGGTTCTTGCTGAAGCTCAAACATGCTGCATAACATGAGAATGAACCTCATTGGTTCTTGCTGAAGCGCAAATGGGCTGCGTAACACGAGAATGAACCTCATTGGTTCTTGCTGAAGCTCAAACGTGCTGCATAACACAAGAATGAACATCATTGGTCCTTGCTGAAGCTCAAACATGCTGCATAACATGAGAATGAACCTCATTGGTTCTTGAGGAAGCTCAAACGTGCTGCGTAACATGAGAATGAACCTCATTGGTTCTTGAGGAAGCTCAAACGTGCTGCGTAACACGAGAATGAACCTCATTGGTTCTTGCTGAAGCTCAAACATGCTGCATAACATGAGAATGAACCTCATTGGTTCTTGCTGAAGCGCAAATGGGCTGCGTAACACGAGAATGAACCTCATTGGTTCTTGCTGAAGCTCAAACGTGCTGCATAACACAAGAATGAACATCATTGGTTCTTGCTGAAGCTCAAACATGCTGCATAACATGAGAATGAACCTCATTGGTTCTTGAGGAAGCTCAAACGTGCTGCGTAACATGAGAATGAACCTCATTGGTTCTTGAGGAAGCTCAAACGTGCTGCGTAACACGAGAATGAACCTCATTGGTTCTTGAGGAAGCTCAAACGTGCTGCGTAACACGCGAGAATGAACCTCATTGGTTCTTGCTGAAGCTCAAACGTGCTGCATAACACAAGAATGAACATCATTGGTTCTTGAGGAAGCTCAAACATGCTGCGTAACACGAGAATGAACCTCATTGGTTCTTGCTGAAGCTCAAACATGCTGCATAACATGAGAATGAACCTCATTGGTTCTTGCTGAAGCGCAAATGGGCTGCGTAACACGAGAATGAACCTCATTGGTTCTTGCTGAAGCTCAAACGTGCTGCATAACACAAGAATGAACATCATTGGTCCTTGCTGAAGCTCAAACGTGCTGCATAACATGAGAATGAACCTCATTGGTTCTTGAGGAAGCTCAAACGTGCTGCGTAACATGAGAATGAACCTCATTGGTTCTTGAGGAAGCTCAAACGTGCTGCGTAACACGAGAATGAACCTCATTGGTTCTTGCTGAAGCTCAAACATGCTGCGTAACATGAGAATGAACCTCATTGGTTCTTGCTGAAGCTCAAACGTGCTGCATAACACAAGAATGAACATCATTGGTTCTTGCTGAAGCTCAAACATGCTGCATAACACGAGAATGAACCTCATTGGTTCTTGAGGAAGCTCAAACGTGCTGCGTAACATGAGAATGAACCTCATTGGTTCTTGAGGAAGCTCAAACGTGCTGCGTAACACGAGAATGAACCTCATTGGTTCTTGAGGAAGCTCAAACGTGCTGCGTAACACGAGAATGAACCTCATTGGTTCTTGCTGAAGCTCAAACGTGCTGCATAACACAAGAATGAACATCATTGGTTCTTGAGGAAGCTCAAACATGCTGCGTAACACGAGAATGAACCTCATTGGTTCTTGCTGAAGCTCAAACGTGCTGCATAACACAAGAATGAACATCATTGGTTCTTGCTGAAGCTCAAACGTGCTGCATAACACGAGAATGAACCTCGTTGGTTCTTGCTGAAGCTTAAACGTGCTGAGTAACACGAGAATGAACATCATTGGTTCTTGCTGAAGCTCAAACATGCTGCATAACATGAGAATGAACATCATTGGTTCTTGCTGAAGCTCAAACATGCTGCATAACATGAGAATGAACATCATTGGTTCTTGCTGAAGCTCAAACATGCTGCATAACATGAGAATGAACCTCATTGGTTCTTGCTGAAGCGCAAATGGGCTGCGTAACACGAGAATGAACCTCATTGGTTCTTGCTGAAGCTCAAACGTGCTGCATAACACAAGAATGAACATCATTGGTTCTTGCTGAAGCTCAAACATGCTGCATAACATGAGAATGAACCTCATTGGTTCTTGAGGAAGCTCAAACGTGCTGCGTAACATGAGAATGAACCTCATTGGTTCTTGAGGAAGCTCAAACGTGCTGCATAACACGAGAATGAACCTCATTGGTTCTTGCTGAAGCTCAAACATGCTGCATAACATGAGAATGAACCTCATTGGTTCTTGCTGAAGCGCAAATGGGCTGCGTAACACGAGAATGAACCTCATTGGTTCTTGCTGAAGCTCAAACGTGCTGCATAACACAAGAATGAACATCATTGGTTCTTGCTGAAGCTCAAACATGCTGCATAACATGAGAATGAACCTCATTGGTTCTTGAGGAAGCTCAAACGTGCTGCGTAACACGAGAATGAACCTCATTGGTTCTTGCTGAAGCTCAAACGCGTGCTGCATAACACAAGAATGAACCTCATTGGTTCTTGCTGAAGCTCAAACGTGCTGCATAACACAAGAATGAACATCATTGGTTCTTGAGGAAGCTCAAACATGCTGCGTAACACGAGAATGAACCTCATTGGTTCTTGCTGAAGCTCAAACATGCTGCATAACATGAGAATGAACCTCATTGGTTCTTGCTGAAGCGCAAATGGGCTGCGTAACACGAGAATGAACCTCATTGGTTCTTGCTGAAGCTCAAACGTGCTGCATAACACAAGAATGAACATCATTGGTCCTTGCTGAAGCTCAAACATGCTGCATAACATGAGAATGAACCTCATTGGTTCTTGAGGAAGCTCAAACGTGCTGCGTAACATGAGAATGAACCTCATTGGTTCTTGAGGAAGCTCAAACGTGCTGCGTAACACGAGAATGAACCTCATTGGTTCTTGCTGAAGCTCAAACATGCTGCATAACATGAGAATGAACCTCATTGGTTCTTGCTGAAGCGCAAATGGGCTGCGTAACACGAGATTGAACCTCATTGGTTCTTGCTGAAGCTCAAACGTGCTGCATAACACAAGAATGAACATCATTGGTTCTTGCTGAAGCTCAAACATGCTGCATAACATGAGAATGAACCTCATTGGTTCTTGAGGAAGCTCAAACGTGCTGCGTAACATGAGAATGAACCTCATTGGTTCTTGAGGAAGCTCAAACGTGCTGCGTAACACGAGAATGAACCTCATTGGTTCTTGAGGAAGCTCAAACGTGCTGCGTAACACGAGAATGAACCTCATTGGTTCTTGCTGAAGCTCAAACGTGCTGCATAACACAAGAATGAACATCATTGGTTCTTGAGGAAGCTCAAACATGCTGCATAACACGAGAATGAACCTCATTGGTTCTTGCTGAAGCTCAAACGTGCTGCATAACACAAGAATGAACATCATTGGTTCTTGCTGAAGCTCAAACGTGCTGCATAACACGAGAATGAACCTCGTTGGTTCTTGCTGAAGCTTAAACGTGCTGAGTAACACGAGAATGAACATCATTGGTTCTTGCTGAAGCTCAAACATGCTGCATAACATGAGAATGAACATCATTGGTTCTTGCTGAAGCTCAAACATGCTGCATAACATGAGAATGAACATCATTGGTTCTTGCTGAAGCTCAAACATGCTGCATAACATGAGAATGAACCTCATTGGTTCTTGCTGAAGCGCAAATGGGCTGCGTAACACGAGAATGAACCTCATTGGTTCTTGCTGAAGCTCAAACGTGCTGCATAACACAAGAATGAACATCATTGGTTCTTGCTGAAGCTCAAACATGCTGCATAACATGAGAATGAACCTCATTGGTTTTGAGGAAGCTCAAACGTGCTGCGTAACATGAGAATGAACCTCATTGGTTCTTGAGGAAGCTCAAACGTGCTGCGTAACACGAGAATGAACCTCATTGGTTCTTGCTGAAGCTCAAACATGCTGCATAACATGAGAATGAACCTCATTGGTTCTTGCTGAAGCGCAAATGGGCTGCGTAACACGAGAATGAACCTCATTGGTTCTTGCTGAAGCTCAAACGTGCTGCATAACACAAGAATGAACATCATTGGTTCTTGCTGAAGCTCAAACATGCTGCATAACATGAGAATGAACCTCATTGGTTCTTGAGAATGAAGCTCAAAACGCGCTGCTGCGTAACACGAGAATGAACCTCATTGGTTCTTGAGGAAGCTCAAGCTTAAGAATGAACGTTGGTTCTTGCAAGCTAAACACGAGAATGAACCTCATTGGTTCTTGCTGAGGAAGCTCAAACGTGCTGCGTAACACGAGAGAATGAACCTCATTGGTTCTTGAGGAAGCTCAAACGCGCGCGCACGAATGAACCTCATTGGTTCTTGCTGAAGCTCAAACGTGCTGCATAACACAAGAATGAACTCATTGGTTCTTGCTGAAGCTCAAGCTCAGAATGAACATGGTTCTGCATAACGTGCTGAACACGAGAATGAACCTCATTGGTTCTTGCTGAAGCTCAAACGTGCTGCGTAACACGAGAATGAACCTCATTGGTTCTTGCTGAAGCTCAAACGCTGCGTAACACGAGAATGAACCTCATTGCTTGAGGAAGCTAACGTGCTGAGAATGAACATCATTGGTTCTTGCTGAAGCTCAAACATGCTGCATAACATGAGAATGAACCTCATTGGTTCTTGCTGAAGCTCAAACGTGCTGCGTAACATGAGAATGAACCTCATTGGTTCTTGCTGAAGCTCAAACGCGCTGCGTAACAGAATGAACCTCATTGGTTCTTGTGCGTGCGCATAACACGAGAATGAACCTCATTGGTTCTTGAGGAAGCTCAAACGTGCTGCGTAACACGAGAATGAACCTCATTGGTTCTTGCTGAAGCTCAAACGTGCTGCATAACACAAATGAATGAACAAACGTCATTGGTTCTTGAGGAAGCTCAAACGTGCTGCGTAACACGAGAATGAACCTCATTGGTTCTTGCTGAAGCTCAAACGTGCTGCGAACAAGAATGAACCTCATTGGTTCTTGCTGAAGCTCAAACATGCTGCATAACATGAGAATGAACCTCATTGGTTCTTGCTGAAGCTCAAATGTGCTGCAAGAATGAACCTCATTGGTTCTTGCTGAAGCGTAACACGAGAATGAACCTCATTGGTTCTTGCTGAAGCTCAAACGTGCTGCATAACACAAGAATGAACATCATTGGTTCTTGCTGAAGCTCAAACATGCTGCATAACATGAGAATGAACCTCATTGGTTCTTGAGGAAGCTCAAACGTGCTGCGTAACATGAGAATGAACCTCATTGGTTCTTGAGGAAGCTCAAACGTGCTGCGTAACACACGAGAATGAACCTCATTGGTTCTTGCTGAAGCTCAAACATGCTGCATAACATGAGAATGAACCTCATTGGTTCTTGCTGAAGCGCAAATGGGCTGCGTAACACGAGAATGAACCTCATTGGTTCTTGCTGAAGCTCAAACGTGCTGCATAACACAAGAATGAACATCATTGGTTCTTGCTGAAGCTCAAACATGCTGCATAACATGAGAATGAACCTCATTGGTTCTTGAGGAAGCTCAAACGCGTGCTGCGTAACATGAGAATGAACCTCATTGGTTCTTGAGGAAGCTCAAACGTGCTGCGTAACACGAGAATGAACCTCATTGGTTCTTGAGGAAGCTCAAACGTGCTGCGTAACACGAGAATGAACCTCATTGGTTCTTGCTGAAGCTCAAACGTGCTGCATAACACAAGAATGAACATCATTGGTTCTTGAGGAAGCTCAAACATGCTGCGTAACACGAGAATGAACCTCATTGGTTCTTGCTGAAGCTCAAACATGCTGCATAACATGAGAATGAACCTCATTGGTTCTTGCTGAAGCGCAAATGGGCTGCGTAACACGAGAATGAACCTCATTGGTTCTTGCTGAAGCTCAAACGTGCTGCATAACACAAGAATGAACATCATTGGTCCTTGCTGAAGCTCAAACGTGCTGCATAACATGAGAATGAACCTCATTGGTTCTTGAGGAAGCTCAAACGTGCTGCGTAACATGAGAATGAACCTCATTGGTTCTTGAGGAAGCTCAAACGTGCTGCGTAACACGAGAATGAACCTCATTGGTTCTTGCTGAAGCTCAAACATGCTGCGTAACATGAGAATGAACCTCATTGGTTCTTGCTGAAGCTCAAACGTGCTGCATAACACAAGAATGAACATCATTGGTTCTTGCTGAAGCTCAAACATGCTGCATAACACGAGAATGAACCTCATTGGTTCTTGAGGAAGCTCAAACGTGCTGCGTAACATGAGAATGAACCTCATTGGTTCTTGAGGAAGCTCAAACGTGCTGCGTGTGTAACACGCGAGAATGAACCTCATTGGTTCTTGAGGAAGCTCAAACGTGCTGCGTAACACGAGAATGAACCTCATTGGTTCTTGCTGAAGCTCAAACGTGCTGCATAACACAAGAATGAACATCATTGGTTCTTGAGGAAGCTCAAACATGCTGCGTAACACGAGAATGAACCTCATTGGTTCTTGCTGAAGCTCAAACGTGCTGCATAACACAAGAATGAACATCATTGGTTCTTGCTGAAGCTCAAACGCGGCTGCATAACACGAGAATGAACCTCGTTGGTTCTTGCTGAAGCTTAAACGTGCTGAGTAACACGAGAATGAACATCATTGGTTCTTGCTGAAGCTCAAACATGCTGCATAACATGAGAATGAACATCATTGGTTCTTGCTGAAGCTCAAACATGCTGCATAACATGAGAATGAACATCATTGGTTCTTGCTGAAGCTCAAACATGCTGCATAACATGAGAATGAACCTCATTGGTTCTTGCTGAAAGCGCAAATGGGCTGCGTAACACGAGAATGAACCTCATTGGTTCTTGCTGAAGCTCAAACGTGCTGCATAACACAAGAATGAACATCATTGGTTCTTGCTGAAGCTCAAACATGCTGCATAACATGAGAATGAACCTCATTGGTTCTTGAGGAAGCTCAAACGTGCTGCGTAACATGAGAATGAACCTCATTGGTTCTTGAGGAAGCTCAAACGTGCTGCATAACACGAGAATGAACCTCATTGGTTCTTGCTGAAGCTCAAACATGCTGCATAACATGAGAATGAACCTCATTGGTTCTTGCTGAAGCGCAAATGGGCTGCGTAACACGAGAATGAACCTCATTGGTTCTTGCTGAAGCTCAAACGTGCTGCATAACACAAGAATGAACATCATTGGTTCTTGCTGAAGCTCAAACATGCTGCATAACATGAGAATGAACCTCATTGGTTCTTGAGGAAGCTCAAACGTGCTGCGTAACACGAGAATGAACCTCATTGGTTCTTGCTGAAGCTCAAACGTGCTGCATAACACAAGAATGAACCTCATTGGTTCTTGCTGAAGCTCAAACGTGCTGCATAACACAAGAATGAACATCATTGGTTCTTGAGGAAGCTCAAACATGCTGCGTAACACGAGAATGAACCTCATTGGTTCTTGCTGAAGCTCAAACATGCTGCATAACATGAGAATGAACCTCATTGGTTCTTGCTGAAGCGCAAATGGGCTGCGTAACACGAGAATGAACCTCATTGGTTCTTGCTGAAGCTCAAACGTGCTGCATAACACAAGAATGAACATCATTGGTCCTTGCTGAAGCTCAAACATGCTGCATAACATGAGAATGAACCTCATTGGTTCTTGAGGAAGCTCAAACGTGCTGCGTAATATGAGAATGAACCTCATTGGTTCTTGAGGAAGCTCAAACGCGTGCTGCGTAACACGAGAATGAACCTCATTGGTTCTTGCTGAAGCTCAAACATGCTGCATAACATGAGAATGAACCTCATTGGTTCTTGCTGAAGCGCAAATGGGCTGCGTAACACGAGATTGAACCTCATTGGTTCTTGCTGAAGCTCAAACGTGCTGCATAACACAAGAATGAACATCATTGGTTCTTGCTGAAGCTCAAACATGCTGCATAACATGAGAATGAACCTCATTGGTTCTTGAGGAAGCTCAAACGTGCTGCGCGTAACATGAGAATGAACCTCATTGGTTCTTGAGGAAGCTCAAACGTGCTGCGTAACACGAGAATGAACCTCATTGGTTCTTGAGGAAGCTCAAACGTGCTGCGTAACACGAGAATGAACCTCATTGGTTCTTGCTGAAGCTCAAACGTGCTGCATAACACAAGAATGAACATCATTGGTTCTTGAGGAAGCTCAAACATGCTGCATAACACGAGAATGAACCTCATTGGTTCTTGCTGAAGCTCAAACGTGCTGCATAACACAAGAATGAACATCATTGGTTCTTGCTGAAGCTCAAACGTGCTGCATAACACGAGAATGAACCTCGTTGGTTCTTGCTGAAGCTTAAACGTGCTGAGTAACACGAGAATGAACATCATTGGTTCTTGCTGAAGCTCAAACATGCTGCATAACATGAGAATGAACATCATTGGTTCTTGCTGAAGCTCAAACATGCTGCATAACATGAGAATGAACATCATTGGTTCTTGCTGAAGCTCAAACATGCTGCATAACATGAGAATGAACCTCATTGGTTCTTGCTGAAGCGCAAATGGGCTGCGTAACACGAGAATGAACCTCATTGGTTCTTGCTGAAGCTCAAACGTGCTGCATAACACAAGAATGAACATCATTGGTTCTTGCTGAAGCTCAAACATGCTGCATAACATGAGAATGAACCTCATTGGTTTTTGAGGAAGCTCAAACGTGCTGCGTAACATGAGAATGAACCTCATTGGTTCTTGAGGAAGCTCAAACGTGCTGCGTAACACGAGAATGAACCTCATTGGTTCTTGCTGAAGCTCAAACATGCTGCATAACATGAGAATGAACCTCATTGGTTCTTGCTGAAGCGCAAATGGGCTGCGTAACACGAGAATGAACCTCATTGGTTCTTGCTGAAGCTCAAACGTGCTGCATAACACAAGAATGAACATCATTGGTTCTTGCTGAAGCTCAAACATGCTGCATAACATGAGAATGAACCTCATTGGTTCTTGAGGAAGCTCAAACGTGCTGGCGTAACATGAGAATGAACCTCATTGGTTCTTGAGGAAGCTCAAACGTGCTGCGTAACACGAGAATGAACCTCATTGGTTCTTGAGGAAGCTCAAACGTGCTGCGTAACACGAGAATGAACCTCATTGGTTCTTGCTGAAGCTCAAACGTGCTGCATAACACAAGAATGAACATCATTGGTTCTTGAGGAAGCTCAAACATGCTGCGTAACACGAGAATGAACCTCATTGGTTCTTGCTGAAGCTCAAACGTGCTGCATAACACAAGAATGAACATCATTGGTTCTTGCTGAAGCTCAAACGTGCTGCATAACACGAGAATGAACCTCGTTGGTTCTTGCTGAAGCTTAAACGTGCTGAGTAACACGAGAATGAACCTCATTGGTTCTTGCTGAAGCTTAAACGTGCTGAGTAACACGAGAATGAACCTCACTGGTTCTTGAGGAAGCTTAAAAGTGCTGCGTAACACGAGAATGAACCTCATTGGTTCTTGAGGAAGCTCAAACGTGCTGCGTAACACGAGAATGAACATCATTGGTTCTTGCTGAAGCTCAAACGTGCTGCGTAACAAGAATGAACCTCATTGGTTCTTGCTGAAGCTCAAAAGTCCTACGTAACACGAGAATGAACCTCATTGGTTCTTGCTGAAGCTCAAACGTGCTGCGTAACACGAGAATGAACCTCATTGGTTCTTGCTGAAGCTCAAACGTGCTGCATAACACAAGAATGAACATCATTGGTTCTTGCTGAAGCTCAAACGTGCTGCATAACACGAGAATGAACCTCATTGGTTCTTGCTGAAGCTCAAACGTGCTGCGTAACAAGAATGAACCTCATTGGTTCTTGCTGAAGCTCAAAGTGCTGCATAACACAAGAATGAACATCATTGGTTCTTGCTGAAGCTCAAACGTGCTGCATAACATGAGAATGAACCTCATTGGTTCTTGCTGAAGCTCAAACGTGCTGCGTAACACGAGAATGAACCTCACTGGTTCTTGAGAAAGCTCAAACGTGCTGAGTAACACGAGAATGAACCTCACTGGTTCTTGAGAAAGCTCAAACGTGCTGTGTAACACGAGAATGAACCTCACTGGTTCTTGAGAAAGCTCAAACGTGCTGAGTAACACGAGAATGAACCTCACTGGTTCTTGAGAAAGCTCAAACGTGCTGCGTAACACGAGAATGAACCTCATTGGTTCTTGCTGAAGCTCAAACGTGCTGCGTAACACGAGAATGAACCTCACTGGTTCTTGAGAAAGCTCAAACGTGCTGAGTAACACGAGAATGAACCTCACTGGTTCTTGAGAAAGCTCAAACGTGCTGTGTAACATGAGAATGAACCTCATTGGTTCTTGAGGAAGCTCAAACGTGCTGAGTAACACGAGAATGAACCTCACTGGTTCTTGAGGAAGCTCAAACGTGCTGAGTAACACGAGAATGAACCTCACTGGTTCTTGAGAAAGCTCAAACGTGCTGTGTAACATGAGAATGAACCTCATTGGTTCTTGAGGAAGCTCAAACGTGCTGTGTAACATGAGAATGAACCTCATTGGTTCTTGAGGAAGCTCAAACGTGCTGCGTAACATGAGAATGAACCACATTGGTTCTTGAGGAAGCTCAAATGTGCTGCGTAACATGAGAATGAACCTCATTGGTTCTCGCTGAAGCTCAAACGTGCTGCGTAACACAGGAATGAACCTCATTCAATCTGTTTATCATATAAAGCCATTGTGTCTCTTCAGAAAATCTGGACTAAACTGCATATGGATTAGCTTTATGATCTCTTTATGAACTTTTTGAAGTGTCAAAGTGGAAGCTGTGTAGCTGTCAGTGGAGGGACAGAAATCTTTCAGATTTCATCGAAAAATATCTTAATTCGTGTTCTAAAGATGAATGGAATCTTACAGGTTTGGAATGACATGAGGGTGAGTAAATGATGACAAAATGATTTTTGGGTGAATTAACCCTTTAACCTTTCTAGCTGAAATTGATGCTAAATCAGATAAAAACATGGCACAAAAAGCAGACACATCTGTGACACTTTTAGGAGTCGACATCAACCAGGAGAAAGCGTGAGCTGGAGGAGAGGAGACCATCTGACAGGAGTAAAGTGTCCCTCTTCACTGACAAACGCAAGCACAAGATTCTGGTAATGAGATTTAGTTATTTATATTTATAGTGAATTTCATTTTTAGGAATCATTGGATCAAAACAACTTGAACTTAATTATTTCTCATAGTCATGCAGCGGTGATGCCAGATGTGTGGAGATAAAATGCCCCCTACAGGGCTTGGACAGTACTGCAGTCATCATTTTGAAATCCCGGCTGTGGAATTCCACTTTCCTTGAAGTAAGGACAATGACGAGTGCTTATTTTGTTCCCTTGAAAGAACGCCTGAGGTTGTTAAATCAATCTGTTTTGTTTTCCTCTCTACAACAGGATTATGCCTCCTACAATTACCTTGATATAATAGTGAAAGCCTCCATAAGTCTGGATGGTTCTGCCAAGAACATTGTCCTTAAAAAACCTGAGACCCAGGTAACACAATTTCCTAAAGTATAACACAGTTATGTCTGTGACATTAAAGACATTAAATATTTTACTGTACATTTGATGCCCAGGTGAGGCTGACGGTGTTCCCAGAGACCACAGTGACTCCGTTCGGAGGAGTTCCGTGGTGGATCATTCTTGTGGCTGTATTAGCTGGAATTCTAATGCTGGCTCTCCTAGTTCTGTTACTCTGGAAGGTAATAAAACACCTTACACACACACACACACACACACACAGTTAACAAAAACCCATTGACATCAGTCACATGGATAAGAGTTCTTTAAAAGGGTTACTTCAGCAATTTAGCATTAAGCTTTGTATCAGTAAGAAACCCGATAGTATATTCGAATGGTCGTGCTTCCGCCCCCTCATATCCCCCTGAGATGAGAGATTTATGTATTTTATGTCTGGAAAAAAGCCTCCAATGACTCAAATATCGTCATTTTGCGTCATCTGAGGCTCTTTTTGGCCAGAGGCTAGAGACTACAGCCAGTAGTGGGAGCTAGTTCCGCATGTTCCATAGGGGTTGGGATCTCACTCACAGAATGTAAGACACAGACGGCCGCACGGACATTCATAACGGAGCGGTGTGGAGCAAAGCGAGTGTTTTTAATGAATTCCTATTAAAGTTAAGCTTCCATAGGCATGAACTGAAAGTGCACCAGTCTGGACACGCACTGTGCGGCCGTGAATGACTGATAATGCCACCGTGAATGAATGCCGGTCGTCCATGCTCATTTTAGTTTCGGTTTTGGGGCAGGTTGCTTGAATTGTGGGTTCATGAAAACACAACAACAAAACGGTACGTTGACAAACTCACTTAAATAGGCGTATTTTGCTTTGAAACCAAATCTTCCACAATCATCTGGTCTGTCAGCTCTTCGCTCTCATGATAAATGAAATCTGACTCCTGCTGTGTTTGTGCTGCGTTTCGGCTCACACTGTATTGAGCAGACACGTTCAGCTTTTAATTGTAGTGTCTGTTCTCTAACTGAACTAAATTATTTTATTACTATAAAAATGAAAATGACGGTGGGGTGGTGCCGCGGTGGGCAAGAGATGCAACCGATAGGCTTGGCTTGGGAGTGGCCTCGTAGGGCAGCGAAGCAAGTGCATTCTGGGAGTTGTTGTCTTTCATCCATATGAGCCAAAAATAAATTCTTGCTTTTCTCAATCTGGAAGACACCAATTTCTAAAATAATTTCACATTTCTACTACATAAATGACCCAGTTTAAATACACGTTCACCTTTCCAGCGCTGAAGTAACCCTTTAAGGAATATTTCTGGTTGAAAGCTTAAATGTGGACTTCTCTGTTCTGAATTTGTTTATATAATACCATAGCTTTATTTATTCTGGTTTACCTTTTTAATGGCCCTAAAAAGATTGGGTGACATGCAGGAAAAATAAGTTTGAAAAAAAAAATTGTAACCATTGGCCATTAAGTAGCAAATAGTTTTAATTAAACTTTGCGCACTATAAAATAATTTGTTCCCTCGTTTTACTAAATCTTTCACAATATAAATTAATTAATTAGTTTTACTAAACTGTATACACATTACAATAGTTTGTTCCCTTGTTTTAGTTAAATCAAAATGAGGGAACGTGGCACAAGTTACTAAATGGAGGGAACAAATTATTGTATCGTGCACACTATTTAGAAAGAGAGAATTAATTATTTTTCGTGGCCACGATATATATATATATTGGTCCACATGTCATGTGCTGGGCTCCATAGTACAGCAGCTTTTAAGCAACAAAAATAAATAAGGAAAAATTTTAATTTGGAACAATGGATATAAATCGTATTGTGAATTTATCAGGTGTGCTTTGTGAAAAAGAGGTATACTGTTGCATACTTTTAAAAGAGTAGGCTACTTATTACAGAAATAATATACTTAAAGGAGTATATTATAATATATTATAATATACTTAAAGTAGTTGACTTAAGGATTACAATTTCCTGATAATTTACTCACCCCCACGTCATGCAAGATGTTCATGTCTTTCTTTCTTCAGTCGAAAATAAATGAAGGTTTTTGAGGAAAGCCATTCCAGGATTTTTGTCCATATACACTCACCTAAAGGATTATTAGGAACACCTGTTCAATTTCTCTTTAATGCAATTATCTAATCAACCAATCACATGGCAGTTGCTTCAATGCATTTAGGGGTGTGGTCCTGGTCAAGACAATCTCCTGAACTCCAAACTGAATGTCAGAATGGGAAAGAAAGGTCTGAGTATTTCACAATCTGCTCAGTTACTGGGATTTTCACGCACAACCATTTCTAGGGTTTACAAAGAATGGTGTGAAAAGGGAAAAACATCCAGTATGCGGCAGTCCTGTGGGCAAAAATGCCTTGTTGATGCTAGAGGTCAGAGAAGAATGGGCCGACTGATTCAAGCTGATAGAAGAGCAACTTTGAAATAACCACTCGTTACAACCGAGGTATGAAGCAAAGCATTTGTGAAGCCACAACACACACAACCTTGAGGCTGATGGGCTACAACAGCAGAAGACCCCACCAGGTACCACTCATCTCCACTACAAATAGGAAAAAGAGGCTACAATTTGCACAAGCTCACCAAAATTGGACAGTTGAAGACTGGAAAAATGTTGCCTGGTCTGTTGAGTCTCGATTTCTGTTGAGACATTCAGATGGTAGAGTCAGAATTCGGCGTAAACAGAATGAGAACATGGATCCATCATGCCTTGTTACCACTGTGCAGGCTGGTGGTGGTGGTGTAATGGTGTGGGGGATGTTTTCTTGGCACACTTTAGGCCCCTTAGTGCCAATTGGGCATTGTTTAAATGCCACGGCCTACCTGAGCATTGTTTCTGACCATGTCCATCCCTTTTTGACCACCATGTACCCATTCTCTAATGGCTACTTCCAGCAGGATAATGCACCATGTCACAAAGCTCGAATCATTTCAAACTGGTTTCTTGAACATGACAATGAGTTCACTGTACTAAAATGGCCCCCACAGTCACCAGATCTCAACCCAATAGAGCATCTTTGGGATGTGGTGGAACGGGAGCTTTGTGCCCTGTATGTGCATCCCACAAATCTTCATCAACTGCAAGATGCTATCCTATCAATATGGGCCAACATTTCTAAAGAATGCTTTCAGCACCTTGTTGAATCAATGCCACATAGAATTAAGGCAGTTCTGAAGGTGAAAGGGGGTCAAACACAGTATTAGTATGGTGTTCCTAATAATCCTTTAGGTGAGTGTAGTGGACTTCAACAGGGACCAATAGGTTGAAGGTCCAAATTGCAGTTTCAATGCAGCTTCAAAGAGCTCGACACAATCCCAGCCAAGGAGTAAGGGTCTTATCTAGTGAAACGATCTGCCATTTAAAAAAAAAAAAAAAAAAAGCATCACATTGGAAAGGTCACTCGTGACATAAGCAAAAGTACCGATCAAGTGTTTACAAAGTCAAACACCTTTCGCAAAGACAAGGTAAAACAATGATGTCGGACGATTTTGAAGTGTTTTTCGCATAATACTTCCACCTACGTCAGACATGACCTTTCCAACGTGATTACGCAATACGTGGCGCATCGCAGAGCAAGACAAACATTTCTGGTTAAAAAGTATATAATTGTTTTTATTTTTTAGAAAATGGCAGATCGTTTTGCTATATAAGACCCTTATTCCTCGTCTGGGATCATGTCGAGCTCTTTGAAGCTGAACTGAAACTGCAGTTTAAACCTTCACCCCGTTGGTCCCTGTTGAAGTCCACTATATGGAGAAAAATCCTGGAATGTTTTCCTCAAAAACCTTCATTTATTTTCAACTGAAGAAAAAAAGACGTGGGGGTGAGTAAGTAAGAACTGAATGTAATGTTTTCAGACATATAATTTCAGACACTTAATTGCTATTAAATGAAAATACATTATAGTTTAAATTTATATTAAATGCAGTTAGACTGCTTTTGAGACCCACTTAAGGAGGACTTAGAGTAAGCACATCTTTATATATTTATACTATACGTCTTTGAAATATGGTAAAGTCTACTGTTGAATGTACTGACAAGCATTTAAACTAAAATATACTTTATTGCCCTTTATATTGAAAATTGTATGTCATACTTTAATGTTCTTTCTATTGAAACTGGTCATATTTAATTATATTTGTAATTACACATTTGTAATGATGAAGTTGCAATTTAATCCATTTAAAATATATTACATTAAAAAGTAACACAAAAAGTAAATTATAATCAAGTACATTACATGTGCTTTAGCATGTTCACATATATCAACAACAAAATAAGTGCACGTCTTTAAAACATGACAAAAATGTATTTTAAAGTAAAATGCTAAATTTGACATTACAAAGTGCAATTTTAAAAGTTAAAACTTAGGTGGCCTTTTATTTCATTAATATTGTATTTTGTTTTTAAAAATGTTTTTTTTACTTTTAGGATTTGAAGTACACCACAAGTGCACATTCAATACAATTAAGCACACTTCTTTTTCACAAGGGGATGGTGGATCATGTTGATAGTTTGATTCTCTACACCTGTGGTTACTCTGCTGTGTAAACTTGAAGGCTAGTGCTGCCTTCACATGCTATCGGAAATGTCCTTCTTCCCACTTCTGAAGTCGTGATTACGAGCTTGTTGCATTCATGTGCTTTGTTGTCAGAATGAACAGGAATCATGGAGGACACCATGTTTATAGATTCTGTAATTTCGATCAAATGCAGGCAATTTTCGCTGTGTATAAAGTGATTACTCGTGTATGTAAATATACACTACATTAATGGCAAGACGATCAAGATGTTTTGGGGTAAAAATGAATAAATCATACCTGTCATAGCAGTAGTTCTCCCCACCACCATGTTTAAAGTTTATGCCCATCTCAGGAATTTGGTTATCAAAATAATTTCCAAACTTCCCAGTGGTAAACACGACATCAGAGGGCGTTCATGTGCAATTTTTACCTCGGAAACTCGTATTTACAATAATTCTGATTGCATGTAATGGCAGCATAACTTCATACATCTACTAAAAATCTCCAAAACCCTAGCTGATTAAAGGGCATTAAGGAAAAATTATGAGTGAGTGTAGATGGCACTGGCTTTAATATTTTCATACAATGACATTCACACATTTTTATTAAAATTTTACTGGCCAAATGCATTTTGTGGCCACTGCATATTAATTCTACGAACATTTGTCTTAATGGAATTCCACTGTCTTTAGTACCAACCTTCTCATGTTTGCAATGACCCCTGAATTTGCCCCCTCTGTAGTGCGGTTTCTTCAAGCGGGCCCAGAAGGACGAGTATGATGCCGCAATTCACAAAGCTGAGATTCACACTCAGCCCTCAGACAAACTGTCCACTGAGGCCTAGCTCTCCTTACCAGGGTAAAACACCATCGCTGCAGCAGATCGGTGTCTGCATGACGTGTGGCCTAACTCACTAACTCATCCTTTGCTCTGACAAAAGGAAGGGAAAAACTCATGCTGCACAGCGTGCTTCGCTCTTTCCGTGTGAAGCTCAGTTTTGTCTTGTATTGTGCCGATGGATGTGCTTCTACATGTCCTGTTTTGTCAAGCATGTCTCAGTGTTCTCCAAAGAGTGATTTTTTTGTAAAAATGTGCCCATTTTAAAAATTATGCTTAATGTGGTCTTCTTCTTTCTCTGTCAGTGTGGATTTTTCAAACGCTCCAAATATGAGGACAGCGTTCCCAAATATAATGCAGTGAGGATTCGTAAGGAGACGCGTCTCTTGAAAGACGAAAAGGACATGTTAGACCCCTTTGAGAAGAAGCAATGGATGACCACATGGGATGAGAACGAGAGCTACTCATGAGACTGTCTCTGCATCTGATGTGGACAATTTGCACCAATAGGCATCTTTTCAGAGGAAAAAGTTTCAGAGGAAGTCCACCTCTGCACGGTCTATGGGCCCAGTGTTGAACGGAGACGTTTGACGTAGATGCCTTTACACATCCATGTGTTTCTGGTAACTAAAGGGTAAAGACTGACTGTTAACGCCTGGATGTCTCTGGGCTTTTTGTTTGCAAATGGCACCCCTTAAAAAGTGTTTGTATATTTTTGGAAGATGCATGAGATGCCAAGAATGGATTGTCTTGATTTTCTTTGTAAATATTTTACAATGCAGTTTATTTATTTTGTCTTGTAATTTTGTACTAAGATGCCTACTGTGCATGAACTGCCCAAAGATTATTTTTCATGTCTTTCGGTAACTGTAAATTAGATTGAATGTTTTGAGGTCTGTCAGCTGAATCTTAGGTGGGAAAATAAATCGATTAATTACTACTGAATAAAAAGCTGATGACCTGAATATATCAGTTATGACAATGGAACAGTTATGAATATGAGCAGACATACAAACAAACTCATTACAACATATCAGCAGCATTTTGATGACATTGTGTCATTCCTAAGCTCTAGAATGCTCACAAAACCAAACATTTGCTTGCTAATCAGCATGTTTTAGCTTTGTTGCCCCCTGCTGGTTGGCGTTAAACCCGGAAGCAGTGATGCAGTAAATTTAGCAACTTTTTAGACTAGCAACTTATTTTTCAAAAAGCACCCAGAAACAAATGAAGCTACTTTTAAAATGTATTCAACAACTTTAAGCAAAAGCCAACTCAAATGCTAAAGTGCACACATTTTCCCTTTAAATGACACACACGGCACAGGCACACCAGATGTGGGCTGGTCGGGGCCAACACAATGTTGCTCTCTGGGACACACAGACACCAATCAGGCAAAACATTAAGACCTAATATTGTGTTGGTCCCCCTTTTGCTGTCAAAACAGCCCTGACCCGTTGAGGCATGGACTCCACTAGACCCCTGAAGGTGTGCTGTGGTATCTGGCACCAAGATGTTAGCAGCAGATCCTTTAAGTCCTGTAAGTTGTGAGGTGGGGCCTTCATGGATCGGACTTGTTTGTTCAGCCCATCCCACAGATGCTCGAGTGGATTGAGATCTGGGGAATTTGGAGGCTATGTCAACACCTGATCCAGTTCTGATGCTCACGTGCCCACTTTCGGCGGTGGACAGGGGTCAGCATGGGCACCCTGACTGGTCTGCGGCTATGCCGCCCCATACACAACAAACTGAGATGCTCTGTGTATTCTGACACCTTTCTATCAGAACCAGCATTAACTTCTTGAACAATCTGAGCTACAGTAGCTCGTCTGTTTGATCGGACCACATGGGCCAGCCTTCACTCCCCACGTGCATCAGTGAGCCTTGGCCGCCCATGACCCTGTGGCCGGTTCACCACTGTTTCTTCCTCTGAGCACTTTTGATAGATCCTGACCACTGCAGACCGGGAACACCCCACAAGAGCTGCAGTTTTGGAGATGCTCTGACCCAGTCTTCATAATGTTATGGTATTTTAATATATAGCATAGTACTGAAATTAAATAGTACTCTAAAGTACTTCCAAGAAGACCACAGTATTAAAAAAAATGGCAATAATAGTAGAAAGTCCTCCATTCAAACATCACTTGAGTAAAAGTACAAAAGTATCCGATTTACGTACTCAAGTGCAGAATGTAAAAAGTAAATATTCAAATTAACTTTAAATATCAATAATTAAGCAGATCAATTGTTTTGGGAGTGATATGCAATGCTTTAATTGAACAATGATAAGATTAGATACTGCAATTAAGAATTTGTTAGATTTGCAATCATAAGAGACAATGAAGCACCTTAACACAGTATAGGGGTTGAATTTGCAATAGACATTCCATAACATTAGCTGCATCCAACAGAAGATGTGCAAGATACTATTAACTAATTCAAAATTAATTCAAAACCCATAACCACAATGACATATTACTTAACAATTAGTTAATAGTCATGTGCCTCAACAAGTCATAACATAATGATACCTTTGCAAATCATTAGCTAATGATTAATTAAAGCAGACAACTGGAAGTTGAAATGCATGGCTTTGACCCGTTGTGGTAATTAACAGATTAATTTACATTATTAGTTAATATTATATGTTATTAGGGAATTAATACATGATGTAATTGAATTAATAGCAATTAATATATTAGTTAATCTATTAATTATATAGTATGTTCATTAGTTGCTGATGTAGTAATCATTAATAAATGGTTTAGTTCTTCATGAGTCTCATGATTATCTGTGCATTAGTTAAGCATGAATTAATGCATATTAGTGCACCCGTATTGTAAAGTGTTAATGTTTTCATAGTAAATGGTGTGCCGTGAAAGAAAAAAGTTTGGGAAACACTGCGTTAACGTTAGTTTGGCAAACCTGACTAGTCAGCTTTTCCATGTCTAGCCCCGACTGGATCATCCATGACTGATCGACAGCATGCAGGGAGAACCAGCTTAGCTTGATTCTCTCCTGCATCCAGTTTACGGTTTAATCACACACAACTCCAAGTCTGCCACCGTTATCTATCAAAATGCATTAGCTAACTTGACTAACCACGTTTTTCATTGGCTTGGAAAGCAAATGTAATAAATATTTGGAGCAGACATGGGGAAATATAAAGTAAACATTGTCTTTAATATTGTAATGGAGTAAGAGTGAAAGTAGATCCAAATAAAACACTCAAGTAAAGTACAAATCCCCGAAAAAATACTTAAGTAACAAAGTATTTTTACTTCGTTACTTACCACCACTGTGCATTTGTAGCTCCGTATAGCTTTGTTTTGAAAGCTTTGTTCTGTTGTTAGGGACAACAGTTTAGGACCCAAGACCAGTTATGAAGAATGAAGACCAAGAGTCAGGAGTGCGATTAATTAAAGAAAACTTTACTCAGGTATAGTTTGCAGTTTCATCAGCAGAAGCCAGCTTCAAATCTCACAAGGAGTTTGTAGGCCACGCTCTCTGCATATATACATTTAGCACAGCAATTATACACTTTTCAAGGTCTAGCTCTGTCATTACTGCAGGTGGAATGATTCTGATTGCTAAGAGAAAATAGTTAATCATAGTAAATTTCATTTCGCGGTCGAGACTCAATGATCTCCGTAAAGGAGAGAGAGTCCCCTCTGCCACACCCCAACTTACCGTCTCCGAGAGAGTTGGTACTTTGGCTGGTGGCCAGGTTGACCTGAGGGCTGTACTGTGGTATTAAGAACCCCAATGATCATTCCTCGGTCCACGCCCCCCTCTCGCACATCGCTACCCACAAGTGCTTGGACTGAAGTGGCGGGACCGTCTGCTGACGCCCCATTTGTTTTCATTCACATTCCAGATAGCGACGAGATGTCGATCGCCGCATCCCAAAGTGGGCTACAGTTTTTTGGGGATGAAGATTCGGCTGTGCTCCGCCTTCGGGCATGTCAGCACTGCTCCGGGCCGACTCAGAGTTGACAGCCATGTTATCTCGGGCAGCCGTGAGCCTCGGGCTAGTGTGGTACTTCCCGCCCTGTCACGGGCACTAGCAGTTGGATGATCGGTTTTGGGGTGGCACCTGACAGCTGTCGGGCCCCGTCCCCAATGCCTTTTGCCCCCGAGGTGCATGAGGAGCTCACGCTGTCCTGGAAGTCCCCATGTGTTTTCCCGTGACCATTCGGTGGCCTCCTCCGCCTTCTCTGCCCTCGATGGGGCCGCGGCCTTCCATGGCTATAAGCACACCTCGCCCTAGCCTGTGGCCTCTTGTCTACTTTGGTGGCAAAGTCCTGCTGAGCTACAGGCCAGGCCGCCACCCCTTTGCACATGCACGAGGGTAGAGCCGACCCAAGGCTCCTCAATGAGCTGCGTGCCGCCACTGACCTTGCCCTCCCGGCGACGAAGGTGACCACACGCTCCCTGGGTTGGGCGATGTCCACAGCTGTGGTCCGGGAGAGACACCTGGCCTTACCTGGTTGATGTGTGAGGGCTGAGCAGGCCCGCCTCCTCAATTATTCCATATCCCAGGCTGGCCTCTTCGGCGGCGGCGCAAAGAAACAGACTGAGGTCCTTAAACACGTACTGCCCCAGCAGTGTCCGCCGCCCCCGGGCTACGGCGCTCTCGATCCTGCCTGTCGCCGGCCTCCTCTCAGAGCAGATCCCCGTGGAACACACGTCCTTCTCTGGTCTCCTCTGTCAGGACGCAGCTGCTGATCGTGCCTCCCACGTCCGGGCCAGTCACGGCTCGCTCCCCCACCCTAGGTACGCCTGTGGTCCGTATGACCCTGCTGTTGCAGTTCTTGGGAGCCTGGCTAGAGCTTCCAGGACTGTCCCGCTGGGTCACGAAGACCATCAGGCCCGGCTATGCGATTCAGTTCGCTCAGGCTCCTCCCCTCTTCCGGGGATTCCAATACACCATGGTGGGGCCCAACGCCCCAACGCCCCACTTCATTGTACCCAAGAAAACCGGTAGGTTACGACCGATCCTGGACCTGCGCGTCCTGAACCGATCCCTTGACAGGCTTCCGTTCAGGATGTTGACAGCAAAACGCCTTTCAAATGCATTCGTCCAGCAGATTGGTTTGCAGCAATCGACCTGAAGGGCACCTACTCCCATGTCTCCTTCCTTCCTCGCAGACAGTTCCTACGGTTTGCTTTGAGGGGCGGGCATATCTGTATGCACCTCCCATTCAGGCTAGCTCTGTCCCCTCACGTCTTTACAAAGATTGTCAAGGCAGCCCTTGCGCCACTCAGGCAGCACGGGGTTCACATCCTGAACTACCTTGACGACCTCTCGAGAGCAGGGGTGTGAACACAGAGATCTAGTGCTCCAGCACTTAGCCTGTCTGGGCCTTTGGTTCAGCTGGGAGAAGAGCAAACTCTGCCCCGTGCAGAGAATCTCTTTTCTCGGTATAGAAATCAGCTCGGTCGCCATGTGCACACAGCTTACGAGCGAGCGTGGACAGTCACTGCTGACTTGCCTCTGTCAAATCGAGAGCAAGAGTGTAGTTCCACTGAAGTTATTTCAGAGGCTCCTGGGGCATATGGCATCTGCAGCCATGGTAACGCAGCTCGGATTGCTTCATATGAGACCGCTTCAGCACTGGCTTCGCGATCGAGTCCTGAGATGGGCATAGCAGTGGCTCGGGCCTGCCTGCAGACCCTCACCCCATGGTCGAACTTCAGCTTCTACGGGCCGGCGTGTCCTTAGAACGAGTTTCCAGGCATATTGTTGTATCAACAGATGCCTCTGCCACAGGCTGGGGTGCAACGGACATGCTGCCACGGGCTCCTGGATAGGACCCGAGCTCCTTTTGCATGTCAATTGCCTCGAGTAGCTGGCAGTACAGTTCGCCCTGCACCGCTTCCAAGCACTGCTCAAGAGTCAACATGTACTAGTCCGGTCAGACAACACGGATACAGTAGCGTACATCAACCATCAGGGTGGTCTGCGCTCCCGCCGTATGTCTCAACTCGCCCGCCATCTCATTAAATGGAGTCAGAAGCATCTGAGGTCCCTACGTGCTGTCCATGTCCCGGGAGACCTGAACCATGCAGCCGATGAGCTCTCTCAGTTCAGCCACTTCTGGGGGAATGGAGACTCCATCCCCAGACGGTCGAGCTGATTTGGGAACAGTTCGGCGACGCACAGTAGACCTGTTTGCCTCCCATGACTCTTCCCACTGCTGCCTGTATTATTCCCTGACCGAGGGCACTCTCGGCATGGATGCACTGGCGCACAGCTGGCTGCAGGGCCTACGCGTATGTATGCGTTTCCCCCAGTGAGCCTTCTCGCACAGGGAGGACAAGGACCTCCTTTCTCAGAGACGGGGCACCCTATGGCACCCACATCCTGATCTTTGGAACCTCCACGTGTGGCTCCTGGATGGGACACAGCAGGTTTAAGTACCCTACCACCTTCGGTGGTGGCTACCATCACTTCCGCTAGAGCAGAGTCTAACTAGACCCGCCTATGCGTTGAAATGGAACCTCTTTGTCACCTGGTGCTCTTCTCACCAAGAAGACCCTTGGAAATGCCCGAATGGGTCCGTGCTCTCGCTTCTCCAGGAAGTGTTGGAACGTAGGCTGTCTCCTTCCACCCTTAGGTATATGTAGCTGCTATATCTGCCCACCACGACCCCTTGGAGAGCAAAAAGGTAAGTCAGCACGACCTGGTCATCAGGTTCCTGAGGGGAGCCAGGAGACTGAATCCTCCTCACGCTCTCCTCGTACCCTCTTGGGACCTCTCAGTAGTGTTAGATGCTCTGCAGAGGCCTCCCTTCGAGCCATTGCAATCAGTCGATCTTAAGTTCTTGTCAATGAAGACAGCGCTCTTGATCGCTTTGGCCTCCATCAAGAGGGTAGGGGACCTGCAGGAATTTTCGGTTGACGAAGCGTGCCTGGAATTCAGACCGGCCAACTCTCACGTGATCCTGAGACCCTGGCCTGGATATGTGCCCAAGGTTCCCACCACGCCATTCAGAGACTAGGTGGAGAACCTGCAAGCGTTGCCTTGGAGGAAGCAGACCCAGCCTTACCACTGCTCTGTCCAGTACGCACCCCCGTGTTTACGTAGACAGAACGCAGTGTTTCAGGACCTCAGACCAGCTCTTTGTCTGTTATGGTGGGAAGCTGAAGGGAAAGGCTCTTGTCTCACTGTATAGTGGACGCCATTGTTTTGGCTTACCAGACGCAGGGGCGTCCATGCCCCCTTGGGGTCAGGGCACACTCCACTTAGAGCGTGGCCTCCTCTTGGGCCTTAGGCCCTGGGCCTGAGCTCCTCCAGCACTGTCAACGCCGACACCAGTAAGTCTGCCACTCGCCAGACCCTCGTGTCTGGCCAGGTGCCTCCATGTGCATGGTTCCCCCATGGCGACCCCCACACGTGTATTTCCATCGTAAGCCTCCTTGAGCAGGTGTTTTCCCTTGGCAACCTTGCTACCCCTGGGGTTAAAAGTCTACCTTCGGCTGGTTCCCCAGAGATCTCCCTATGCAGTCCTTAGCGGGCCATATGTGTATTCCTAAGTCCTCCCTACGGGTATCTTGGCACATGTTCCACCCGGAATATGCTTCCCAGTGTACCTTGGTATTCCTGTGATAAGTGGGAGTCCTTCGTCTATGCTAGTCTTACGACAGGGAGCTCGCACTTACGCAGGGCACTGGAAGACAGCCTAGTGGCGTGATTACATTGGGACCCATTCGTCAGTCACTGATGTTACTCGGAGTGACTGAATGAAAGGGAACGTCTCGGTTACATATGTAACCCTCGTTCCCTGAGGAGGGAACAGAGACGTAACATCCCTCTGCCACTTCCACTGTACCGCGGTTCAGAATCCACACCCTTCACTGTGGTACAACAAGCACACTCTGGCCCTTAAGAGTGCAGCCAGAAAAATGGAGTGCAGCTGGAAGAAAGCAAAACTAGATTTTTTTTGCATTTCGTGGAAAGAAAGCAATATTGCATATAGAAAGGCTTTAAAACTGCTAAATCTGCTTATTTTTCAACCCAAACTCAACTGAATTATGATATATTTTCATCCACACTTCAGCTTCTAACAGCACAGAACAGCTCATGAACGACTTCAATACATGAAGTCTCTGTGATTTAAATGCAAGAAAGTCTTTTCAATATGTTCTCAATGTTTCACCTTTAAACAGCTGGACAATAAATAATAAATAGATAGATAGATAGATAGATAGATAGATAGATAGATAGATAGATAGATAGATAGATAGATAGATAGATAGATAGATAGATAGATAGATAGATAGATAGATAGATAGATAGATAGATAGATAGATAGATAGATAGATAGATAGATAGATAGATGGGGAATTTGGATATTAACAGTTAATTATAACGGATTATAACAATTATTAATATCTATGGCTTGATTCAGCTTGTAGAATTTTCTTTAATTCTAGAATTGAGTTCAAAGGACGGATAATTGTCCACCAACTATTTCCCTTATAAGAACTCTTAGACAAGACTTCTTTGGCCACAAGAAGTATCTTTCTTTTTAATTTGTAACAGGGTCGGTTCACCGTAAAAGGGACCTATGGATGAGCAATTCAGGGACAATCACGTGTGAATATATATATTTTAATAATCAACAAACAATAAACAAACATACACAAATTAACTGAAAGAAGGAAGGAGAGAGAGTAAGAGAGAGAGAGAGCGAGAGAGACAAAGAACAGGTGGTATTACCGACAATAACCTATTGAGAACAAGCAAGAAATCAGACCAACTTATTGGTATAAGCTCAAAACTCTATAACGACAGTTAAGGGATACTTGCATATGCTTCTTTCGTGGCTGGTCGCGAATTCGTGTGTGTGAGGAATCTGGTCCGTGTTTTGAATTTGCAGGGCGGATCCGTTGGAGTCCGCGGGAAGTTCAAATTTGGTTCTTTTGTGTGGTAATGTCCTTTGGAAAATGACGCGCTGGCAGTCCGAGAATCCACGCCGAGGAAGAGTGGGAAGAAAAGAAAAAGCAACAAGAGAGAGAGCAAGAGTAAGAGTAAGAGAGAGTGAGAGTAAGAGAGAGTAAGAGAGAGCGCGTAAGAGTAAGAGCGCGTAAGAGAGCGAGCAACAAGAGAGTGCAACAGGAGAGAGAGAGAGTCCTTAGTCTGCAGGCCCTTTTGAAGGCCATCACAGGGCACGCCTCTTTGTCGGAACAGCCAATCAGAGCGAAGGAACTAAGAAGCGGAAATCTCCCTTGTCTCTTGAGTCTCATCTCATTAACATGTTTATGGCCTTCTTAAGTTTGCAGACTTTTGGGTTTTGGCATAAAAGAAAGAGTTTGATGCACCACAAAACGCACTCTACAAATTGAGAGACAAAGATTTTGAGACCAAGCATGGGGAGTTTAACTTATGAATTAAAGGAAAGGTGAAGATTGACGTTGTTCTTCATTAAGCATTTACTGATTATAAGTTTCTAACCTATCAAACACATCTAAAATGGTTATAACAAAAAGCATGCATACATACAGGGAACACAGCATATCTAAAATGAAAAATAACTAAGTTAAAAGTCACATAGCACATTTGGGTGTTCTTTGGTATGTGTGAGTGTGTGAGGATAGGGGGCTGTTTTATGAGGGCGTCCTTTGGAATGCAGAGGAGAGAGGGATGAAGGAGGCTGGTTTGTGTTCTTTAGAGCCGTTAAACTGTCAGTTCGTAGACTCTACGGGGCCGGTGCTGTTGATTCATTTTGCATAATCAAAGTATTGGTCTGATCGATCATTTATGAGCACCGTCCATACTCTACCATAGATAGATAGATAGATAGATAGATAGATAGATAGATAGATAGATAGATAGATAGATAGATAGATAGATAGATAGATAGATAGATAGATAGATAGATAGATAGATAGATAGATAGATAGATAGATAGATAGATAGATAGATAGATGGGGGAATTTGGATATTAACAGTTAATTATAACGGATTATAACAATTATTAATATCTATGGCTTGATTCAGCTTGTAGAATTTTCTTTAATTCTAGAATTGAGTTCAAAGGACGGATAATTGTCCACCAACTATTTCCTTATAAGAACTCTTAGACAAGACTTCTTTGGCCACAAGAAGTATCTTTCTTTTTAATTTGTAACAGGGTCGGTTCACCGTAAAAGGGACCTATGGATGAGCAATTCAGGGACAATCACGTGTGAATATATATATTTTAATAATCAACAAACAATAAACAAACATACACAAATTAACTGAAAGAAGGAAGGAGAGAGAGTAAGAGAGAGAGAGAGCGAGAGAGACAAAGAACAGGTGGTATTACCGACAATAACCTATTGAGAACAAGCAAGAAATCAGACCAACTTATTGGTATAAGCTCAAAACTCTATAACGACAGTTAAGGGATACTTGCATATGCTTCTTTCGTGGCTGGTCGCGAATTCGTGTGTGTGAGGAATCTGGTCCGTGTTTTGAATCTTGCAGGGCGGATCCGTTGGAGTCCGCGGGAAGTTCAAATTTGGTTCCTTTGTGTGGTAATGTCCTTTGGAAAATGACGCGCTGGCAGTCCGAGAATCCGCGCCGAGGAAGAGTGGGAAGAGAAAAGAAAAAGCAACAAGAGAGAGAGCAAGAGTAAGAGTAAGAGAGAGTGAGAGTAAGAGAGAGTAAGAGAGAGCGCGTAAGAGTAAGAGCGCGTAAGAGAGCGAGCAACAAGAGAGTGCAACAGGAGAGAGAGAGAGAGTCCTTAGTCTGCAGGCCCTTTTGAAGGCCATCACAGGGCACGCCTCTTTTGTCGGAACAGCCAATCAGAGCGAAGGAACTAAGAAGCGGGAAATCTCCCTTTGTCTTCGAGTCTCATCTCATTAACATGTTTATGGCCTTCTTAAGTTTGCAGACTTTTGGGTTTTGGCATAAAAGAAAGAGTTTGATGCACCACAAAACGCACTCTACAAATTGAGAGACAAAGATTTTGAGACCAAGCATGGGGAGTTTAACTTATGAATTAAAGGAAAGGTGAAGATTGACGCTGTTCTTCATTAAGCATTTACTGATTATAAGTTTCTAACCTATCAAACACATCTAAAATGGTTATAACAAAAAGCATGCATACATACAGGGAACACAGCATATCTAAAATGAAAAATAACTAAGTTAAAAGTCACATAGCACATTTGGGTGTTCTTTGGTATGTGTGAGTGTGTGAGGATAGGGGGCTGTTTTATGAGGGCGTCCTTTGGAATGCAGAGGAGAGAGGGATGAAGGAGGCTGGTTTGTGTTCTTTAGAGCCGTTAAACTGTCAGTTCGTAGACTCTACGGGGCCGGTGCTGTTGATTCATTTTGCATAATCAAAGTATTGGTCTGATCGATCATTTATGAGCACCGTCCATACTCTACCATAGATAGATAGATAGATAGATAGATAGATAGATAGATAGATAGATAGATAGATAGATAGATAGATAGATAGATAGATAGATAGATAGATAGATAGATAGATAGATAGATAGATAGATAGATAGATAGATAGATAGATAGATAGATAGATAGATAGATAGATCACGTTTGTGATAGGGGTGATGATTTAATAATGATGGCAAGAATGATGTTGCAATTGTTTCATAAATGCTTTTGCTCACAACACTTTTTCATATGAACCTGTAGATTAGTTACAGTCAGTTGCTGAAAATCTTTCCAAATCAATAGCACTGATATGGCTTCTCTCCAGTATGAACATTTTTATGGTTTTTCAAGGATGATGAGAAAGTGAAACTCTTTCCACAGTGTGAGCACATGTAAGGTTTTTCTCCCGTATGAATTCTTTGGTGTGATTTTAAGAGGGTGGACGAAATAAAAGCCTTTCCACAGTCAAAGCACATATAAGGTCTCACACCAGAATGAATACTCTCATGCTGCTTTAAAGTCTGCAGTTTTGAAAAACTCTTTCCACAAAAAGAACAAAAGTGAGGCTTTACAGCAGCATGAACTTTAAGGTGTGTTCTTAAGCTTGATGCCAAAACAGATGTTTTATCACACTGATCACAGCTGAATGATCTCACTCCAGAGTGACGGCGCAGATGATCTTTGAGAGCACTTTTCTGAATGAAACTCTTTCCACACTGAGTGCATGGGAACGTTTTTTTCTCCAGTGTGAATTCTCATGTGCTCATTTAAAGTTATTTTCTGAATTAAACTCTCCTAATCTAAATTCTCCAGTGTCTCTTAAGGTATGATTTACGTGTGTAACTCTTTCCACACTCAGAGCAGGTGGAAAATCTTTTTGACCCCAATTTCCAGCTTGTTTCTGGTTTCAACCAAGGCATTTTGAGTGCTGGTTCAGAGCCAGAGCCTAGTTTCAAATCGGTTCTTTGACTTTCGACACGCAAACCACCAGCTCTGAACCAGGAAAAGTGGTTCTTAAGTAGCATCAAAACATTGCTGGTCTAGAAGTAAGAACCACTTGTGTCAGGAGCTGGAGGCGGGGTTACCGTGACCAACAAGACAAACACAAACTTGTGACCGCCATTTTTGAAATAACAGCTAATCGAGCTAATAGCTGCTCAACTGTAATCTCCGTCTATACAAATTACGGCGAGCTGCGCAAAAGCGTTGGATTCGCTGTGTGCATCAACAGTAATGCAACGTTCATTGCTTCCATTGTTGATGGAAGGCTTGTTCGAGATGCATCGGCGCTGTGCAGACTGATCGCCATATGACATCAGAGTACAGCGAGAGCTCTGTACTACACTGTACTCTGTACTCAGACTCCTTATGCTTTTGAATCACTCATGCAGTATTTTGATATTATACACGGGTTGGTGTGCGCAGCGCAAACGCATTTCAATCAAGCCTGGTGTGTTTGTGTTTCCTGCTGCCTCACTAGTGTTGCTGAGAAAGATGAGACGTATACAGCGACATAAGACCTGGCTCTGTGGTGGCTCTCTAGCCCGTGGAAAAACAAAACGGTTCTTAGAAGGTTCGTCAATTGAACCAACTCCGAATCGGAACTAGCAGTAGCTCTGAACTAGCATCCGGTTCATGCTGGTGGAAAATGTGGTTTTTTAAACTGATGCTGTTTGTCTTCATTCACGTCCATCGGGTCTAAAATCAACATTAAATTCTTACGGTTAAACTGAAGACAGACAAATAAGAAACAAAAGGGAATTCAGGGAGCCCCAAATGAGCAAAAAATCCAGGATAACACTTTAGAATAATGATCCATCATAGGTAACTATGCAGGAAGTAATGCAGGACTGATTGTCACACATTAACACTTCAGCTACTACTATTAACTAATATAGAAACAAGCTTATAATCAGTAAGTAATATTGAATTTTGGACTAAGATAGTTCCTTATTAGGTAATCAATAATTACTGAAGGAGATTAGCATTACTAAGAGCTAATAGGTAACTATGACAAATTATAATCACAACATTAACATGTCTGAGATGTGATCAATTGTCTTTTTTTTTTTTACTCTCAACGTGGTCATAAAATGCATCACTAATTACTCAAGTGTTACCTAGTCACTCTGCATGAACTACTAGTGATCTGGTCATCTGGACCATTATTTTAAAGTGAAAAAGATGTTTTTCACTTTAAAATAATGGATCACTAGTAGTTCTTGAAGATTGTCCTTTACTCTGAATAAAGTCATAAAATGCATCAGTAATTCTTCAAGTACCTAGTCACTCTTCAAGTGATCCAGATCACTAGTAGTTCCTGCATAGTGACTAGAGCCGTTTCTCATTATGTATTCATGTCTGTACTTGTGTTCTCGTGGACTTGTGAACTAGTGAACACTTGAGTTGCTGCCCAAGTACTTTTCCAATTCAAAGTTCACATCTAGCCAAGTACAGTTCAAATCCCCGGATGTGTCCTTGATCCACCCCTTTTATTGAGGATGCATCGAGAGGAGACTTGTGTGGACTTCCAACAGACCGGTATCCCAGAATGCGTCACGCACCGACCAACAAGCGTCAGTAGTGGATGAGAAAACCCACGTAATAATACTACTATTATTATGTCACAAAATGTAGTTAAGACTTTTTCAGGGGAGAATGTAGTTGTTTAAAGCTCAAATCTGTGGTTTATTTATAAAGAGAGCATCTATCTGAACTTTTGATCTGCCGTTTTTGGAGTTGTGAGATCCAGTCGATCAGCGGGCACTCAGCGCTCTCATTAACCCTGCCGAGATCAGCCTTTCCTCGGCTAGTCCTTCTGATGTTTGCCGCTGGCTCTGATGTCTCTGTAGTGGTTAAACAATATAAAAAAATATGGACGTAGTGTCCATGACGTCACCCATAGGATTCTGAAGAGCAGTTTTGAAGCGTAAAGTAGAGATGAGCTGGCCGTTGCCATCTTGGCAGCGTGTCATCGCACGGATAACAGAAAATGGGCAAAGAGGCGGGACGTGGGCAGAGCTGAGGTGACACGATGACTAACAGACAGCAGACAAACGGCTATCCACCTGTCACTCAAAGTGGCCAGCCCTTAATTATGCTGAACTTTAAGGCTTTATATAATGCAAATGAATGAGTCACCCCCCCTCAAGGGCAAAATTAGCTGTATCGACCAAAACCACAATTTGTACCAGGCTGTAAACATGTTTTTTTTTTATGCTGTAAAGTTGGACATTTTAACATGGGGCTCAATGAGATTCTGCTCCCTTCTGGAGCCTGTCTCTAGCGGCCAGTCGATGAAATGCAGTTTAAGTCACTTCCATATTGGCTTCAACAGAAACTGGGGGAGGTTGCCGCTTGGGTTAAACCAAGCCTGTAGCACTCCTCTCAGAAACTGAAGCCTCCGTGGCTCGATCAGCCCCAGGTGGTTGGTCCCAGTATAGGTCATAACCCCCGCCCCTCTGTTTTCCAATGGATGCAAGACAAACTAAACAATCAAATTACACTTCAAATCATTTTTTGTAGGCAGTTTTTATCATCATGATTTCATTTCAAGTTTCATTTATTTTGATCATTAAAACAGACATTTAACAAAAAGAGACTGGGTTGTGTTTTATATCATATTTAATTTGATTAAAGTGAAGCTAATCATACATGTACACATACTGTGTGAACCACATATTGTTATGAGACAGAGACACGGAGAACAGAAGATGGTAATGATGACAGTTTATTGAGAGACCAGAGTGCTAAGCAGATCAGGTGGGCAGTGAGAGTGATGAATGGCAGGATAGTGCAGATAACTGGATGATAATACTCAATGTCTTTCATAGGAGAACCAGGAGGACAGAACACTGGAGCTGGGGTGACGATGGAGACAGGAGACGAGGAGACACACCGGAGACAAGGAAGCCGGTAAGTAGCACAGGAGAGTCCTTGAGGTAATCAAACAGGTAATAGCTGTGCAAACAAGACCAGACAGTGACTGTGTGTGAGGTGCAGGTGTGTGTGATCAGTACTCGGGAGAGGCTGTCTTCTGGGGCATATTTTGTTGGGAGTGGGTGACACATAAATATGTTTAATATTTTTTTTAATGTAGCTAAACCAAAAGAGGCAGGCTATTTCGTTTTGTTATAGGTTAAATTACAGTGAAGATAATCAGTGTTGCCTGTACTATTAATATGTTTAATTTTTATTTTTTTTAAAATGAAAATGAAAAGAGGCAGAGTGGTGTTTTATAACATATTTTGTTTTGTTGTAGCCTCAAATAGGCCTATACATACAGAGATAAGTAGCCAGAGCGAGCTGAGTGATCAAGAACGATACTGTTCCGTTTGCAGAATTACCAGACTTCCTCTGGAGTTCGTTCTCCCGAGTAGAACTTGGCAAGTCTGATCTAATAAGGACGCAAGTCTGAAGTTTGCGTACTTGGTTTTGAGAAATGGCCTAGGTAACACTTGAATGATTAGTGATGCATTTTATGACTTTATTCAGAGTAAAAAGCTGACTGACTACGTCTCTCAGACACACAATAATGTTCTTTATAATTTGTCAGTTAGTAGTTATTAATGAGGCTAATCTCATTGAGTAATTATTGATTACTTAAAAGGAACTATCTCCTAAATTCGATATTACTTACTGTTTAGTTAAGCTTGTTTCTATATTAGTCAATGGTAGTAGATGAAGTGTTAATGTAGTACTACTCATTAGTCCTGCATTACTTCCTGCATAGTTACTAATTTATGACAGACCATTATTCTAAAGTGTTACCAAATCCAGTTTACTATTAAGTCCAGTATCTAGCTTTAGATGTATTGTTGTCAGTGAGAAGAATGTAAAGTTATTTTAGGTATGTATTTGTAGATTGGGAGCACTCCTGAGAATCCCAGTTTGACCAGAGGGTAATATGGGTGTTAGTTGTGAAAGATACACTAGATCTAGAGACGAAAAAGAAAAAGAAAGAAACTGGTGCCAGGTTTAATGTCGAGCCCTGCTGTAATGAAACCTGCGAAGTGTGCTGCATGGGGGGCAAGCCTGTCACCTCGTCTCTAATCGAGAAGTGAAGGAGTGATTGACACGTGCTTCCCAGCAATTAAACCACACCCCACTCCATGATGTATTTACAGCTATTTTAGGCAAGGCAAGTTTATTTATACAGCACAATTCATACACAATGGCAATTCAAAGTGCTTTACATAAGAAACAAGAAAACCATGTATAAGAGTTAAAAATAAAAAGAAGGATAATTAAAACAGTTGGAAAGAGAATTTAAAAATAAAAATAAAATGGTGATAAATAGATCCCTATCTGCCTGATCCTCCAAATTTGGGTTTAATTGAGTTAAGATACTTTGTTTCTTTCAGCATCTTTTGACAATATTTAAAAAATGGAAAAAGGCATGCTACACATCTGACATTTCAGAATCCGAAGTTCCTGGAAAAGAATTCACAAGTTGTCAAAATTCATATTTTACTTTGAAAATAGATACATTGAAAAGTAATTTAAAAACAACCATATCATAGTCTTTTGAAGCCATACAATATATTTATGCGAGTAACAAAGATAAATGTAGTTTTTTTTACTTATCTTGAATTCAGCCCTAGTGTCAGAACACTTAGTATTTAGACCACAGAACATAGAATAAGTGTAAGAATACGTATATATATATATATATCTAATCCTGCTTTGTAAAATAATGTAATACCCTGATTTTGCTCTCAGAAGGAAAATATACTCATCAGATGATGAGCCTCATGCTACCCCCACAAAAAGAAGAAAATGAATAGAGAAAAGTTCCTCCTGCACCAAAAGCTCCAGCACCCCCAAAACACTTCAAGACAAAAGGTAAAAATACATTGAATCTAGTTCAATAAATGAATCTAGTAAATAAATGAATGATTGCTAGATGTAAGTGTGTTTAACTGCTGCGTTCTTTTTTTTTCAGGTCCAAGTAGAGCAGGGAAATCTTTCAGCAACTGTGAGTTTAAATGTATAAAAGTGATATTTCTGATAGCTTTAAGCATTTTGTGTCATGTCTAAGAATGCTCCTTACCCAGGGTAAAATGAATGTAATGCACAAGCTCTTGTAACTTGTTGCTTTACAAAAATGTTTTGCTTTTTCACATTCACCCAATTCTATTGTTATTTCAACAGTTTGGACAGAACTACCGTCATTACATTTATAACTCAAGATTTTGCATGCTAAACAAAGCATATCATGTGTAGTACAAAGAAATGGTCTCAGGTCACGCATATCACCATGGTTCCATGAGAAGGGGAACTCGCACTGTGCCCGAAGTGCCAAAGTGTATTTGGACGCAGTGCGAGTTCCCATTCGAATGGGAATTTGTTCTGATGGAGGTAGACATCACACATTTACATACCAATTCTTTCAATAGCATTTGTTAATCACCACCATGGAAGAGACCATTACCATTCTCAGCTCCAGATGTACCAGTAAGCTTCTCCCAGGCAGACGAGCACCAAGATGAACACCAACCTAACATTCAAGGTAAAAGAGCATTAATTAGTGTATGGAGGACACATTCATTGCAAATGAGTCAAACCTAACACAAAGTAACACAAACATTTTTTTTCTGTATAATTAATTACAGAACACATTCTGTGTCCCGAGACGTACTGACATTGCACTGCACTTTCTGTTCTCGTTGTTACTGTGTAACAGCCTGTTATAAACCTGTTTGCACATTATACTCTTATACATTTCTGTTAACCACATATTTATAAGTCTACAGTTTACTCACTGCACAGTTTATTCCACTTCTTTATTTATTTATTTATTAATTTTTTTTTCTACTTGATTTATTATTAAAAAAAAATAAATAAATAAATACATTTTAGACATTATTGAGGTGTAACTTAAGAGCCTTCGTGTACCACTGTCATAGTAGTAAATGCAACTTACCAACTTCACCTTTCTCAGCGCCTGTTGGACCAGTGAGCTTCTCCCAGGCAGATGAGTCCCAAGATGCTTGGGGTGAACACACACCTAACATTCAAGGTAAAAGAGCATTAATTAGTAAATTTGACGAAATCACACAAACACTGCAAATGAGTCACAGCCTAATGCAAAGTAAAATGGCATTTTTTCTGTATAATAAATTAGAGAACACATTCTCTCATCTGACACCCTATCAAGACCCAAGACCGTCTACACACCAAGGAAGAATGCAGAGTAAGTACAAAAAAAAATCAGTCATTTTCAGTCACATACGAAATTAAAAAAAATTATATAAGCTATATCGATATAAATGATATTGCCTCATTCCATATCGTTTCTAAAAAAATATATTGATATATCGTAGAAACTCGATATACCACCCAGCCCGACCTGTGACCTGTCAGTGGCTGCTCCTGGCAGCTGCCAGTCTGATTCTGGCAGGTCATGTGACCAGCCAGTGGCTGGCAGAGTGTAACGCATTCCTTATCACTACTGCTGCATGTAAATACATTTTATTATTATAAATATATTCTTATGACTATTCTTTTGTATAATTACTTTTCGTCGCCTCGCGCCGCGACAGCAACAGCTAAACTGCCTACACTGAACACGGCAAAGCACCTGGACTATGTCAGAAATGGAACAGGGAATTTGTTTACGGGAATTTGTCGCGGTGCATTCAGTCTAGACTTTATCACTGATTATAATGGGTTCTGTTGTCCTTTTTAAGACATTTAAGAGCTTTTTGTGCTCGCAGGTGCTTCTTGTGTGAGACGATGGAGTTGCATCACTGATCAATGTACACGTATGTTAAATTGAAGTGCTAAAAAAGTTTAATAAAGATACTCTCCCAGATAATGAACATGAAGATCAATCACCTAACTTCAGTGGTCCAATCCCTTGCAGGTAACAGCCATCTCAATGCTCCAATCCTGGTGGTGGACAATGAGAATGATGTCTTTCCTCTCACATCCATGGAAGAACTTGACAATCTGGAAAGACAATTATCTGAGAGAGCGATGATGCAAAAGATGGTAAGAATCATTGACAGTTGAAGGTTTGATAATTCTAGTTAAGTCAGTTGTGTCCAGTATATTATTTGTGTTTTGTTTGTAATGTTTTGTTATTACCTTTTAAGGTGAACAGATTGTCCATCAGTGGAGGACACACAATGAAAAAAATATATGGAGAATCTGTTCCAAGGTCTTTGGTCCTGTAGCCAAACAACTGAACTGGTGCGGAAGGGGAGAAAAGAGAGGGATCAGGAAAGACGTATGTCTGCTTGTACGTCTGTGTCTAGTTCTGTGTTGCAGGAGGAGTAGGTGAACCTGTCAAACGTGCCACTGGAGTATCTCGACCTGAAGGAAGTGTTCAGTAAGTCCCGGGCTTCTTCTCTACCTCCTCATCGTCCCTATGACTGTGCTATAGATTTACTGCCAGGTATGTCTTCGCCTAAAGGCAAGTTATACTCATGGAGAAATAATATTTCTGATTCACTGGCTTCCGAGTTCATCTGCCCTTCCTCTTCTCCAGCGGGGGCAGGGTTCTCTTTTGTGGGTAAAAAGGATGGGTCTTTGCGTCCTTGCATCGATTACCGAGGCTTGAATAACATCACGGTAAAGAATACCTATCCTTTGCCGCTGATGTCTTCAGCCTTCGAGAGGTTGCAGGGAGCATCCATATTCACGAAATTGCTTATTTCTTACAAAATGCTTATCATTTGGTCCTCATAAGGGAGGGGGATGAGTGGAAGACGGTGTTTAATACCCCCAGGGGCCATTTTGAATACTTAGTCTTGCCCTTTGGGCTGTCTAACTCCCCTGTGGTCTTCCAAGCACTCGTCAATGATGTGCTGAGAGATATGGTCGACCAGTTCATTTGTCTACCTGGATGACATATTGATTTTTTTCCTCTTCTCTCCAGGAAGTGCTCCAGAGGTTGCTAGTGAATGGGCTTTTTGTCAAAGCAGAGAAATGCGCATTTCATGCACAGTCTGTTCCTTTCCTAGGGTATATCATCTCATCCGAGGGAATGCGCATGGATCCTGACAAGGTTAAGGGTGTGATGGATTGGCCAAGCCCAGATTCTTGTAAGGCCCTACAGAGGTTTCTGGGAATCACCAATTTTTACCAACGTTTTATTCGTAATTTCAGCCAACTAGCCGCGCCTCTGACGACGCTGACCTCTCCTCAAACTGCGTTCAGGTGGTCTGGTGCAGCCGAAGCTGCATTTTCCAATCTCAAGAGCCGCTTTGTTTCGGCTCCCATTCTGATTGCCCCTGATCCATCACGTCAGTTCGTGGTGGAGGTCGACACATCAGAGGTGGGGGTAGGTGCGGTTCTTTCCCAGCGTTCTCCCTCGGATGACAAGATGCATCCGTGCACGTTTTTTTCCCATCGCATGTCACCTACCAAACGTAATTACAACATTGGTAACAGAGAGTTGTTGGCAGTCAAGCTTGCGTTGGAGTAGTGGTGTCATTGGCTAGAAGGGTCGGGGGTTCCTTTTATTGTTTGGACCGATCACAAAAATTTGGAATACATCAAAACTGCTAAAAGACTCAATTCCAGGCAGGCTTGGTGGTCCCTTTTTTTCGGTCGCTTAGATTTTTCTCTCTCGTACCGCCCGGCTCTAAGAACACCAAGCCCAATGCTTTATCTCACGTTTTTGACCACACCGAATGCCCGTCCACTCCCGAGTGCATTTTACCTGAGAGACTCATTGTCTCCACACTCACATGGGAGATCGACTCGAAAGTCAAGTCTGCCTTAGAAGGGGTAACGCCACCGAGTAGGTTATTTGTGCCTGAGAGTCTGAATCCAATCAGGATCTTGAGAGAAGGTTGCAATGTTTGGTGTCCAAGAATCCTTCCTCCTGGAGCCAACAACTGTCATGGGTTGAGTACGCACATAACTCATTACCAGTGTCGTCCATGGGCATTACTCCGCTTGAATGTAGTTTAGGTTACCAGCCACCAATTTTTCCTAGTCTGGAATCCGAAGTCGCGGTCCCCTCCACTCACACCTTCACTCAGAGGTGTCGTCACACATGGAGCAGAGCCCGTGAGACTCTGCACCTGGTGGGAGCGCGTACCAAGGCCCAAGCCGACCGCCACCGGTCTAAGACTCCTGTCTACGTCGTTGGTCAAAAAGTGTGGCTTTCATCCAAAAATATTCCTCTCCGTTCCATGTGTAACAAGCTATATTAAATCCTGAAACGCTGATTGATCAAAACAGGTGAAAATGTTTTATTTGTTCAACTTATTCTAGTTTGACCTTTTTTAACATTCAGGAGCAGCTATGAAGAATCCCGTGCTTCCGTCGCCAACCGGAGCAGAGGCTGAAAAGCACATCAAAGATTATCTCCGCTTGGCCCCAGGGAGAACGTCGTCTTAAACTGCGTTTGTTCTTTTTAAATCCTGTTTGTTCGTTTGAGGATTTTAAATAATAATATGAATAAATTAAAGGTTCTTTTTATACACTGTTAATAAAATCATTCAAATCATTCTACATCGTTTGTGTCTTTCATTTCTGAGAGGAAAATAATTGGGTTTAGTTATCATATATGTATACGCATGTGTAATTATTGTAGCTGTCGTCATCAATAGCAGTAAATGTGAGGGAACGTCTCAAATGTCTCATTGAAAACGACGTCTATGCTACATAAATCAGATGTCGCACAGATGGAAGATTAATTGTTAACGTCTTTATTACGTCCACTAGATGTCATTTGAACGTCTGAAAAGGACGTCTATGCGACGTCTTCCAGATGAGCAAACGCCCTAAAAATCTCCGCGACGTATTTGTGCCATCTGGGTGTGTGCTTTACCTGTTTGACATTGTCACTGGCGGCTCTTCATTTCCTCATGAAGGCCACGTGAGGTTTTCAATGCATTCGTTTGTCTTTTTTAAGAGAATTGCCTTGCATTAACACAGCTCTTGTTCAGGTTCAAATGAAAATGATTAACCTGCTCTTTTGTTGTTTTGCTGTTTCTTTAGGATCAGCTGCCAGTAGAATTGGAGTAGTTCCTGCTTGGACAGTTCTGCGGTCCTGGAAGTGGTCCATTTCTTTCTTTGTTCAAACAGATTCATATAATTTTAATTTGGGTGTGTTTTATTGTTCGTTTTTGTGTGTTTTTCAACATAAATGAACTGAAGTCACTTTGAGTCTGCATTCGTCATTCACAGCTATTGAAATAGCCTTTAAATTAGTTTGGGCAAACGAGGACCTAAATTAGGATAAACTACAGCATGTCTGCCTATTGAAAAATAAAGAATTATAAAAATGACCAACTGATTACCAACACACAACTATTGATCCGTGACGTTGCAGTTACCCAGCAAGCAATAGCCGTCATTTCACCGTCTCGGTTAACTATAGACCCGATATAGTCCGGCTATGAGTAACCCACTTTTAGCCAAAATAACCTTGAATTTGGTTACATGTCGTTTTAGCCGAAATAACTTGTGAGACGTATGATATTCCATCATGTAAGCAAAGTCACCAGTGATTACAAGGTGTTTGGTTTCATTTCTTTCACATGTTCTATGCGTAGGCTGTGCGTAGCCACGATTTAGCTCCTATACAGACCGGCTATTTGTAGCTCACTTATAGTCAAAAGACAAAACTGATTAATTATAGTTTTGGGTCATGTAGCGCATGACATGTTCACAATGTCAATAATATCTACAAGATGTGTCATTTCATGTATTGTCTGTCTGTAGCCACGATTTAGCTCTGAATTGGACGGGCTGGGTGTAGTCTGCTTTTAGCCCACCCATTTGTAAACGTTTGAATTAGTATTAGCTTTGCTGTCCCAAGATAACATTCACTTAAAATGTAAGACAGTCAAATAATATCGTAGATATTTCTCTCTCTTCCATTTTAAGTTAAATAAAAATATGCAATTACAACTCTCGACCGCTAGATGGCAACTGTAGCTCAGTGCTACTGGCAACGCCAGATCTCGCGAAAGACATTTCTGTCGTTTTGAGTGAACATTTTTTACACAAGAGGAGAACAACGGGCAACAGCAAACGTTAAAGGACATTCTTTGGCCTTGTAAGTATCTGTGTTTTCGTTTTGACATGTGTTCATTATATACATTATTATTTGTTATCGTGTAGGAACCGTGAGATTTTAGCTAGTAACATTGAAGCCATGTTGTGGTTAGCTTAACATGCTACATGTACCTGTCGGTATCTTCAAGGGGATAAACATGAAACGTGCAACCTATTATCGTTTGTTATGAAAGCCACAAATATATATCTATCACATGTATTGAAGAAAAACGTCAAGATTACGTTTGAAACTGTTCAACAAATGTGTTGACGTTCGATTGTGCACTCACGCCGCTCTGCTGTACTCACGCACGCGACGTCATGTGTGTTTTTGCATTTGAGCGCATTTTAGTTGCTATAGCGACGCTGTGTTATGAATTCTGGCTGGACATATGCACAGTCGAAACCATCGCTATCTGTCGGTGAGAGACGAGGCGAGTTCAGACACTTGAGGAATATTTCCTGTGGGAATCTCGAGATTTGGAGCTTTTCGGAGGATTTCTTGGAGGACTTTTGTTCTAGAAGGAGATCGAAGCATTGTTTTCTTTACATAGATTTGTATTATTTCTGAGAAGAATTTAACTTTATTGTTCTTTTCTTATTTTAGACGGAGTTTTGAGTTTTATTTAATTTTTTATTTTTCGTCTTTCTGAGGAGCGTTATACTTTATTCTCTTGTTTGTATTGTATTTTGTATTGTTTCTGTTGCTGGTTCGATGTCGATGGCTCACATAACGTCAGCTGAAAGAGGAGCTGAGTGTTTATCTTTTACATTTGTTTTTTGGTATGTTATGGTCTGATGTTGTACAATGATTGACTAAATGTGAAAAAACTTCTGCGAGGTAACCATTTACTGTACCATTTAATGTATTTGATTCCTTGCATATGAAATAAAACTTTTTAATTTTAGTAACTATATGAACAATTTGTAATTGACCACTGACATTGATTATTGATTATTATGAAAACATTACTAATTAGTTGATGTTGGGAGATTCGGTTCTGATGACCGCGATCAGGATCCGCTGCCCGACCCAGACAGTGAGCCAGGAGCTCCTGGGATATTTGGCTCTTCTGCTTTCTGAGTTGGTTGTTTCTGTGTCCGCAGGTCCGGCTGACAGGAAGAGGAAGAGGCAGAGCAGCAGCCAGGAGGGTCCAGATGAAAGACCTGCTAAACGCTTTCACAGAGGTCAGAATAAGCTTTTATTGAAGACGTTATTGCTCAGTTAATAAATTATTTGTCACTGAAAATATAAAGTTGAAAACACGTCGACAGTGCAAGACGAGAGAGGACCAGGCCTGGATTTTATGTTGTGTTTTGTTTTGTATGTAGGCGGCAGTCGTCCGTGACGGGTTGCCGCCGTCATTGTATTTTCTTTGTTTATTTTTGATTAAAGTTTTAAATGTTCGCCGGTTCCCGCCTCCTTCTTCCCTGAATATATGAACTTCATTACATCTGTCATCTGTCACAAGTAGGCAGGTGTGATTTACTGTGGTTTATCCGTCTACAGGTTGCCATCAAGACCGTCTCTAAAGACAGGACCCAAGAGAGGCTGGAAGTTGTAAGTTTCAGCGTGAATCTGTTGTTGTGTTTCATCCTTTTGGATATAATAGAGCATTTGTCCCTGCAGGAAGGTCAGGGTCTGCTGCCGCTGGAGGTGGCATTGATGATCCGGGTCAATTCGGCTCCTGCCTGCCCCAACGTCCTGCAGCTTGTGGAGTGGTTTGAGCGACACACAGACTACGGCATGATCCTGGAACGGCCAGTTCCCTGCCAAGATCTGCAGAGTTTCTGCGTGGAGAACGGATGAGAGCTTGGCCAAGAAAGTGCTGGTGCAGCTGAGCACTGTGAGAGTCGCGGAGTCCTGCACCGGGACGTCAAGCCAGAGAACCTGCTGATTTCCACAGCTTCCCATGACATCAAGCTGCTGGACTTGTGGAGATCTGCTAAAGGACTCGGCCTACACATGCTTTGCAGGTAGGTTTGCTCTCTGTGGATGTTTGTGAACTTCTGATGATCAAACAAAGAGAATTTGTTTGGAGTGGAACTTTTTCAGGGGATGTTTCTGGTCTTCTTGTGTCTCTCAGGCACTCTTGAATACGCCCCTCCTGAGTGGTTTGATCAGCACTGCTATCATGCAGGACCGGCTACTGTTTGGTCAGTGGGGGTGACGCTCTACGACATCTTGTGCTTTCCCTTCAGAGCCGCACACAGGATCTCCTTCAAAAGCAGCCTGATCATCCCTAGAGAGCTGTCTACAGGCAAGAGATGGCAAACATTCAGAGATAAAACCCCGGAAAAGTTTGTTGTTTTGTTTTCCTGAAGACTGTGTTGTGTGTAACAGAGTGCCGTCAGTTGATTAGCTGGTGTCTCAGTGTCGCGGCGGCAGATCGTCCCAGTTTAGACGACATTGAGTGCCATCCCTGGTTACAGTGAACAGGTGACCAGTGACATTACACTTATCTCAATCACAGCATTCATGGCTCGGATTGTATTGTTAGGATAGTGTGGATAAACGGTTTTGATTATTTGTATAGGGTGAGCAGGAGTGACACAGGCACTGCAGAGAGCTTCCTGATCACCTACAGAAAGAGGAGTGGACCGCGAACTACAGTTTACATCCTCTGTGAAGCTCGGTGTGAACGCTGGAGGAGCTGAAGGAGCTGAACACCGCGCCAGCTTCTTCTTCTTTTTCCAAAAATGTTTATTGTCCTTTTCTTGTTTTATAACCACACATCAACTAGGCAGATAGTAACAAAGTGCATTTAAAGAATAAAGCTAAATAATATAATAAGGAAATAGATCAAATATAAATTAATTTGTAACAAACAGTGTTTATGATCCAATAAGGTCTACGATTCCATTTGACGTGATATTTATGTATGGCTCCCACAGCTGATCAAAGTCTTTACGCTTGCCCTTAGCAATATAAGTTAGCCTTTCCACACACGGCGCCGGCTGAAACCAGAGCCCAGACGGGCCAGAGATGTTTTCTACCCAATAGACTCTACGCACAAACGCTGCTAACGTATTTCCTGCAGAATCTCAGCCAGCGACTTCACTTCTGTATCGCGCTAAGTGTGCTAGCGGCAGAGCTCTTTCCTAAAGTATATCGCAAACAAGAAATAATTATGCAAGTATTTTCTAGATAAGCATTGTTATAAATATAAAAACATATAATATCTAGTTATTGCTTCCTGAAAGTTTCCATATTAACGGTTGAAGACGGTAGTTTTGCCAAACATTACTGTCCCGTTGTGTGAAAGGGGCTCTTACTCCCTCATTCTAGAAGAAGATCTACTTCGTTTCAGCTCAATGACCTTAATAAAAGCACTGGCATACTGAAGTGTGAACACTAGAGCAATAAGGATTATAAAACACGCTGACTATTACCAACCAACAAATCAATTGTTTATTCATTTACAAGCTTTACAATTTGTTGATTTAGTTGATTTTTATGCTGCACAGACAATGTATAAAGTATATAATAATTGACTTCCAAACTGTATTCAGAAGCTGTTTGAAATGAGAGAAAGTCAGGATAAACTAAGAGGAATCCATATGTTTAAAAAAGTACGGCCAAGAACTAAAATAAAGAATAGATGAATATCTGTCAAGGGGGTAAAGCAATGGACTCATTTTGAGAAGGAATTAAAACTGTAATTCATTTTGTAAATTTAAGAAAATGTTTCAAAACAAGGTGATAAATAATTTTATATCACAATATAAATAATTGGTGTATGCAATACTTAATCTGTTGTATTAATATCTGAAATGTGTACATTTATATGTGATCTTTGTAATTATCCTTGTACATTTTTGTCTCATGTAACTGTATTGTTTATCTTGTACTAATCTAATCCATTAGGGGGAAAAATGACGCTCATTAGATAAATATGTATAAAGGCTAGGCATAATAATCAGTGGCTTCAGCCCACACCTTTTTCAGTTATCATGGATATATTTTTGTATATTTTTTTGCTGTTTTTGTTTTATTTATTATGAAGAAATTGTTTGTAAGGAGCGAAATAAACAATATTCAATTCAAAATCCAATTGACTTGTGACAGACTTCATTTCTCCCACAGGTTTTATATCCTCGGCTATTCCTCAGTGCATTCACACTCTTCACAACAAGACAAGAACAGCACAATATATATATATATATATATATATATATATATTTTGGATGTGGATGGAAGAATTTGCATTTATTCATACACGTGTAGATAATGCAAACATGTAAATATAAATTATAAAATGTATCTGTGGTGGCATAATAAAGTTCAGCTTTATTCAACCAAGCTTTCCCCCCAAAAAACGGTGCATTTAGTTTACAAAATGACAAAACGTGTCTTAAATTCCTTTGAGCACTTGATGCGCCGTGAATCAGGATTCAGTTTAACACAGTGCTGATATGGAACTACTAAAGTTGTGAAATGAGCACGCCTGCAGTACAATCACAATGAAATGCTTTAGTCTAGCATCTAGCAAACGACGTCTATACGATGCATCTTCAGCATTCGAAATCCCATGTTTGAACGTGCTGCAGATCGATCAGCAGAGAACTCGGGTTTTCAATGTAATTAAAAATCATTTAAAAATGAAACATCAAATGCATATACATTCATGGTTCATTTGTTCACATTTGAGAGGCATACCCTTTTGACAAGCATTGAATAAAAAACATTATGTAGAGATTCCAACTTTTCCAAGTATGAAAAAAGAAAAACCTGTATCTACACTTCACTCTAGTGTGTGTGTATATATATATATATATATATATATATATATATACACTATACACTGCTCAAAAAAATTAAAGGAACACTTTTTAATCAGAGAATAGCATCAAGTCAGTTAAACTCCTGGGGTATTGAGCTGGTCAGTTAAGTAGCAGAGGGGGTTGTTAATCAGTTTCAGCTGCTGAAATCTTAATGAAATTAACAACAGGTGCACTAGATGGGCAACAATGAGACAACCCCCAAAACAGGAATGGTTTTACAGGTGGAGGCCACTGACATTTTTTCCCCCTACTCATCTTTTCTGAATGTTTTTCACTAGTTTTGCATTTGGCTAGGGTCAGTGTCACTACTGGTAGCATGAGGCAAAACCTGGACCCTACAGAGGTTGCACAGGCAGTCCAACTCCTCCAGCATTGCCAGAAGGTTTGCTGTGTCTCACCACAGTGTTTGCTGTAACCCATCAGCAGGACCGTAACTGCTCCTTTGTACAAAGAGGAACCGGATGAGCACTCTGACTACCATTAGGTATCGGGATGAAATCCTAGGACGCAATGTCAGACCCTATACTGGTGCAGTGGCTCCTGGGTTCCTCCTGGTGCACCTCAATGCCCGGCCTCATGTGGTGAGAGTATGCAGGCAGTTCCTGGAGGATGAAGGAATGGATACCATTGAGTGGCCACCACGCTCGCCTGACCTAAATCCAATAAAACACCTCTGGGACATTATGTTTCACTCCATCCAACATTGTCAGGTTGCACCTCAGACTGTCCAGGAGCTGCCCTGGTCCAGATGTGGGAGGAAATGCCTTCCTTCCATCCGTCGTCTCATTAGGAACATGCTCCGACGTTGTCAGGCATGCATACAAGCATGTGGGGGCTATACAAACTACTGAGTACCATTCTGAGTTGCTACATGAAATTTCAGCAAAATGGACTGGCCTGCTGCATAATATTTTCACTTTGATTTTTGGGGTGTCTTTGAATTCAGTCCTCTGTAAGATGATAATCTTCATTTCCATCAAACAATGTGCCGTCCTTTTGTTCATAACACATTACCCAGTCCATATTAGTATAGATATCCAGCATGATATTTTTCCCCATTCAGATCTGATGTGTTTTCAAAGTGTTCCTTTAATTTTTTTGAGTGTGTGTGTGATGATGAAGACGAGGCTGATTGGGTGTGGGCCAGCTCAGGTAAACTCAAGTAATTGACTGCTTTTTTTTGCTGAAAGTGTCTTCTGCTAAACAAGACATTTCGCATGCAGCCAGTGCCAAACAGAGAACTGGAGAAAGCCCTTTTGCCTTCTTTAACAGATTTCGACATGCTTGGGTGGAGGAATCTGCGATTCCTATTGATCAAAATTGTCCGTTGTTCTTAAATGTGTTCCTAAATAATATGAACAAGGACACCGCACAGTTAATTCGCATAACTACTCCAAATATTACTACAATTTCTGTTGATGAATTGGGACGACGCTTGCGTGAGCTTTCCTCCGCTGGAGCCCTTGATGTCTCCTGGGGCAAGACTCCTGCAGTGCTTCAAGTTAATGCTGCTGTGAATCCTGGCCCGCAACAGTCTGGAAATGTGAGATTAAAATGGCGCCGCTGTGTTTGGTCGCCGTTCAGGTCGCTCCGCGAAGACTGTGCTTTTATTTACTATTTTACTTTCTTTTACTCTCAGTTTTTACAAACTTATCATCTGCATTGATCTACTACGACAGCAAAACTCTTTTGGACATTGGTTACCTCTACACTGGACTGTTTCAGGACACTTTCGCCGATCCTCTGTGGCCATCTGAGATTCTTCGGAACGCCGAGTTGAACAATGGACAGAGCCAGCGGCGTAGAACAAAGAAACACCGTGGGAAACGTGTGCTGGTATCCGTAACAGACTGAGGAAAAGGGCATTCAGACCTCCTCTCCCGAGCATTCTTCTAGCAAATGTTCAATCCTTGGATAATAAGATGGACGATCTTAGAGCCAGGATAAGTTTTCAACGGGACATGAGAGACTGTAATATCTATTGTTTGTCTGAAACATGGCTCACGCCCGCGGTCCCGACACAGCTGTGACGCCGTCCGGAGAACTTCTCTGTTTTTCGGATGGACAGAACAGCCGAGGCCGGTAAATCCAAAGGCGGTGGAGTGTGTTTCATGATCAACAAGAAATGGTGCGATCCCAGGAACATCACCATTCTCTCGGTCCTGCTCACCTCATCTGGAACATTTAACAATCATCTGCCGCCCATTCTATCTGCCTAGGGAGTTTTCTGCGGTTGTCGCGACCGCCGTTTACATCCCACCGCAGGCAGACACAGCGCTGGCTTTATCTGGCCTTCATGATGTTGCCAGCGGCGTCATAAACCAACATCCCGACGCGGCATTCATTGTCGCGGCGCATTTTAACAAAGCAAACCTAAAGAAAGTCCTGCCAAACTTTCACCAGCACGTCTCCTGCCCCACACGAGGAGCAAACACACTGGATCACTGCTACTCTCCGTTTAAGAACGCCTATAAAGCGCGGTCACTTCCAGCGCTTTGGCAAATCGGATCATGCCGCCATTTTCCTCACTCCCGAATACAAACAAAAGCTCCTCCAGGAACCCCCGGTGAGGCGGGAAGTTAAGCGTTGGTCGCCCCACTCAGAGACCGCGCTTCAGGCAGCTCTTGATGACGTTGACTGGGACATGTTCGAGCGAGTTCAGCTGACGTAAGCGAGTTCACAGACGTGGCGCTTTGTTTCATCAACACGCTTACAGAGCAAGCCACGCAAACAATAACAATAACGCCCTTCTCAAATCAGAAACCGTGGGTGGACAATTCGATCCGCTGCGGCAGTGAACGCACGCACTGCTGCTTACAACGCCGTCTCCATTCAGGGAATATGACTGAATACAGAACGTCCCTGTTATGCTCTCAGACGAGCAGTTAAAGCCGCAAAAACTCCGTTATAAAGACCGAGTGGAGTCTCATTTCCAACTCAACGACTCACGGCGCATGTGGCAAGGTCTGAGGTCCATCTGCTCCTTTGGATCTAAATCCTCTGCAGAGGCAAGCGTTGATCCGTTGCTCGTGAACGAGTTAAACTCTTTCTATGCTCGCTTTGACTGTAACCGGCGCAACGCGACTCCGCCAAGTGGCGCGTTAGAGGAAATTACTCAGAGCAGCAACAATCACGTGATCTCTGTCTCGGAGGATGAAGTTCGAGAGCACTCTGCCGTGTGGACGTTAGGAAAGCTGCCGGGCCGGATGGTATTTCAGGTCGTGTTCTGCGGTCCTGTGCTGATCAGCTCGCCGGGTTGTTTACATCTATCTTTAATGAGTCCTCGCTACATCTGTGGTCCCCACCTCCTTCAAAAATCCACCATCATCCCTGTCCCTAAGAACAGTAAACCCTCTTGCCTAAATGACTATCGTCCAGTGGCTCTCACGTCTATAGTCATGAAGGTCTTTGAGAGACTCATTAAAAACACCATTTGCGCCTTCATTCTTGACACTTTGGACCCTCTTCAGTTTGCCTATCGTCCCAATAGATCGACTGAAGATGCCATCTCTCATGTCCTCCACTCCTCCTCACTCACATCGACAGCAAAAGTGGGAACTACGTAAGACTGCTATTTATTGACTATAGCTCAGCCTTTAACACCATAGTTCCCACCAAGCTAACCTCCAAACTCCTGGATCTCGGCCTGAATCCTTCTCTCTGCCACTGGATTGAGGACTTCCTCACTGGCAGGCCTCAGGTGGTGAGAATAGGCCAGTCCACCTCCACCTCCATCACCCTGAGTGTGGGAGCTCCACAGGGCTGTGTCCTGAGCCCCTGCTCTACTCTCTCTACACGCATGACTGTTTGTCCACACACAGCTCCACCTCTATCATCAAATTTGCTGATGATACTGTTGTCCTGGGCCTCATTTCCAACAACAATGAGACGGCATACTTGGACGAGGTGGAGCATCTAACAGCATGGTGCCAGGACAACTGTCTCTCTCTGAATGTTGGCAAGACCAAAGAAATGATTGTGGACTTCAGGAAGAGACAGCAACGGACATACTCCCCCTCATGATCAGCGGGTCACCAGTAGAGAGAGTGAGCAGCTTCAAGTACCTGGGAGTAAACACCTCCGAGGACCTGACCTGGACTGCCTGCTCATTCAGACACAGGTGAAAAAGCCAGGCAAAGACTGTACCACCTGCGCCAGCTGAGGAAATTCAGGGTTTCACCAGCTATCCTGGAAAACTTTCTATTTAGGCGATAGAAAGTGTTTTAACTCAGTGCATCACAGCGTGGTATGGGAACAGCACCAGTCATGACCGCAAAGCCCTGCAAAGAGTCGTGGCGCTTATCCGAAGTATCTCAGGGTCAGCTCTCCCGCCTCTCTGCAGGACGCCTACACCAAACGCTGCAAAGGTAGAGCTACCAAGATCATCAAGGACTCTAATCACCCTGCAAACCCTCATTTCACGCTGCTACCATCTGGTAAGCGCTCCAAGCCTGATGGCCAAAACTGAGAGACTCAGGAGGAGCTTCTTCCCAGGCCATCAGACTCCTGAACTCAGTCACTTAACATCACGTGACTTCACGTCCAGGATAAACATCGATACACTGACATTGCACTGCACTTTCTGTTCTCGTTGTTACTGTGTAACAACCTGTCATAAACCTGTTTGCACATTATACTCTTTATACATTTGTTAACCACATATTTATAAGTCTACAGTTTACTCACTGCAAAGTCTACTTCAATTATTTTATTCCACTTTATCCTTATTTGTTACCTTTTTCTTCTCTTGACTTGATTATTTATAATTCTACAGATATAGACATATATATATATATATATATATATATATATATATATATATATATATATATATATATATATATATATATATATATAGATAGTACTTTTTTTATATCCTATTTCTATTATAATTTCTTCCTTGTGTTTTTAACTGTGAATTTGCACTGTCCATGGAGCGGACCTGTTTACATTTCACTGCCGGTTGTATATTCTGTATATAACTGTGTATGTGACAAATAAAACTCTTGAATCTCTTGAATCTTGAATCTGAATCTTGAGATGCTGTTTTTATTGTGGCAAACCAGGCCATTTTCAAAGAGACTGTAGGAAAAAAGAGTGGGATTGGAAACGGAGGTCAGAAAGGCAGAGAAAAAAAGGCTCTGGTGGCACTAAGCAAAGGCCAATAGCGCCCCCTGCTGCAAAGACTGACAAACTAAATCCAGTCTATCCCATTTCCTGGCCACAATGACTTGGCTCCAGTTCAACTAATCCTTCTGTTGATAATTTTTCACTGATTTCTTTGAGTTATCCGAATGTGTCAGCTGTTTTGCCATTTATTGAGTTAAATGTTGACCATAAACCCTATGTCTTTCTCATTGACAGTGGTGCAACCATCTCCTCTGTATCTTCACTTGTTTTTGAAGGCTTGATTACAGGAAAACATGTGAACTCAGTGGGAATCAACGGTGTACCTATAAAATGCGAAATGACACACACACAGTTCCGGTTACTTCTAATGATATCCCATCATTGTTTAAAATGCATGCTTTTGCAATTATACCCGATTCTCCATTCTGCCTTTTGGGTAGAGACTTGATGCATAAATTAGGTATTCAACTTCACTTTGATGCTGACTCTCTACAACTTATGTTTCCTGCAGCCTACTCTCTCACTGTTGATACAGGAAATGCTCTCCTCAAGGACGAGTCTGCAACTGAGCTCAAAGAGGAAATTGAGGGCGTCCACCCCAAATTTTGGGCGGCCCATAAGGATGACACAGGATTCATTGATGTCCAGCCCTATGCTGCTAAGCTAATCACAGACAAGCCTGTGTATCAGAAACAATACCCTCTCTAAAGAAAAGGTGGAGGGTATTCTTCCTGTTATTGATAGACTACTGGCTCAAGGCATCCTGGTGCACACTCATTCACCTTATAATACACCAATTAATCCAATTAAGAAAGCAAATGGTTCTTGGCGTTTAGCTCAAGATTTGAGAAAAGTTAATGAGTTAGTAACACCTTTGTCTCCTATTGTACCTGATGTGTCTCTCTCTCTCCCCTCTTCCTGCAGAAAAACCCACTCATCCTTTCGCTTCCAGGACAACAGGTGCTGACAAAGTGTCTGAAGCCCACAAAACTGGGAGAGCCGAATATCTGGGGCCCGCCACGGTGATTGCTGTGACGAACGGGGTGCTGACTGACTTTCAGCCACAGTGGATCCATGCTAGTCGACTGAAAACAGCTCCATCCCAAGGGAAGGTTCTGGTCGATGCGGATGGGCAAGCCAGTGAGCCAAAGATCCGAAGGAAGGTGATCCAAGACTGTCGAAGGGAAGAAGAAAAGGAGTGCTAGAGATCTAGAACCAGCAATAAGTATCATTGAAGCTCTAAAAGGAATGATTGCTAAATTGATATTTACCTGGTTGTGCTGACTAATGTATTTATTCATATACAAGCTGCTGTTAGCACTGGTAATGAAACTTGGGTACAGAATGAAGAAGAACCACATGCTTTGCAGCTAATATGTGGTGGCGATTAGCCAACTACACTGTCAAGTGTTAGTAATTTTGAAGGAAAATGAAGAAAGATGAAGGAAATGTTTGCTGAAGAATATTATGAATATGAAGGTAAAGAAAGTAATTGTATCTGTGTACAAGAAAAGTAATGCTGAGAGTTTTATTGCCAAAAGGGGCAAGTGATAGATTTTATGTTGGTCTCAGCATTGAAAGAAATGGGACAGAGGGTTTTCGTCCTGTGTGTGGAAGCTGTATTCTCTATGTTCCTATGTTTAACATATGGGACCCATCCCTGTAAGGAATAGGTTTCTGTTAAGGGTCTTCAGGAGCTCAAGGAGAGCCTGGATGTTGGACCAGGAGGGTACCATATTTGGACTTGTTTTTCTATATGCGTCGCATTCCTATAACCTGAGCTATAGGATGTACTCTCTCTCTCATTGGTTAAACCTTTTCTACACCCCTTATATTCTTTGTATATAACCACTAATTCTACATCAAATAAAGTGAGATGTTACACTCTCCCTCAGTGCTGAGTATCTGTTCATTCAATTGCCAAAACAGAAAATTGGGATGAGGCACGAAACCCTAACAAATGCTTAATAAATGTTTCTTCTCCACACATCCACTGGAGAACCACTGTTTTTTTGTTTGTTTTTTTACCTTGAAAGTTAAGTGGGTGTTTATAGATCAGTGGTGTTCACCCCAAGGATTTTCTTGCTCGTCTGATTTGTATTTTGTACGCAATATAATAATTTTTCATGAGATTTTCATAAGACTGGCTTAAAGTAGATTCTTTTAAGGAGGTTCAACTTTTTTATAATAAATGTCAATAAATGTCTTTTTTTTTTTTTTTTTGCAATGTTAAAATAGGCTTTGAGATTTTGCCTTCTGTTTTAATGATGTTTGTTCTGCTTACCTGATTCAGAAATCTGGCTGTGTGTCTTCATCCTGACACTCTTCGGCAACCGGTCTTTGAATGGAGGCCACCATGATTGGTCGTCTGAGTACCATCGTTTTGCTACAGATGTAGTTGTCTCTTCTCCCACAAACTCCACTATCAGGTACCTTTTGTAAGGAGCGGGTTTACTGCTAAGACAAAAGCCGAGATCCAGCGCCCTGCAATAAAACAATTCCCCCTGATTCAAGTCACAAAATGCAGATATACTACATATGATTTATCTTGTGAATCTATTGTTTTATCCCTTTCATGTCTGGTGTCTTTTTAAAGGTCACAGTGCGATTGGTAAAATGGTCTCAACATCACTGAAGTCACTGGTAGGGTTAGAAAGATTGAAACATGAGAATTGTGTTCTCTTTTGAGTGGTCTCTCCAAAGATATCTGATCCTCTCCCCCAAACTAGGTGTTTGTGTTGCAAATATTTACAACCCTTTGTTCTGGTCTGGGTATTTAAGGAAGGGTAGCAGGGCTGCCATTTGGGAACATTCTGTAGACAGAAGCCCCCATGCAGTGTTGTGTCAGTGTCCTGAGACACACACACACACACACACACACACACACTGTATGTATTGTGCCAGATATGACTCTTTGAAACTATTTTCATATTACTTTGCAATGATATTTTATATTCTTATGCTGAAAGTTGTGTACCATGGATTCGTGTTTAATTGTTATTTAAGTTCTGTCTGGCCAAAATAAACCTTTGTCTTGATTTACCTTGTATTATTCTGAAAACATTTCTTCTAGTATGGATCAATCGGAGTCCTTTATTTCCGCAATTCTTTTGCCAGAATAGATCAAACCGAGGAGCCCTGACTGAAGCATGGAGCGCAGCGTGCGGGATAATCTGATTTCTGACTATCACTGTATTAGCAAGTTGCAGCTTTTGTGACTATTACTAAAATTACACTTTTTGTTGAGTAAGCATGTGCAACCACTTAAAGGTAAAATATTCACTCTGCAATCCTCTGACTAATATTAGAACTGGCTAGGTTGTGATCGTGGGCGGGCGGAACCGGACTCTTCGTTCCTGTGCGATATCGGGTCCCTTGATGAACGAATATTTGAAATTAAGAGATACTAAGAAAATCAACAATCTAAATTAAACCACAACTAAAATTATGATCAGCTGTTAAGTTACAAATGTAACAAAGTTACAAAGAATTGGAGTCAGATAAAATTATTCATGGAGTCAGATTTCAAATTCGATGGTCATAAATTAAGTGAATTCAACAGAAGTTCTGAAAAGGCTTACACGCAAAAGTCCTTCAACCAGGCCGTTAGATTCCGTCCTTGGGCTAACGGATGGACCTTACAAAATGGTGACCCGGACCTCCATGATCTCCAGGATGCGAGTGTCTTTTCAGCGAAGTATTGGGATTACAACAAGCAAGAGGTGATTTCCTTCTCTTTCTTCAGCTGTCATGGTAAGTCCATTCTTATTTGCCTGTTAGAAATGTTGGGAATATATTGAATACTGTATAAATCCGATCAAGGCTTGAGAATTAGACAACCAAATTGCTTATCAGGGACATGAAAGCAACAGCGTAGAGTAGAAATGATATCCCTTGCTTTACAATTCTCCATGTTTGCATACGCAGCAAGAGAGGAAATTTTATTTCGGTACTCAAAAGAAGGCTGTAAATTAAAACTGAATTCTGAGGAAAATGTCCAGTTACATTTGTTTATTTGCTTTGCTGCAACAACACAGCAAAGAAAAAGAACAAATGGCCACATTAACTTGTGAACAAAATCTTACTGAAAAAGATCTCACTGCAATCCTTTGTGTGTAAAATGAGAAGGTGGACAAAACTGATTCAGGACTGACGTCACAATTATAAAGGTGTTGTGAAATATAGCATTTTACTATGGTCTTATTTCAGACATTGAAATCGCTGCACTTTTGTGTCTTCATTAGTGTCTCAAAAGAGACTGAGAAAATTAACAGAACAAAGATGAACTTTGTCTTTCTCCATCAGACCTGTGTTTGTCAAACCTTTCTTTTCATATGCAAATAGATTCTCCAAAGAATGCAATTGATAACATCCAAAAACAAGAAAATTGTGCCCAATTCTATATTGTGTAGTCACAAAAATCTGTATTTTCTATTTGTGCAAGAATCTTTAATGAGAAAAATGACAATGCCCAGTTAAATGATTAACCTGATTGCTGTAACTTGAATAGGCTGAATTCATTCAAGACCTAATCATTTACATTCCAATCTTAAACCCAGGGAGAAAGAGGAGGTGCGAGCCTTCCATTGTAATACAACCACAAACAAAGTGGTGCAAGTTTTAGCAAACTCCTCACTGGGAGCATTAGATGGGATGGGATCTGATCGGGGAAGTTATTTACCGGGAATGTAATGAAAAGCTGTGTGTTATGTTAATCTCAGACATTAACTCCACAGGGTTTACACACCACAGAGATCCAAATGGTCAAGAGTTTGAAAGACACCATAAATACCAAAGAACCTGTTGCTCTAAACCCAGATCTGGCTTGTAAAAACAGCATCATTTAAAGAGATCCTCTCCCAGGGGACCTGGGTGTGATAATGATCACAATACAGCAGATTGAGTAAACGCAACTGCAACAACAGCTTAAGGTAACGGGTCTGACTGCATTTACACACCAGCAGTCAGATCTGACCATTATAAATCAGTTTATTTGACCTTTTTCTTTACAGAAACATGATCATGATGATGATCCATGTCTTTGTAAACTAAAACAAATGATCTCATAATGGCATAAAACCTTAACAGGTTAAAGCCATCTGCAACAACTGTCTGGCTAAGGCCATTAAAGAAAAAATAAGATAGCACCATCTATCTTAGTGAAATTTGTGTAAAGGTCCAATATTAGACTGTGTTTCTCTCTGTGTTTCTCTCTCTGTGTTTGTTTTCCTTTCAGGCTGATGGCTGCCACTCTTCAGACCCAGACTTCACAAGGGTCTGGGCTGGCGGTATCAGCCAAGATACACACACACACAACTTAACATAAGAGATGGGAGTGAAGACACTTCATGAGGCCATTCACACCCCACAGCACACATAGTTATATGGCTTCCCAGTGTAAAAACTGGAACTAAATTATACAACACAGATTATGGTAGGATAGACACCACCCATCTCCTATACACAACATACACACACACACACCTTTAACTCTAAAACCGTACAACATCTCTACCTGGAATAGATCATAGGACTATCCAGGCCAAACTCATTAATATAATGCAAATCTATCATACATTATTCACCTTCATACATATAGGACAAGGGAAATTATTTTCATAATTCATTTTCAGTTATGTTGAACAAGTTTATGGATTACATCTATGTCAACTTCCTATATGTATTCCATGTAAGGTGCATAAAACATGTGCATGGCTATCGACACACATCAACTGATTGACAATTAACTGATTAGTAAATTGATGGACAAAATCTTTATTATGTCCAGTCATTAGTATTGTTGCAAACTGGGAGGGCCCCCTAGTTTCCAACATATGACTAATGACAATGAAAATATATCTAAAAGAGTTAGATGCAGAGTGCAGGTATTTCTATCAATTCATAAAACAATTCTCAGTCAGACCTGCCTTACCTTATTGGGTGTGTCTTAGCCTGTACATCAAATGCACAGAAGATGAGTGCAAAAGCTAAACTAGAGATTTTAAATCTCTGTTTCTGTAAATCTCATTCTCTAAGTGATTTGATTGAAATATTAGCTTTCAGAAATGATTTGAAAGTAAAAACAACTGATATAGACAATTTTATAATGGCAATTATTGAATTGTGTATTTCCATGTGTAATAATGTGATATATTTTAATTATGCATACTTCTGGTAAATATACTTGCTATGTTGATGTTTTGTTACCCTTCCTGTAATTCATCCAGACTACGTTTAAATTCCACTTCCATGTCAGTGGTAGTGAAAAATCTGGCTATCAAATGAGACCTACTTACTAAATATTTGACCCTGAGAAATGAGACTGTATTTACCACTCGCACTTCTGACATGAGTTTATCATGTGTTGTTTTTCTTATGTTCTTGTGTTTATCCAAAAACTCTCTTTTCTCCTCTCACAATAACCAGAAAGTCATCAGTGTTCAATTATTGCATGGTTATTCAGAAGTTGTTTAGGTGTCTCACACCCAATGGAGCATCATCAGTGAAACGATTCCTTCACCCATGGAGATCTGACCTGCCCGGCAAACCAAACCTTCTGCTTGAAGGTGACCGAGGACTTCTCAAAGGGTCAGCTAGCTAAGAATCCTGGGGAGGACAGGACACAGATGCTTCCTCAAAGTGTAAAGACACTTTCCACTGACACTTTCTGCTCATGCTTATGGACACAACAGACTTGGGACAACAAGTCATTCTACAGACTGAAAACTATCACAATCAAGTACAGGTGGAAGCAAACCTGACCAACAGGATCATAGATATCCTGTCCAATTGCGACAGCATCCAGTCAGCGCAGTACGCCTACACCTAGTGCATATTGTATTAATTTGATGTATAGTACGATGTGTATCCATGTATTTAGCAAATTCCCTTTGAAAGTGATACTTTCAAAACGTGATGTGAGGTTTAGTGTTTCATTCACAACGTGTGTTTTGCCATGCAGGAGTGAGAGAGTAGGCCTTCCGGTGTCTTTGCTGATTTTTGCCTCATTTTATTCTTTAAAGGTATGTTTGTGCATTTAACAGTTATAAAATTAGTTTTATGTTCAGTGATCGGCGTGATCGAATAGCAGTCTAAGAAATATTTGTTTGGTTAACATTAAGTACCATATGGTCCAGTGTTATTCAACGATATTGCATGATTGTTCCAATACAACTTTTTTCACATATTTTCATAATGTATTTACATGGAGTGTGTTGCAAGCACGCCAAGTATTATTTTATTTGAATTAATTATCTTGCATAGTTATAGTTCATGAAACACTGTTGTATTTTGCTGCCTACATGTATACATTATGGTGTAACTCATTCATGCCTTTTTAAGCATTCGCGCTTAGTCTGACTGTGAATGCGCACGGAAGCATGGAGTGAGCGAGTAGGCCTTCCAGTGTGTTTGCTGATTTTTGCCTCATTTTATTCTTTAAATGGGGAATAAATTCCATAATTCATCCCATCAACGTGTGATTGCGCTTCTGTCCTGAGTGTACCACCTGATAGCTGCTACACTTACTTCCTGTCGCGTGCACATGCTCTCAAGTGGCCATTTGGACAGGGCACAAGTTTAAATCTAGACTGAAGCCGCACGGATCTCTTTAGCCAAGCATTCACATAACCCATCTCATATCCTTGTACTCCAGTTATATCAGCTCAATCGCACATGACCATTTTTGTCTAATGTTATGAACGGCAGCTATGCTAGTTATTCTCCATTTTGCTTTTCTGTTTTATCTCTGGACGCCCATCCCAGGGTGACTAGAAAGTACATCAGCGTCAGTTTGGATCCAGCCTCTTTTGAAGACTTAAGGTGACCAACACCTGTGAAGAGACGACTCCAACTCCTGCGAGGACTTCAGATGACGCAGTTCTGCATCAACATACACCAATGCTACATTTTTCTAGATTTCCTAATAATTTAACATGTATTCGTTACTTCAATGAACACCTGCCTTAATTTAATATTAATTCATTCATTGTTAGCTATCTGCATGATTTGTATATGTAATTTATGAAATGGTAACTTAGACAGTCACCTCTAATAACAGACAATTACAGGGGCCGTGCGTTTCACACCTAGGCCTTCAGTGGTATCCTACCTGAATGAATTCACCTCTTAATACAATCATCATGACGCCACGGATATAGAAACCATTAATATTATACAGAAACGCAGTATAACAGGGCGTTGCGGCTCTCATGAAGCGAGAATGAATTATTAAATCATTTAAGGATTATTAACGCAGGACACCCAATCGACACAATTCAACAAGTCTCCTTTCACTGCAGCCACAGCTGCGCCACACACATCGCATCTAACAGAAGCATCGATCCGCTCGGGTTTTCCTGCGTTAGCTACCTTTTGAGTTCTCACAAATTGTGCGGTTTTTTGTGCAAATTCTACAGGAAAGAAAACGCAACAGCATAAATGGTTCTTGGAAAATCTTACCAACAGTATGACAAATTTATTTCAGGTGAGGTTCAAAGATAATACAAAGTTTTGCATTAAAATTGATTTAAACCCACAAAACCCGCGATTTTAAAATGCTGAATATAATATATTAATAACAAAAATAATAATAATAAAAATTATTTCGATTTACAAGAAAAAAATAAATCACATTCATCAGGGAAAAAACAGGGCATGGATGAGCCAGCCCAGGGTTGACTGTAAGATATTAAATGCATTATAGCCTACTCGCATAAATAGGCTCTGATTATTTGTACACAAAACATGCCAATGTGTGCAGCTGACCCATGCTCTCAAATAAATCAAGGAGATCCGCGGGACTTCAGAATCAGTGATGGCAGTTAGTTCATTTTTAGGCGGGACAGATCGAATAGCGTTCTGTGACTGCGCAGCTGCAGAAGGCTGTATGTGGAATTTTCAAAATGGCTATGTTAATTAATACATTAATTTCTTCTCCTCTGTCAGCCATTGGGGTTTGAAAAGAAAAAAAACGCTATTAAAACTACAGATGTTTTATTTTGTGCGGTTTGCTAGTTATTCTGACTAGGCCACTAGTTACGCTCTCTGACCATCCAATCAAAGGAGGTGAAAATGCCGACGTTATTGTACGCCTCCCTGGGAACGCCATCTCGAAATCTGATTGGCTGTTTAAATCGGAGTGATTATCTGATTGGTTAAAGCACACAGTTTCATTGCCATTCATTTTAAGCTAGAGGCACCCGCAATATTGATTCTGAAGGCCTCAAGGCAGATTTCTTTGACCCTGGCAACACATGATGCCTGAAATATGATTGGATAAAAGCTCTGACATAAGCAAACACTACGGGAAGCAGCGCAACCAAGAGAAAAGATATGAAATTAAGAAAATAGACTATTGGGAATAATTTAACACACATTGATGGAAAAAAATATATTAAAATTTAGGTCAGAGATTCTAATAGTGATTAGGCCAGCAGAGAAGGTATGCATGCCTGACAACGTCGGAGCATGTTCCTAATTCAAGATTCAAGAGTTTTATTTGTCACATACACAGTTATATACATCTATAAGACAATTATTAATCTGTATTCAAACAATAACAATAATGATTCATATTTTTGTGTTGACTCAGGGCTCATCTATAAGACAATTATGAATCTGTATTCAAACAATAACAATAATGATTCATATTCTTGTGTTGACTCAGGCATATTCTTGTATTGACTCAGGGCTCATCTATAAAACAATTATTAATCTACCACTGTATGTAAATAATATAATAATGATTCATATTCTTGTATTGACTCATGGCTCATCTATAAGACAATTATTAATCTACCACTGTATGTAAATAATATAATAATGATTCATATTCTTGTATTGACTCATGGCTCATCTATAAGACAATTATGAATCTGTATTCAAACAATAACAATAATGATTCATATTCTTGTGTTGACTCAGGGCTCATCTATAAGACAATTATTAATCTACCACTGTATTTAAATAATATAATAATGATTCATATTCTTGTGTTGACTCAGGGCTCATCTATAAGACAATTATTAATCTACCACTGTATGTAAATAATATAATAATGATTCATATTCTTGTATTGACTCAGGCTCATCTATAAGACAATTATTAATCTGTATTCAAACAATAACAATAATGATTCATATTCTTGTGTTGACTCAGGGCTCATCTATAAGACAATTATTAATCTACCACTGTATGTAAATAATATAATAATGATTCATATTCTTGTGTTGACTCAGGGCTCATCTATAAGACAATTATTAATCTGTATTCAAACAATAACAATAATGATTCATATTCTTGTGTTGACTCAGGGCTCATCTATAAGACAATTATTAATCTGTATTCAAACAATAACAATAATGATTCATATTCTTGTGTTGACTCAGGGCTCATCTATAAGACAATTATTAATCTACCACTGTATGTAAATAATATAATAATGATTCATATTCTTGTGTTGACTCATGGCTCATCTATAAGACAATTATTAATCTACCACTGTATGTAAATAATATAATAATGATTCATATTCTTGTGTTGACTCAGGGCTCATCTATAAGACAATTATTAATCTACCACTGTATGTAAATAATATAATAATGATTCATATTCTTGTGTTGACTCAGGGCTCATCTATAAGACAATTATGAATCTGTATTCAAACAATAACAATAATGATTCATATTCTTGTGTTGACTCAGGGCTCATCTATAAGACAATTATTAATCTACCACTGTATGTAAATAATATAATAATGATTCATATTCTTGTGTTGACTCAGGGCTCATCTATAAGACAATTATTAATCTACCACTGTATGTAAATAATATAATAATGATTCATATTCTTGTGTTGACTCAGGGCTCATCTATAAGACAATTATGAATCTGTATTCAAACAATAACAATAATGATTCATATTCTTGTGTTGACTCAGGGCTCATCTATAAGACAATTATTAATCTACCACTGTATGTAAATAATATAATAATGATTCATATTCTTGTGTTGACTCAGGGCTCATCTATAAGACAATTATTAATCTACCACTGTATGTAAATAATATAATAATGATTCATATTCTTGTGTTGACTCAGGGCTCATCTATAAAACAATTATTAATCTGTATTATGTAAACAATAACAATAATGATTCATATTCTTGTGTTGACTCAGGGCTCATCTATAAGACAATTATTAATCTACCACTGTATGTAAATAATATAATAATGATTCATATTCTTGTGTTGACTCAGGGCTGTTGCAATACAGAAGGGACGGACACAAGGAATACAGGTTAGTGAAGTTTATTGAACAACCAGATGATGCAGACGGAAGTGCAGGTGAGTAATGTAGAAGTTCGTGAGAGTCTGGTGAAGATATCCTGAATGACACAGTCTTTATACTTGCAGGTGAAGCGTGCTGGAGACAGACTTGGAATCTGTAGACTCTGGAGGAATACACAAGACGAGGGAACACGATGGAGGCTTGGAGGAAACAAGGGAATACAGGTAAGTAGATCGTTGGAGTCCTTGAGGTAAGCAGAGAGGTAAGTTTCTACGCAAAGCTAGACCGACAGTGTTTGAGTGAATGTGAGTGTCTTTTATACTGTGGGTGATTGCATATTCTTGTGTTGACTCAGGGCTCATCTATAAGACAATTATTAATCTACCATTGTATTCAAATAATATAATAATGATTCATATTCTTGTGTTGACTCAGGGCTCATCTATAAGACAATTATGAATCTGTATTCAAACAATAACAATAATGATTCATATTCTTGTGTTGACTCAGGGCTCATCTATAAGACAATTATTAATCTGTATTCAAACAATAACAATAATGATTCATATTCTTGTGTTGACTCAGGGCTCATCTATAAGACAATTATGAATCTACCACTGTATTCAAACAATAACAATAATGATTCATATTCTTGTGTTGACTCAGGGCTCATCTATAAGACAATTATTAATCTGTATTCAAACAATAACAATAATGATTCATATTCTTGTGTTGACTCAGGGCTCATCTATAAGACAATTATTAATCTGTATTCAAACAATAACAATAATGATTCATATTCTTGTGTTGACTCAGGGCTCATCTATAAGACAATTATGAATCTGTATTCAAACAATAACAATAATGATTCATATTCTTGTGTTGACTCAGGGCTCATCTATACAGACAATTATTACACAAGGAATACAGGTTAGTGAAGTTTATTGAACAACCAGATGATGCAGACGGAAGTGCAGGTGAGTAATGTAGAAGTTCGTTATTAGTCTGGTGAAGATATCCTGAATGACACAGTCTTTATACTTGCAGGTGAAGCGTGCTGGAGACAGACTTGGAACGAGGAAGACTCTGGAGGAATACACAAGACGAGGGAACACGATGGAGGCTTGGAGGAAACAAGGGAATACAGGTAAGTAGATCGTTGGAGTCCTTGAGGTAAGCAGAGAGGTAAGTTTCTACGTGCAAACGAGACCGGACAGTGTTTGAGTGAATGTGAGTGTCTTTTGTACTGTGGGTGATTGCCGTGCTAATTGTGTTGACCCAGGGCTCATCTATAAGACAATTATTAATCTACCATTGTATTTAAATATTATAATAATGATTCATATTCTTGTGTTGACTCAGGGCTCATCTATAAGACAATTATGAATCTGTATTCAAACAATAACAATAATGATTCATATTCTTGTGTTGACTCAGGGCTCATCTATAAGACAATTATTAATCTGTATTCAAACAATAACAATAATGATTCATATTCTTGTGTTGACTCAGGGCTCATCTATAAGACAATTATGAATCTGTATTCAAACAATAACAATAATGATTCATATTCTTGTGTTGACTCAGGGCTCATCTATAAGACAATTATTAATCTGTATTCAAACAATAACAATAATGATTCATATTCTTGTGTTGACTCAGGGCTCATCTATAAGACAATTATTAATCTACCACTGTATGTAAATAATATAATAATGATTCATATTCTTGTGTTGACTCAGGGCTCATCTATAAGACAATTATGAATCTGTATTCAAACAATAACAATAATGATTCATATTCTTGTGTTGACTCAGGGCTCATCTATAAGACAATTATTAATCTGTATTCAAACAATAACAATAATGATTCATATTCTTGTGTTGACTCAGGGCTCATCTATAAGACAATTATTAATCTGTATTCAAAAATATAATAATAATGATTCATATTCTTGTGTTGACTCAGGGCTCATCTATAAGACAATTATTAATCTGTATTCAAACAATAACAATAATGATTCATATTCTTGTGTTGACTCAGGGCTCATCTATAAGACAATTATTAATCTGTATTGTATGTAAATAATATAATAATGATTCATATTCTTGTGTTGACTCAGGGCTCATCTATAAGACAATTATTAATCTGTATTCAAACAATAACAATAATGATTCATATTCTTGTGTTGACTCAGGGCTCATCTATAAGACAATTATTAATCTACCACTGTATGTAAATAATATAATAATGATTCATATTCTTGTGTTGACTCAGGGCTCATCTATAAGACAATTATTAATCTACCACTGTATGTAAATAATATAATAATGATTCATATTCTTGTGTTGACTCAGGGCTCATCTATAAGACAATTATTAATCTGTATTCAAACAATAACAATAATGATTCATATTCTTGTGTTGACTCAGGGCTCATCTATAAGACAATTATTAATCTGTATTCAAACAATAATAATAATGATTCATATTCTTGTGTTGACTCAGGGCTCATCTATAAGACAATTATTAATCTGTATTCAAACAATAACAATAATGATTCATATTCTTGTGTTGACTCAGGGCTCATCTATAAGACAATTATTAATCTACCACTGTATGTAAATAATATAATAATGATTCATATTCTTGTGTTGACTCAGGGCTCATCTATAAGACAATTATTAATCTACCACTGTATGTAAATAATATAATAATGATTCATATTCTTGTGTTGACTCAGGGCTCATCTATAAGACAATTATGAATCTGTATTCAAACAATAACAATAATGATTCATATTCTTGTGTTGACTCAGGGCTCATCTATAAGACAATTATTAATCTACCACTGTATGTAAATAATATAATAATGATTCATATTCTTGTGTTGACTCAGGGCTCATCTATAAGACAATTATTAATCTACCACTGTATCAAATAATATAATAATGATTCATATTCTTGTGTTGACTCAGGGCTCATCTATAAGACAATTATGAATCTGTATTCAAACAATAACAATAATGATTCATATTCTTGTGTTGACTCAGGGCTCATCTATAAGACAATTATTAATCTACCACTGTATGTAAATAATATAATAATGATTCATATTCTTGTGTTGACTCAGGGCTCATCTATAAGACAATTATTAATCTACCACTGTATGTAAATAATATAATAATGATTCATATTCTTGTGTTGACTCAGGGCTCATCTATAAGACAATTATTAATCTGTATTCAAACAATATAATAATGATTCATATTCTTGTGTTGACTCAGGGCTCATCTATAAGACAATTATTAATCTGTATTCAAACAATAAATAATAATGATTCATATTCTTGTGTTGACTCAGGGCTCATCTATAAGACAATTATTAATCTACCACTGTATGTAAATAATATAATAATGATTCATATTCTTGTGTTGACTCAGGGCTCATCTATAAGACAATTATCTAATCTGTATTCAAACAATATAATAATGATTCATATTCTTGTGTTGACTCAGGGCTCATCTATAAGACAATTATTAATCTACCACTGTATTCAAATGATATAATAATGATTCATATTCTTGTGTTGACTCAGGGCTCATCTATAAGACAATTATTAATCTGTATTCAAACAATAACAATAATGATTCATATTCTTGTGTTGACTCAGGGCTCATCTATAAGACAATTATTAATCTGTATTTAAATAATATAATAATGATTCATATTCTTGTGTTGACTCAGGGCTCATCTATAAGACAATTATTAATCTACCACTGTATGTAAATAATATAATAATGATTCATATTCTTGTGTTGACTCAGGGCTCATCTATAAGACAATTATTAATCTACCACTGTATGTAAATAATATAATAATGATTCATATTCTTGTGTTGACTCAGGGCTCATCTATAAGACAATTATTAATCTACCACTGTATGTAAATAATATAATAATGATTCATATTCTTGTGTTGACTCAGGGCTCATCTATAAGACAATTATTAATCTACCACTGTATGTAAATAATATAATAATGATTCATATTCTTGTGTTGACTCAGGGCTCATCTATAAGACAATTATGAATCTGTATTCAAACAATAACAATAATGATTCATATTCTTGTGTTGACTCAGGGCTCATCTATAAGACAATTATTAATCTACCACTGTATGTAAATAATATAATAATGATTCATATTCTTGTGTTGACTCAGGGCTCATCTATAAGACAATTATTAATCTACCACTGTATGTAAATAATATAATAATGATTCATATTCTTGTGTTGACTCAGGGCTCATCTATAAGACAATTATGAATCTGTATTCAAACAATAACAATAATGATTCATATTCTTGTGTTGACTCAGGGCTCATCTATAAGACAATTATTAATCTACCACTGTATGTAAATAATATAATAATGATTCATATTCTTGTGTTGACTCAGGGCTCATCTATAAGACAATTATTAATCTACCACTGTATGTAAATAATATAATAATGATTCATATTCTTGTGTTGACTCAGGGCTCATCTATAAGACAATTATTAATCTGTATTCAAACAATAACAATAATGATTCATATTCTTGTGTTGACTCAGGGCTCATCTATAAGACAATTATTAATCTGTATTCAATGTAAATAATATAATAATGATTCATATTCTTGTGTTGACTCAGGGCTCATCTATAAGACAATTATTAATCTACCACTGTATGTAAAGGAATACAGGTTAGTGAAGTTCATTGAACAACCAGATGATGCAGACGGAAGTGCAGGTGAGTAATGTAGAAGATTCGTGAGAGTCTGGTGAAGATATCCTGAATGACACAGTCTTTATACTTGCAGGTGAAGCGTATGGATAATGACTCATATTCTTGTGTTGACTCAGGAATCATCTATAAGACAATTATTAACACGATGTATTGGAAATAACAATAATGATTCATATTCTTGTGTTGAGTAGGGCTCATCTATAAGACCTTGATTAATCAGAGTATTCAAACAATATCTAATGTTCATATTCTTGTGACTCAGGGCTCATCTATAAGACAATTATTAATCTGTATTATGTAAATAATATGATAATGATTCATATTCTTGTGTTGACTCAGGGCTCATCTATAAGACAATTATTAATCTACCACTGTATGTAAATAATATAATAATGATTCATATTCTTGTGTTGACTCAGGGCTCATCTATAAGACAATTATGAATCTGTATTCAAACAATAACAATAATGATTCATATTCTTGTGTTGACTCAGGGCTCATCTATAAGACAATTATTAATCTACCACTGTATTAAAATAATATAATAATGATTCATATTCTTGTGTTGACTCAGGGCTCATCTATAAGACAATTATTAATCTACCACTGTATTCAAATGATATAATAATGATTCATATTCTTGTGTTGACTCAGGGCTCATCTATAAGACAATTATTAATCTGTATTCAAACAATAACAATAATGATTCATATTCTTGTGTTGACTCAGGGCTCATCTATAAGACAATTATTAATCTGTATTCAAACAATATAATAATGATTCATATTCTTGTGTTGACTCAGGGCTCATCTATAAGACAATTATGAATCTGTATTCAAACAATAACAATAATGATTCATATTCTTGTGTTGACTCAGGGCTCATCTATAAGACAATTATTAATCTGTAATACAGGTTAGTAAGTTTAATAATGATTCATATTCTGCAGTTGACTCAGGTGAGTCATGTAGAAGTTCGTGAAGTCTGGTGAAGATATCCTGAATGACACAGTCTTTATACTTGCAGGACAATTTGAAACAATAATGACTTCATATTCTTGTGTTGACTCAGGGCTCATCTATAAGACAATTATGAATCAGACTTGTATTAAAAGAATAGGAATAATGATTCATATTCTTGTGTTGACTCAGGGAATCAGGTAAGTAGATCGTTGGATCCTTGAGGTAAGAGAATTAAGTTTCTACGTGCAAACTCATCCGGAAGTGTTTGAGTGAATGTGAGTGTCTTTTGTATGTCATGATTGCTTATAATTGTGTTGACTCAGGGCTCATCTATAAGACAATTATTAATCTACCACTGTATTTAAATAATATAATAATGATTCATATTCTTGTGTTGACTCAGGGCTCATCTATAAGACAATTATGAATCTGTATTCAAACAATAACAATAATGATTCATATTCTTGTGTTGACTCAGGGCTCATCTATAAGACAATTATTAATCTACCACTGTATGTAAATAATATAATAATGATTCATATTCTTGTGTTGACTCAGGGCTCATCTATAAGACAATTATGAATCTGTATTCAAACAATAACAATAATGATTCATATTCTTGTGTTGACTCAGGGCTCATCTATAAGACAATTATTAATCTGTATTCAAATAATAACAATAATGATTCATATTCTTGTGTTGACTCAGGGCTCATCTATAAGACAATTATTAATCTACCACTGTATGTAAATAATATAATAATGATTCATATTCTTGTGTTGACTCAGGGCTCATCTATAAGACAATTATCTAATCTGTATTCAAACAATAACAATAATGATTCATATTCTTGTGTTGACTCAGGGCTCATCTATAAGACAATTATTAATCTGTATTCAAACAATAACAATAATGATTCATATTCTTGTGTTGACTCAGGGCTCATCTATAAGACAATTATTAATCTGTATTCAAATAATAACAATAATGATTCATATTCTTGTGTTGACTCAGGGCTCATCTATAAGACAATTATTAATCTGTATGTCAAAATAATATAATAATGATTCATATTCTTGTGTTGACTCAGGGCTCATCTATAAGACAATTATTAATCTACCACTGTATTCAAATGATATAATAATGATTCATATTCTTGTGTTGACTCAGGGCTCATCTATAAGACAATTATTAATCTGTATTCAAACAATAACAATAATGATTCATATTCTTGTGTTGACTCAGGGCTCATCTATAAGACAATTATTAATCTACCACTGTATGTAAATAATATAATAATGATTCATATTCTTGTGTTGACTCAGGGCTCATCTATAAGACAATTATTAATCTACCACTGTATGTAAATAATATAATAATGATTCATATTCTTGTGTTGACTCAGGCTCATCTATAAGACAATTATTAATCTGTATTCAAACAATAACAATAATGATTCATATTCTTGTGTTGACTCAGGGCTCATCTATAAGACAATTATTAATCTGTATTCAAACAATAACAATAATGATTCATATTCTTGTGTTGACTCAGGGCTCATCTATAAGACAATTATGAATCTGTATTCAAACAATAACAATAATGATTCATATTCTTGTGTTGACTCAGGGCTCATCTATAAGACAATTATTAATCTACCACTGTATGTAAATAATATAATAATGATTCATATTCTTGTGTTGACTCAGGGCTCATCTATAAGACAATTATTAATCTACCACTGTATGTAAATAATATAATAATGATTCATATTCTTGTGTTGACTCAGGGCTCATCTATAAGACAATTATTAATCTGTATTCAAACAATATAATAATGATTCATATTCTTGTGTTGACTCAGGGCTCATCTATAAGACAATTATTAATCTACCACTGTATGTAAATAATATAATAATGATTCATATTCTTGTGTTGACTCAGGGCTCATCTATAAGACAATTATTAATCTACCACTGTATGTAAATAATATAATAATGATTCATATTCTTGTGTTGACTCAGGGCTCATCTATAAGACAATTATTAATCTGTACTGTATGTAAATAATATAATAATGATTCATATTCTTGTGTTGACTCAGGGCTCATCTATAAGACAATTATTAATCTACCACTGTATTCAAATAATATAATAATGATTCATATTCTTGTGTTGACTCAGGGCTCATCTATAAGACAATTATTAATCTACCACTGTATTAAATAATATAATAATGATTCATATTCTTGTGTTGACTCAGGGCTCATCTATAAGACAATTATTAATCTACCACTGTATGTAAATAATATAATAATGATTCATATTCTTGTGTTGACTCAGGGCTCATCTATAAGACAATTATTAATCTGTATTCAAACAATAACAATAATGATTCATATTCTTGTGTTGACTCAGGGCTCATCTATAAGACAATTATTAATCTGTATTCAAACAATAACAATAATGATTCATATTCTTGTGTTGACTCAGGGCTCATCTATAAGACAATTATTAATCTACCACTGTATGTAAATAATATAATAATGATTCATATTCTTGTGTTGACTCAGGGCTCATCTATAAGACAATTATTAATCTACCACTGTATTTAAATAATATAATAATGATTCATATTCTTGTGTTGACTCAGGGCTCATCTATAAGACAATTATTAATCTACCACTGTATGTAAATAATATAATAATGATTCATATTCTTGTGTTGACTCAGGGCTCATCTATAAGACAATTATTAATCTACCACTGTATTTAAATAATATAATAATGATTCATATTCTTGTGTTGACTCAGGGCTCATCTATAAGACAATTATTAATCTGTATTCAAACAATAACAATAATGATTCATATTCTTGTGTTGACTCAGGGCTCATCTATAAGACAATTATTAATCTGTATTCAAACAATAACAATAATGATTCATATTCTTGTGTTGACTCAGGGCTCATCTATAAGACAATTATTAATCTACCACTGTATGTAAATAATATAATAATGATTCATATTCTTGTGTTGACTCAGGGCTCATCTATAAGACAATTATTAATCTGTATTCAAAATAATAACAATAATGATTCATATTCTTGTGTTGACTCAGGGCTCATCTATAAGACAATTATTAATCTGTATTCAAACAATAACAATAATGATTCATATTCTTGTGTTGACTCAGGGCTCATCTATAAGACAATTATTAATCTACCACTGTATGTAAATAATATAATAATGATTCATATTCTTGTGTTGACTCAGGGCTCATCTATAAGACAATTATTAATCTGTATTCAAACAATAACAATAATGATTCATATTCTTGTGTTGACTCAGGGCTCATCTATAAGACAATTATTAATCTACCACTGTATGTAAATAATATAATAATGATTCATATTCTTGTGTTGACTCAGGGCTCATCTATAAGACAATTATTAATCTACCACTGTATGTAAATAATATAATAATGATTCATATTCTTGTGTTGACTCAGGGCTCATCTATAAGACAATTATTAATCTACCACTGTATGTAAATAATATAATAATGATTCATATTCTTGTGTTGACTCAGGGCTCATCTATAAGACAATTATTAATCTGTATTCAAACAATAACAATAATGATTCATATTCTTGTGTTGACTCAGGGCTCATCTATAAGACAATTATTAATCTACCACTGTATGTAAATAATATAATAATGATTCATATTCTTGTGTTGACTCAGGGCTCATCTATAAGACAATTATTAATCTACCACTGTATGTAAATAATATAATAATGATTCATATTCTTGTGTTGACTCAGGGCTCATCTATAAGACAATTATTAATCTGTATTCAAACAATAACAATAATGATTCATATTCTTGTGTTGACTCAGGGCTCATCTATAAGACAATTATTAATCTGTATTCAAACAATAACAATAATGATTCATATTCTTGTGTTGACTCAGGGCTCATCTATAAGACAATTATTAATCTACCACTGTATGTAAATAATATAATAATGATTCATATTCTTGTGTTGACTCAGGGCTCATCTATAAGACAATTATTAATCTGTATTCAAACAATAACAATAATGATTCATATTCTTGTGTTGACTCAGGGCTCATCTATAAGACAATTATTAATCTACCACTGTATGTAAATAATATAATAATGATTCATATTCTTGTGTTGACTCAGGGCTCATCTATAAGACAATTATTAATCTGTATGTAAATAATAACAATAATGATTCATATTCTTGTGTTGACTCAGGGCTCATCTATAAGACAATTATTAATCTGTATTCAAATAATAACAATAATGATTCATATTCTTGTGTTGACTCAGGGCTCATCTATAAGACAATTATTAATCTGTATTCAAACAATAAATAATGATTCATATTCTTGTGTTGACTCAGGGCTCATCTATAAGACAATTATTAATCTGTATTCAAACAATAATAATAATGATTCATATTCTTGTGTTGACTCAGGGCTCATCTATAAGACAATTATTAATCTGTATTCAAACAATAATAATAATGATTCATATTCTTGTGTTGACTCAGGGCTCATCTATAAGACAATTATTAATCTACCACTGTATGTAAATAATATAATAATGATTCATATTCTTGTGTTGACTCAGGGCTCATCTATAAGACAATTATTAATCTGTATTCAAACAATATAATAATGATTCATATTCTTGTGTTGACTCAGGGCTCATCTATAAGACAATTATTAATCTGTATTCAAACAATAACAATAATGATTCATATTCTTGTGTTGACTCAGGGCTCATCTATAAGACAATTATTAATCTGTATTCAAACAATAACAATAATGATTCATATTCTTGTGTTGACTCAGGGCTCATCTATAAGACAATTATTAATCTGTATTCAAACAATAACAATAATGATTCATATTCTTGTGTTGACTCAGGGCTCATCTATAAGACAATTATTAATCTGTATTCAAACAATAACAATAATGATTCATATTCTTGTGTTGACTCAGGGCTCATCTATAAGACAATTATTAATCTACCACTGTATGTAAATAATATAATAATGATTCATATTCTTGTGTTGACTCAGGGCTCATCTATAAGACAATTATTAATCTGTATTCAAACAATATAATAATGATTCATATTCTTGTGTTGACTCAGGGCTCATCTATAAGACAATTATTAATCTGTATTCAAACAATATAATAATGATTCATATTCTTGTGTTGACTCAGGGCTCATCTATAAGACAATTATTAATCTGTATTCAAATAATAACAATAATGATTCATATTCTTGTGTTGACTCAGGGCTCATCTATAAGACAATTATGAATCTGTATTCAAACAATAACAATAATGATTCATATTCTTGTGTTGACTCAGGGCTCATCTATAAGACAATTATTAATCTACCACTGTATGTAAATAATATAATAATGATTCATATTCTTGTGTTGACTCAGGGCTCATCTATAAGACAATTATTAATCTACCACTGTATGTAAATAATATAATAATGATTCATATTCTTGTGTTGACTCAGGGCTCATCTATAAGACAATTATTAATCTGTATTCAAACAATAACAATAATGATTCATATTCTTGTGTTGACTCAGGGCTCATCTATAAGACAATTATTAATCTGTATTCAAACAATATAATAATGATTCATATTCTTGTGTTGACTCAGGGCTCATCTATAAGACAATTATTAATCTGTATTCAAACAATAACAATAATGATTCATATTCTTGTGTTGACTCAGGGCTCATCTATAAGACAATTATTAATCTACCACTGTATGTAAATAATATAATAATGATTCATATTCTTGTGTTGACTCAGGGCTCATCTATAAGACAATTATTAATCTACCACTGTATGTAAATAATATAATAATGATTCATATTCTTGTGTTGACTCAGGGCTCATCTATAAGACAATTATTAATCTGTATTCAAAATATAACAATAATGATTCATATTCTTGTGTTGACTCAGGGCTCATCTATAAGACAATTATTAATCTACCACTGTATGTAAATAATATAATAATGATTCATATTCTTGTGTTGACTCAGGGCTCATCTATAAGACAATTATTAATCTGTATTCAAACAATAACAATAATGATTCATATTCTTGTGTTGACTCAGGGCTCATCTATAAGACAATTATTAATCTACCACTGTATGTAAATAATATAATAATGATTCATATTCTTGTGTTGACTCAGGGCTCATCTATAAGACAATTATTAATCTGTATTCAAACAATAACAATAATGATTCATATTCTTGTGTTGACTCAGGGCTCATCTATAAGACAATTATTAATCTACCACTGTATGTAAATAATATAATAATGATTCATATTCTTGTGTTGACTCAGGGCTCATCTATAAGACAATTATTAATCTACCACTGTATTCAAATAATATAATAATGATTCATATTCTTGTGTTGACTCAGGGCTCATCTATAAGACAATTATTAATCTACCACTGTATGTAAATAATATAATAATGATTCATATTCTTGTGTTGACTCAGGGCTCATCTATAAGACAATTATTAATCTACCACTGTATTCAAATAATATAATAATGATTCATATTCTTGTGTTGACTCAGGGCTCATCTATAAGACAATTATTAATCTACCACTGTATTCAAATAATATAATAATGATTCATATTCTTGTGTTGACTCAGGGCTCATCTATAAGACAATTATTAATCTACCACTGTATTTAAATAATATAATAATGATTCATATTCTTGTGTTGACTCAGGGCTCATCTATAAGACAATTATTAATCTACCACTGTATGTAAATAATATAATAATGATTCATATTCTTGTGTTGACTCAGGGCTCATCTATAAGACAATTATTAATCTGTATTCAAACAATAACAATAATGATTCATATTCTTGTGTTGACTCAGGGCTCATCTATAAGACAATTATTAATCTGTATTCAAATAATATAATAATGATTCATATTCTTGTGTTGACTCAGGGCTCATCTATAAGACAATTATTAATCTACCACTGTATGTAAATAATATAATAATGATTCATATTCTTGTGTTGACTCAGGCTCATCTATAAGACAATTATTAATCTACCACTGTATTCAAATAATATAATAATGATTCATATTCTTGTGTTGACTCAGGGCTCATCTATAAGACAATTATTAATCTACCACTGTATGTAAATAATATAATAATGATTCATATTCTTGTGTTGACTCAGGGCTCATCTATAAGACAATTATTAATCTACCACTGTATTCAAATAATATAATAATGATTCATATTCTTGTGTTGACTCAGGGCTCATCTATAAGACAATTATTAATCTGTATTATGTAAATAATAACAATAATGATTCATATTCTTGTGTTGACTCAGGGCTCATCTATAAGACAATTATTAATCTACCACTGTATGTAAATAATATAATAATGATTCATATTCTTGTGTTGACTCAGGGCTCATCTATAAGACAATTATTAATCTACCACTGTATTCAAATAATATAATAATGATTCATATTCTTGTGTTGACTCAGGGCTCATCTATAAGACAATTATTAATCTACCACTGTATTCAAATGATATAATAATGATTCATATTCTTGTGTTGACTCAGGGCTCATCTATAAGACAATTATGAATCTGTATTCAAACAATAACAATAATGATTCATATTCTTGTGTTGACTCAGGGCTCATCTATAAGACAATTATGAATCTGTATTCAAACAATAACAATAATGATTCATATTCTTGTGTTGACTCAGGGCTCATCTATAAGACAATTATTAATCTACCACTGTATGTAAATAATATAATAATGATTCATATTCTTGTGTTGACTCAGGGCTCATCTATAAGACAATTATTAATCTGTATTCAAACAATAATAATAATGATTCATATTCTTGTGTTGACTCAGGGCTCATCTATAAGACAATTATTAATCTGTATTCAAACAATAACAATAATGATTCATATTCTTGTGTTGACTCAGGGCTCATCTATAAGACAATTATTAATCTACCACTGTATGTAAATAATATAATAATGATTCATATTCTTGTGTTGACTCAGGGCTCATCTATAAGACAATTATTAATCTGTATTCAAACAATAACAATAATGATTCATATTCTTGTGTTGACTCAGGGCTCATCTATAAGACAATTATTAATCTGTATTCAAATAATATAATAATGATTCATATTCTTGTGTTGACTCAGGGCTCATCTATAAGACAATTATTAATCTGTATTCAAACAATAACAATAATGATTCATATTCTTGTGTTGACTCAGGGCTCATCTATAAGACAATTATTAATCTACCACTGTATGTAAATAATATAATAATGATTCATATTCTTGTGTTGACTCAGGGCTCATCTATAAGACAATTATTAATCTACCACTGTATGTAAATAATATAATAATGATTCATATTCTTGTGTTGACTCAGGGCTCATCTATAAGACAATTATCTATCTGTATTCAAACAATAACAATAATGATTCATATTCTTGTGTTGACTCAGGGCTCATCTATAAGACAATTATTAATCTGTATTCAAATAATAACAATAATGATTCATATTCTTGTGTTGACTCAGGGCTCATCTATAAGACAATTATTAATCTACCACTGTATGTAAATAATATAATAATGATTCATATTCTTGTGTTGACTCAGGGCTCATCTATAAGACAATTATTAATCTACCACTGTATGTAAATAATATAATAATGATTCATATTCTTGTGTTGACTCAGGGCTCATCTATAAGACAATTATTAATCTACCACTGTATGTAAATAATATAATAATGATTCATATTCTTGTGTTGACTCAGGGCTCATCTATAAGACAATTATTAATCTGTATGTAAAATAATATAATAATGATTCATATTCTTGTGTTGACTCAGGGCTCATCTATAAGACAATTATTAATCTGTATTCAAATAATATAATAATGATTCATATTCTTGTGTTGACTCAGGGCTCATCTATAAGACAATTATTAATCTGTATTCAAACAATATAATAATGATTCATATTCTTGTGTTGACTCAGGGCTCATCTATAAGACAATTATTAATCTACCACTGTATGTAAATAATATAATAATGATTCATATTCTTGTGTTGACTCAGGGCTCATCTATAAGACAATTATTAATCTACCACTGTATGTAAATAATATAATAATGATTCATATTCTTGTGTTGACTCAGGGCTCATCTATAAGACAATTATTAATCTGTATTCAAAATAATAACAATAATGATTCATATTCTTGTGTTGACTCAGGGCTCATCTATAAGACAATTATTAATCTACCACTGTATGTAAATAATATAATAATGATTCATATTCTTGTGTTGACTCAGGGCTCATCTATAAGACAATTATTAATCTGTATTCAAACAATAACAATAATGATTCATATTCTTGTGTTGACTCAGGGCTCATCTATAAGACAATTATTAATCTACCACTGTATGTAAATAATATAATAATGATTCATATTCTTGTGTTGACTCAGGGCTCATCTATAAGACAATTATTAATCTGTATTCAAATAATATAATAATGATTCATATTCTTGTGTTGACTCAGGGCTCATCTATAAGACAATTATTAATCTGTATTCAAACAATAACAATAATGATTCATATTCTTGTGTTGACTCAGGGCTCATCTATAAGACAATTATTAATCTGTATTCAAACAATATAATAATGATTCATATTCTTGTGTTGACTCAGGGCTCATCTATAAGACAATTATTAATCTACCACTGTATGTAAATAATATAATAATGATTCATATTCTTGTGTTGACTCAGGGCTCATCTATAAGACAATTATTAATCTACCACTGTATTCAAATAATATAATAATGATTCATATTCTTGTGTTGACTCAGGGCTCATCTATAAGACAATTATTAATCTACCACTGTATTTAAATAATATAATAATGATTCATATTCTTGTGTTGACTCAGGCTCATCTATAAGACAATTATTAATCTACCACTGTATGTAAATAATATAATAATGATTCATATTCTTGTGTTGACTCAGGGCTCATCTATAAGACAATTATTAATCTGTATTCAAACAATAACAATAATGATTCATATTCTTGTGTTGACTCAGGGCTCATCTATAAGACAATTATTAATCTACCACTGTATGTAAATAATATAATAATGATTCATATTCTTGTGTTGACTCAGGGCTCATCTATAAGACAATTATTAAATCTGTATTCAAACAATAACAATAATGATTCATATTCTTGTGTTGACTCAGGGCTCATCTATAAGACAATTATTAATCTGTATTCAAACAATATAATAATGATTCATATTCTTGTGTTGACTCAGGGCTCATCTATAAGACAATTATTAATCTGTATTCATGTAAATAATATAATAATGATTCATATTCTTGTGTTGACTCAGGGCTCATCTATAAGACAATTATTAATCTGTATTCAAATAATAACAATAATGATTCATATTCTTGTGTTGACTCAGGGCTCATCTATAAGACAATTATTAATCTGTATTCAAACAATAACAATAATGATTCATATTCTTGTGTTGACTCAGGGCTCATCTATAAGACAATTATTAATCTACCACTGTATGTAAATAATATAATAATGATTCATATTCTTGTGTTGACTCAGGGCTCATCTATAAGACAATTATTAATCTACCACTGTATGTAAATAATATAATAATGATTCATATTCTTGTGTTGACTCAGGGCTCATCTATAAGACAATTATTAATCTGTATTCAAACAATAACAATAATGATTCATATTCTTGTGTTGACTCAGGGCTCATCTATAAGACAATTATTAATCTGTATTCAAACAATAACAATAATGATTCATATTCTTGTGTTGACTCAGGGCTCATCTATAAGACAATTATTAATCTACCACTGTATGTAAATAATATAATAATGATTCATATTCTTGTGTTGACTCAGGGCTCATCTATAAGACAATTATTAATCTATCTGTATTCAAATAATATAATAATGATTCATATTCTTGTGTTGACTCAGGGCTCATCTATAAGACAATTATTAATCTACCACTGTATGTAAATAATATAATAATGATTCATATTCTTGTGTTGACTCAGGGCTCATCTATAAGACAATTATTAATCTGTATGTATAAATAATATAATAATGATTCATATTCTTGTGTTGACTCAGGGCTCATCTATAAGACAATTATTAATCTACCACTGTATGTAAATAATATAATAATGATTCATATTCTTGTGTTGACTCAGGGCTCATCTATAAGACAATTATTAATCTACCACTGTATGTAAATAATATAATAATGATTCATATTCTTGTGTTGACTCAGGGCTCATCTATAAGACAATTATTAATCTGTATTCAAACAATAACAATAATGATTCATATTCTTGTGTTGACTCAGGGCTCATCTATAAGACAATTATTAATCTACCACTGTATGTAAATAATATAATAATGATTCATATTCTTGTGTTGACTCAGGGCTCATCTATAAGACAATTATTAATCTGTATTCAAACAATAACAATAATGATTCATATTCTTGTGTTGACTCAGGGCTCATCTATAAGACAATTATTAATCTACCACTGTATGTAAATAATATAATAATGATTCATATTCTTGTGTTGACTCAGGGCTCATCTATAAGACAATTATTAATCTACCATGTATGTAAATAATATAATAATGATTCATATTCTTGTGTTGACTCAGGGCTCATCTATAAGACAATTATCTAATCTGTATTCAAACAATATAATAATGATTCATATTCTTGTGTTGACTCAGGGCTCATCTATAAGACAATTATTAATCTGTATTCAAACAAATAACAATAATGATTCATATTCTTGTGTTGACTCAGGGCTCATCTATAAGACAATTATTAATCTACCACTGTATTTAAATAATATAATAATGATTCATATTCTTGTGTTGACTCAGGGCTCATCTATAAGACAATTATTAATCTACCACTGTATTCAAATAATATAATAATGATTCATATTCTTGTGTTGACTCAGGGCTCATCTATAAGACAATTATTAATCTACCACTGTATGTAAATAATATAATAATGATTCATATTCTTGTGTTGACTCAGGGCTCATCTATAAGACAATTATGAATCTGTATTCAAACAATAACAATAATGATTCATATTCTTGTGTTGACTCAGGGCTCATCTATAAGACAATTATGAATCTGTATTTAAACAATAACAATAATGATTCATATTCTTGTGTTGACTCAGGGCTCATCTATAAGACAATTATGAATCTGTATTCAAACAATAACAATAATGATTCATATTCTTGTGTTGACTCAGGGCTCATCTATAAGACAATTATTAATCTACCACTGTATGTAAATAATATAATAATGATTCATATTCTTGTGTTGACTCAGGGCTCATCTATAAGACAATTATTAATCTGTATTCAAACAATAATAATAATGATTCATATTCTTGTGTTGACTCAGGGCTCATCTATAAGACAATTATTAATCTGTATTCAAACAATAACAATAATGATTCATATTCTTGTGTTGACTCAGGGCTCATCTATAAGACAATTATTAATCTGTATTCAAACAATAACAATAATGATTCATATTCTTGTGTTGACTCAGGGCTCATCTATAAGACAATTATTAATCTACCACTGTATGTAAATAATATAATAATGATTCATATTCTTGTGTTGACTCATGGCTCATCTATAAGACAATTATGAATCTGTATTCAAACAATAACAATAATGATTCATATTCTTGTGTTGACTCAGGGCTCATCTATAAGACAATTATTAATCTACCACTGTATGTAAATAATATAATAATGATTCATATTCTTGTGTTGACTCAGGGCTCATCTATAAGACAATTATGAATCTGTATTCAAACAATAACAATAATGATTCATATTCTTGTGTTGACTCAGGGCTCATCTATAAGACAATTATTAATCTACCACTGTATGTAAATAATATAATAATGATTCATATTCTTGTGTTGACTCAGGGCTCATCTATAAGACAATTATTAATCTACCACTGTATGTAAATATATTCTTGTGTTGATAATAATGATTCATATTCTTGTGTTGACTCAGGGCTCATCTATAAGACAATTATTAATCTGTATTCAAACAATAACAATAATGATTCATATTCTTGTGTTGACTCAGGGCTCATCTATAAGACAATTATTAATCTACCACTGTATTCAAATGATATAATAATGATTCATATTCTTGTGTTGACTCAGGGCTCATCTATAAGACAATTATTAATCTACCACTGTATGTAAATAATATAATAATGATTCATATTCTTGTGTTGACTCAGGGCTCATCTATAAGACAATTATCTAATCTGTATTCAAATAATATAATAATGATTCATATTCTTGTGTTGACTCAGGGCTCATCTATAAGACAATTATTAATCTACCACTGTATGTAAATAATATAATAATGATTCATATTCTTGTGTTGACTCAGGGCTCATCTATAAGACAATTATTAATCTGTATTCAAACAATAACAATAATGATTCATATTCTTGTGTTGACTCAGGGCTCATCTATAAGACAATTATTAATCTGTATTCAAACAATATAATAATGATTCATATTCTTGTGTTGACTCAGGGCTCATCTATAAGACAATTATTAATCTACCACTGTATGTAAATAATATAATAATGATTCATATTCTTGTGTTGACTCAGGGCTCATCTATAAGACAATTATTAATCTGTATTCAAACAATAACAATAATGATTCATATTCTTGTGTTGACTCAGGGCTCATCTATAAGACAATTATTAATCTGTATTCAAACAATAACAATAATGATTCATATTCTTGTGTTGACTCAGGGCTCATCTATAAGACAATTATTAATCTACCACTGTATGTAAATAATATAATAATGATTCATATTCTTGTGTTGACTCAGGGCTCATCTCATCTATAAGACAATTATTAATCTGTATGTAAATAATATAATAATGATTCATATTCTTGTGTTGACTCAGGGCTCATCTATAAGACAATTATTAATCTGTATTCAAACAATAACAATAATGATTCATATTCTTGTGTTGACTCAGGGCTCATCTATAAGACAATTATTAATCTACCACTGTATGTAAATAATATAATAATGATTCATATTCTTGTGTTGACTCAGGGCTCATCTATAAGACAATTATTAATCTACCACTGTATGTAAATAATAACAATAATGATTCATATTCTTGTGTTGACTCAGGGCTCATCTATAAGACAATTATTAATCTACCACTGTATGTAAAACAATATAATAATGATTCATATTCTTGTGTTGACTCAGGGCTCATCTATAAGACAATTATTAATCTACCACTGTATGTAAATAATATAATAATGATTCATATTCTTGTGTTGACTCAGGGCTCATCTATAAGACAATTATTAATCTACCATTGTATGTAAATAATATAATAATGATTCATATTCTTGTGTTGACTCAGGGCTCATCTATAAGACAATTATTAATCTACCACTGTATGTAAATAATATAATAATGATTCATATTCTTGTGTTGACTCAGGGCTCATCTATAAGACAATTATTAATCTACCACTGTATGTAAATAATATAATAATGATTCATATTCTTGTGTTGACTCAGGGCTCATCTATAAGACAATTATTAATCTACCACTGTATGTAAAACAATATAATAATGATTCATATTCTTGTGTTGACTCAGGGCTCATCTATAAGACAATTATTAATCTACCACTGTATGTAAATAATATAATAATGATTCATATTCTTGTGTTGACTCAGGGCTCATCTATAAGACAATTATTAATCTACCACTGTATGTAAATAATATAATAATGATTCATATTCTTGTGTTGACTCAGGGCTCATCTATAAGACAATTATTAATCTACCACTGTATGTAAATAATAACAATAATGATTCATATTCTTGTGTTGACTCAGGGCTCATCTATAAGACAATTATTAATCTACCACTGTATGTAAATAATATAATAATGATTCATATTCTTGTGTTGACTCAGGGCTCATCTATAAGACAATTATTAATCTGTATGTATGTAAATAATATAATAATGATTCATATTCTTGTGTTGACTCAGGGCTCATCTATAAGACAATTATTAATCTACCACTGTATGTAAATAATATAATAATGATTCATATTCTTGTGTTGACTCAGGGCTCATCTATAAGACAATTATTAATCTGTATTCAAACAATATAATATAATAATGATTCATATTCTTGTGTTGACTCAGGGCTCATCTATAAGACAATTATTAATCTGTATTCAAACAATAACAATAATGATTCATATTCTTGTGTTGACTCAGGGCTCATCTATAAGACAATTATTAATCTACCACTGTATGTAAATAATATAATAATGATTCATATTCTTGTGTTGACTCAGGGCTCATCTATAAGACAATTATTAATCTGTATTCAAACAATAACAATAATGATTCATATTCTTGTGTTGACTCAGGGCTCATCTATAAGACAATTATTAATCTACCACTGTATGTAAATAATATAATAATGATTCATATTCTTGTGTTGACTCAGGGCTCATCTATAAGACAATTATTAATCTGTATTCAAACAATAATATAATAATGATTCATATTCTTGTGTTGACTCAGGGCTCATCTATAAGACAATTATTAATCTACCACTGTATGTAAATAATATAATAATGATTCATATTCTTGTGTTGACTCAGGGCTCATCTATAAGACAATTATCTAATCTACCATCTATAAGACAATTATTAATCTGTATGTAAATAATATAATAATGATTCATATTCTTGTGTTGACTCATGGCTCATCTATAAGACAATTATGAATCTGTATTTAAACAATAACAATAATGATTCATATTCTTGTGTTGACTCAGGGCTCATCTATAAGACAATTATGAATCTGTATTTAAACAATAACAATAATGATTCATATTCTTGTGTTGACTCAGGGCTGTTGCAATACAGAAGGGACGGACACAAGGAATACAGGTTAGTGAAGTTTATTGAACAACCAGATGATGCAGACGGAAGTGCAGGTGAGTAATGTAGAAGTTCGTGAGAGTCTGGTGAAGATATCCTGAATGACACAGTCTTTATACTTGCAGGTGAAGCGTGCTGGAGACAGACTTGGAACGAGGAAGACTCTGGAGGAATACACAAGACGAGGGAACACGATGGAGGCTTGGAGGAAACAAGGGAATACAGGTAAGTAGATCGTTGGAGTCCTTGAGGTAAGCAGAGAGGTAAGTTTCTACGTGCAAACGAGACCGGACAGTGTTTGAGTGAATGTGAGTGTCTTTTGTACTGTGGGTGATTGCCGTGCTAATTGTGTTGACCCAGGGCTCATCTAATAAGACAATTATTAATCTACCATTGTATTTAAATATTATAATAATGATTCATATTCTTGTGTTGACTCAGGGCTCATCTAATAAGACAATTATTAATCTACCATTGTATTTAAATATTATAATAATGATTCATATTCTTGTGTTGACTCAGGGCTCATCTATAAGACAATTATGAATCTGTATTCAAACAATAACAATAATACAGATATATATATATAGTAATTTTTTATTCTATTTCTATTATAATTTCCTCCTTGTGTTTTTAACTGTGAATTTGCACTGTCCATGGAGCGGACCTGTTTCCATTTCACTGCCGGTTGTATATTCTGTATATAACTGTGTATGTGACAAATAAAACTCTTGAATCTTGAACTCTATCAAGACCCAAGACCGTCTACACACCAAGGAAGAATGCAAAGTAAAAATAAATAAATAAATACATTTTAGACATTATTGAGGTGTAACTTAAGAGCCTTCGTGTACCACTGTCATAGTAGTAAATGCAACTTACCAACTTCACCTTTCTCAGCGCCTGTTGGACCAGTGAGCTTCTCCCAGGCAGATGAGTCCCAAGATGCTTGGGGTGAACACACACCTAACATTCAAGGTAAATAAAATAATTAATTAGCATTTGGAAAAAGAAATCAGAAGGACAATCACTGCACACAAAAGACAGCCTCACATTAGCTAATTCAACATTTTCTGTACAATCCATTAGATAATGCATTTTCTGTCCTGAGACCTTCAGGTTCCAAGCACGGAAGAACACCACGCAAGTTATGAGTCTCACTTTTGGTAAATACTGTAGCATTTCATCTAGTTGTACAATATAAAATGTGTTTGATAGTTTAAAGCAAGACTACAAAACTAAAGCTAAGATACAAAGCAAGAGAGCACAATTCAGTTGACATTATGTTTCGGTCCATCCAACGTTCTCAGGTTGCACCTCAGACTGTCCAAGAGCTGACCTGGTCCAGATCTGGGAGGAAATACCCCAGGACGCCATCTGTCGTCTAAAATTTTCTATTTAGGGGCGATAGAAAGTGTATTAACTCAGTGCATCACAGCGTGGTATGGGAACAGCACCAGTCATGACTGCAAAGCCCTGCAAAGAGTCGTGCGCTTATCCGAGCGTATCTCAGGGTCAGCTCTCCCGTCTCTGCAGGACGTCTACACCAAACGCTGCAAAGGTAGAGCTACTAAGATCATCAAGGACTCTAATCACCCTGCAAACCCTCATTTCACGCTGCTACCATCTGGTAAGCGCTTCCGAAGCCTGATGGCCAAAACTGAGAGACTCAGGAGGAGCTTCTTCCCCCAGGCCATCAGACTCCTGAACTCAGTCACTTAACATCATGTGACCATCCATACACTGACATTGCACTGCACTTTCTGTTCTCGTTGTTACTGTGTAACAACCTGTTATAAACCTGTTTGCACATTATACTTCTTTGTACATTTCTGTTAATCACACAAGTCTACAGTTTACTCACTGCAGTTTATTTCACTTATTTTATTCCACTTCTTTATTTATTTTTATTTTTTTATTTTTTTCTACTTGACTTATTTATAATTCTACAGATACACATATATATATAGTACTTTTTTATTCTATTTCTATTATAATTTCCTCCTTGTGTTTTTAACTGTGAATTTGCACTGTCCATGGAGCGGACCTGTTTCCATTTCACTGCCGGTTGTATATTCTGTATATAACTGTGTATGTGACAAATAAAACTCTTGAATCTTGAATTAGGAACATGCTCCGACGTTGTCAGGCATGCATACCTTCTCTGCTGGCCTAATCACTATTAGAATCTCTGACCTAAATTTTAATATATTTTTTTCCATCAATGTGTGTTAAATTATTCCCAATAGTCTATTTTCTTAATTTCATATCTTTTCTCTTGGTTGCGCTGCTTCCCGTAGTGTTTGCTTATGTCAGAGCTTTTATCCAATCATATTTCAGGCATCATGTGTTGCCAGGGTCAAAGAAATCTGCCTTGAGGCCTTCAGAATCAATATTGCGGGTGCCTCTAGCTTAAAATGAATGGCAATGAAACTGTGTGCTTTAACCAATCAGATAATCACTCCGATTTAAACAGCCAATCAGATTTCGAGATGGCGTTCCCAGGGAGGCGTACAATAACGTCGGCATTTTCACCTCCTTTGATTGGATGGTCAGAGAGCGTAACTAGTGGCCTAGTCAGAATAACTAGCAAACCGCACAAAATAAAACATCTGTAGTTTTAATAGCGTTTTTTTTCTTTTCAAACCCCAATGGCTGACAGAGGAGAAGAAATTAATGTATTAATTAACATAGCCATTTTGAAAATTCCCACATACAGCCTTCTGCAGCTGCGCAGTCACAGAACGCTATTCGATCTGTCCCGCCTAAAAATGAACTAACTGCCATCACTGATTCTGAAGTCCCGCGGATCTCCTTGATTTATTTGAGAGCATGGGTCAGCTGCACACATTGGCATGTTTTGTGTACAAATAATCAGAGCCTATTTATGCGAGTAGGCTATAATGCATTTAATATCTTACAGTCAACCCTGGGCTGGCTCATCCATGCCCTGTTTTTTCCCTGATGAATGTGATTTATTTTTTTCTTGTAAATCGAAATAATTTTTATTATTATTATTTTTGTTATTAATATATTATATTCAGCATTTTAAAATCGCGGGTTTTGTGGGTTTAAATCAATTTTAATGCAAAACTTTGTATTATCTTTGAACCTCACCTGAAATAAATTTGTCATACTGTTGGTAAGATTTTCCAAGAACCATTTATGCTGTTGCGTTTTCTTTCCTGTAGAATTTGCACAAAAAACCGCACAATTTGTGAGAACTCAAAAGGTAGCTAACGCAGGAAAACCCGAGCGGATCGATGCTTCTGTTAGATGCGATGTGTGTGGCGCAGCTGTGGCTGCAGTGAAAGGAGACTTGTTGAATTGTGTCGATTGGGTGTCCTATGCGTTAATAATCCTTAAATGATTTAATAATTCATTCTCGCTTCATGAGAGCCGCAACGCCCTGTTATACTGCGTTTCTGTATAATATTAATGGTTTCTATATCCGTGGCGTCATGATGATTGTATTAAGAGGTGAATTCATTCAGGTAGGATACCACTGAAGGCCTAGGTGTGAAACGCACGGCCCCCCTGTAATTGTCTGTTATTAGAGGTGACTGTCTAAGTTACCATTTCATAAATTACATATACAAATCATGCAGATAGCTAACAATGAATGAATTAATATTAAATTAAGGCAGGTGTTCATTGAAGTAACGAATACATGTTAAATTATTAGGAAATCTAGAAAAATGTAGCATTGGTGTATGTTGATGCAGAACTGCGTCATCTGAAGTCCTCGCAGGAGTTGGAGTCGTCTCTTCACAGGTGTTGGTCACCTTAAGTCTTCAAAAGAGGCTGGATCCAAACTGACGCTGATGTACTTTCTAGTCACCCTGGGATGGGCGTCCAGAGATAAAACAGAAAAGCAAAATGGAGAATAACTAGCATAGCTGCCGTTCATAACATTAGACAAAAATGGTCATGTGCGATTGAGCTGATATAACTGGAGTACAAGGATATGAGATGGGTTATGTGAATGCTTGGCTAAAGAGATCCGTGCGGCTTCAGTCTAGATTTAAACTTGTGCCCTGTCCAAATGGCCACTTGAGAGCATGTGCACGCGACAGGAAGTAAGTGTAGCAGCTATCAGGTGGTACACTCAGGACAGAAGCGCAATCACACGTTGATGGGATGAATTATGGAATTTATTCCCCATTTAAAGAATAAAATGAGGCAAAAATCAGCAAACACACTGGAAGGCCTACTCGCTCACTCCATGCTTCCCGTGCGCATTCACAGTCAGACTAAGCGCGAATGCTTAAAAAGGCATGAATGAGTTACACCATAATGTATACATGTAGGCAGCAAAATACAACAGTGTTTCATGAACTATAACTATGCAAGATAATTAATTCAAATAAAATAATACTTGGCGTGCTTGCAACACACTCCATGTAAATACATTATGAAAATATGTGAAAAAAGTTGTATTGGAACAATCATGCAATATCGTTGAATAACACTGGACCATATGGTACTTAATGTTAACCAAACAAATATTTCTTAGACTGCTATTCGATCACGTCGATCACTGAACATAAAACTAATTTTATAACTGTTAAATGCACAAACATACCTTTAAAGAATAAAATGAGGCAAAAATCAGCAAAGACACCGGAAGGCCTACTCTCTCACTCCTGCATGGCAAAACACACGTTGTGAATGAAACACTAAACCTCACATCACGTTTTGAAAGTATCACTTTCAAAGGGAATTTGCTAAATACATGGATACACATCGTACTATACATCAAATTAATACAATATGCACTAGGTGTAGGCGTACTGCGCTGACTGGATGCTGTCGCAATTGGACAGGATATCTATGATCCTGTTGGTCAGGTTTGCTTCCACCTGTACTTGATTGTGATAGTTTTCAGTCTGTAGAATGACTTGTTGTCCCAAGTCTGTTGTGTCCATAAGCATGAGCAGAAAGTGTCAGTGGAAAGTGTCTTTACACTTTGAGGAAGCATCTGTGTCCTGTCCTCCCCAGGATTCTTAGCTAGCTGACCCTTTGAGAAGTCCTCGGTCACCTTCAAGCAGAAGGTTTGGTTTGCCGGGCAGGTCAGATCTCCATGGGTGAAGGAATCGTTTCACTGATGATGCTCCATTGGGTGTGAGACACCTGAACAACTTCTGAATAACCATGCAATAATTGAACACTGATGACTTTCTGGTTATTGTGAGAGGAGAAAAGAGAGTTTTTGGATAAACACAAGAACATAAGAAAAACAACACATGATAAACTCATGTCAGAAGTGCGAGTGGTAAATACAGTCTCATTTCTCAGGGTCAAATATTTAGTAAGTAGGTCTCATTTGATAGCCAGATTTTTCACTACCACTGACATGGAAGTGGAATTTAAACGTAGTCTGGATGAATTACAGGAAGGGTAACAAAACATCAACATAGCAAGTATATTTACCAGAAGTATGCATAATTAAAATATATCACATTATTACACATGGAAATACACAATTCAATAATTGCCATTATAAAATTGTCTATATCAGTTGTTTTTACTTTCAAATCATTTCTGAAAGCTAATATTTCAATCAAATCACTTAGAGAATGAGATTTACAGAAACAGAGATTTAAAATCTCTAGTTTAGCTTTTGCACTCATCTTCTGTGCATTTGATGTACAGGCTAAGACACACCCAATAAGGTAAGGCAGGTCTGACTGAGAATTGTTTTATGAATTGATAGAAATACCTGCACTCTGCATCTAACTCTTTTAGATATATTTTCATTGTCATTAGTCATATGTTGGAAACTAGGGGCCCTCCCAGTTTGCAACAATACTAATGACTGGACATAATAAAGATTTTGTCCATCAATTTACTAATCAGTTAATTGTCAATCAGTTGATGTGTGTCGATAGCCATGCACATGTTTTATGCACCTTACATGGAATACATATAGGAAGTTGACATAGATGTAATCCATAAACTTGTTCAACATAACTGAAAATGAATTATGAAAATAATTTCCCTTGTCCTATATGTATGAAGGTGAATAATGTATGATAGATTTGCATTATATTAATGAGTTTGGCCTGGATAGTCCTATGATCTATTCCAGGTAGAGATGTTGTACGGTTTTAGAGTTAAAGGTGTGTGTGTGTGTATGTTGTGTATAGGAGATGGGTGGTGTCTATCCTACCATAATCTGTGTTGTATAATTTAGTTCCAGTTTTTACACTGGGAAGCCATATAACTATGTGTGCTGTGGGGTGTGAATGGCCTCATGAAGTGTCTTCACTCCCATCTCTTATGTTAAGTTGTGTGTGTGTGTATCTTGGCTGATACCGGCCAGCCCAGACCCTTGTGAAGTCTGGGTCTGAAGAGTGGCAGCCATCAGCCTGAAAGGAAAACAAACACAGAGAGAGAAACACAGAGAGAAACACAGTCTAATATTGGACCTTTACACAAATTTCACTAAGATAGATGGTGCTATCTTATTTTTTCTTTAATGGCCTTAGCCAGACAGTTGTTGCAGATGGCTTTAACCTGTTAAGGTTTTATGCCATTATGAGATCATTTGTTTTAGTTTACAAAGACATGGATCATCATCATGATCATGTTTCTGTAAAGAAAAAGGTCAAATAAACTGATTTATAATGGTCAGATCTGACTGCTGGTGTGTAAATGCAGTCAGACCCGTTACACCTTAAGCTGTTGTTGCAGTTGCGTTTACTCAATCTGCTGTATTGTGATCATTATCACACCCAGGTCCCCTGGGAGGGATCTCTTTAAATGATGCTGTTTTTACAAGCCAGATCTGGGTTTAGAGCAACAGGTTCTTTGGTATTTATGGTGTCTTTCAAACTCTTGACCATTTGGATCTCTGTGGTGTGTAAACCCTGTGGAGTTAATGTCTGAGATTAACATAACACACAGCTTTTCATTACATTCCCGGTAAATAACTTCCCCGATCAGATCCCATCCCATCTAATGCTCCCAGTGAGGAGTTTGCTAAAACTTGCACCACTTTGTTTGTGGTTGTATTACAATGGAAGGCTCGCACCTCCTCTTTCTCCCTGGGTTTAAGATTGGAATGTAAATGATTAGGTCTTGAATGAATTCAGCCTATTCAAGTTACAGCAATCAGGTTAATCATTTAACTGGGCATTGTCATTTTTCTCATTAAAGATTCTTGCACAAATAGAAAATACAGATTTTTGTGACTACACAATATAGAATTGGGCACAATTTTCTTGTTTTTGGATGTTATCAATTGCATTCTTTGGAGAATCTATTTGCATATGAAAAGAAAGGTTTGACAAACACAGGTCTGATGGAGAAAGACAAAGTTCATCTTTGTTCTGTTAATTTTCTCAGTCTCTTTTGAGACACTAATGAAGACACAAAAGTGCAGCGATTTCAATGTCTGAAATAAGACCATAGTAAAATGCTATATTTCACAACACCTTTATAATTGTGACGTCAGTCCTGAATCAGTTTTGTCCACCTTCTCATTTTACACACAAAAGGATTGCAGTGAGATCTTTTCAGTAAGATTTTGTTCACAAGTTAATGTGGCCATTTGTTCTTTTTCTTTGCTGTGTTGTTGCAGCAAAGCAAATAAACAAATGTAACTGGACATTTTCCTCAGAATTCAGTTTTAATTTACAGCCTTCTTTTGAGTACCGAAATAAAATTTCCTCTCTTGCTGCGTATGCAAACATGGAGAATTGTAAAGCAAGGGATATCATTTCTACTCTACGCTGTTGCTTTCATGTCCCTGATAAGCAATTTGGTTGTCTAATTCTCAAGCCTTGATCGGATTTATACAGTATTCAATATATTCCCAACATTTCTAACAGGCAAATAAGAATGGACTTACCATGACAGCTGAAGAAAGAGAAGGAAATCACCTCTTGCTTGTTGTAATCCCAATACTTCGCTGAAAAGACACTCGCATCCTGGAGATCATGGAGGTCCGGGTCACCATTTTGTAAGGTCCATCCGTTAGCCCAAGGACGGAATCTAACGGCCTGGTTGAAGGACTTTTGCGTGTAAGCCTTTTCAGAACTTCTGTTGAATTCACTTAATTTATGACCATCGAATTTGAAATCTGACTCCATGAATAATTTTATCTGACTCAATTCTTTGTAACTTTGTTACATTTGTAACTTAACAGCTGATCATAATTTTAGTTGTGGTTTAATTTAGATTGTTGATTTTCTTAGTATCTCTTAATTTCAAATATTCGTTCATCAAGGGACCCGATATCGCACAGGAACGAAGAGTCCGGTTCCGCCCGCCCACGATCACAACCTAGCCAGTTCTAATATTAGTCAGAGGATTGCAGAGTGAATATTTTACCTTTAAGTGGTTGCACATGCTTACTCAACAAAAAGTGTAATTTTAGTAATAGTCACAAAAGCTGCAACTTGCTAATACAGTGATAGTCAGAAATCAGATTATCCCGCACGCTGCGCTCCATGCTTCAGTCAGGGCTCCTCGGTTTGATCTATTCTGGCAAAAGAATTGCGGAAATAAAGGACTCCGATTGATCCATACTAGAAGAAATGTTTTCAGAATAATACAAGGTAAATCAAGACAAAGGTTTATTTTGGCCAGACAGAACTTAAATAACAATTAAACACGAATCCATGGTACACAACTTTCAGCATAAGAATATAAAATATCATTGCAAAGTAATATGAAAATAGTTTCAAAGAGTCATATCTGGCACAATACATACAGTGTGTGTGTGTGTGTGTGTGTGTGTGTGTCAGGACACTGACACAACACTGCATGGGGGCTTCTGTCTACAGAATGTTCCCAAATGGCAGCCCTGCTACCCTTCCTTAAATACCCAGACCAGAACAAAGGGTTGTAAATATTTGCAACACAAACACCTAGTTTGGGGGAGAGGATCAGATATCTTTGGAGAGACCACTCAAAAAGAGAACACAATTCTCATGTTTCAATCTTTCTAACCCTACCAGTGACTTCAGTGATGTTGAGACCATTTTACCAATCGCACTGTGACCTTTAAAAAGACACCAGACATGAAAGGGATAAAACAATAGATTCACAAGATAAATCATATGTAGTATATCTGCATTTTGTGACTTGAATCAGGGGGAATTGTTTTATTGCAGGGCGCTGGATCTCGGCTTTTGTCTTAGCAGTAAACCCGCTCCTTACAAAAGGTACCTGATAGTGGAGTTTGTGGGAGAAGAGACAACTACATCTGTAGCAAAACGATGGTACTCAGACGACCAATCATGGTGGCCTCCATTCAAAGACCGGTTGCCGAAGAGTGTCAGGATGAAGACACACAGCCAGATTTCTGAATCAGGTAAGCAGAACAAACATCATTAAAACAGAAGGCAAAATCTCAAAGCCTATTTTAACATTGCAAAAAAAAAAAAAGACATTTATTGACATTTATTATAAAAAAGTTGAACCTCCTTAAAAGAATCTACTTTAAGCCAGTCTTATGAAAATCTCATGAAAAATTATTATATTATGCGTACAAAATACAAATCAGACGAGCAAGAAAATCCTTGGGGTGAACACCACTGATCTATAAACACCCACTTAACTTTCAAGGTAAAAAAACAAACAAAAAAACAGTGGTTCTCCAGTGGATGTGTGGAGAAGAAACATTTATTAAGCATTTGTTAGGGTTTCGTGCCTCATCCCAATTTTCTGTTTTGGCAACTGAATGAACAAATACTCAGCACTGAGGGAGAGTGTAACATCTCACTTTATTTGATGTAGAATTAGTGGTTATATACAAAGAATATAAGGGGTGTAGAAAAGGTTTAACCAATGAGAGAGAGAGTACATCCTATAGCTCAGGTTATAGGAATGCGACGCATATAGAAAAACAAGTCCAAATATGGTACCCTCCTGGTCCAACATCCAGGCTCTCCTTGAGCTCCTGAAGACCCTTAACAGAAACCTATTCCTTACAGGGATGGGTCCCATATGTTAAACATAGGAACATAGAGAATACAGCTTCCACACACAGGACGAAAACCCTCTGTCCCATTTCTTTCAATGCTGAGACCAACATAAAATCTATCACTTGCCCCTTTTGGCAATAAAACTCTCAGCATTACTTTTCTTGTACACAGATACAATTACTTTCTTTACCTTCATATTCATAATATTCTTCAGCAAACATTTCCTTCATCTTTCTTCATTTTCCTTCAAAATTACTAACACTTGACAGTGTAGTTGGCTAATCGCCACCACATATTAGCTGCGAAAGCATGTGGTTCTTCTTCATTCTGTACCCAAGTTTCATTACCAGTGCTAACAGCAGCTTGTATATGAATAAATACATTGGTCAGCACAACCAGGTAAATATCAATTTAGCAATCATTCCTTTTAGAGCTTCAATGATACTTATTGCTGGTTCTAGATCTCTAGCACTCCTTTTCTTCTTCCCTTCGACAGTCTTGGATCACCTTCCTTCGGATCTTTGGCTCACTGGCTTGCCCATCCGCATCGACCAGAACCTTCCCTTGGGATGGAGCTGTTTTCAGTCGACTAGCATGGATCCACTGTGGCTGAAAGTCAGTCAGCACCCCCGTTCTCGTCACAGCAATCACCGTGGCGGGCCCCAGATATTTCGGCTCTCCCAGTTTTGTGGGCTTCAGACACTTTGTCAGCACCTGTTGTCCTGGAACGAAAGGATGAGTGGGTTTTTCTGCAGGAAGAGGGGGAGAGAGAGAGAGACACATCAGGTACAATAGGAGACAAAGGTGTTACTAACTCATTAACTTTTCTCAAATCTTGAGCTAAACGCCAAGAACCATTTGCTTTCTTAATTGGATTAATTGGTGTATTATAAGGTGAATGAGTGTGCACCAGGATGCCTTGAGCCAGTAGTCTATCAATAACAGGAAGAATACCCTCCACCTTTTCTTTAGAGAGGGGGTATTGTTTCTGATACACAGGCTTGTCTGTGATTAGCTTAGCAGCATAGGGCTGGACATCAATGAATCCTGTGTCATCCTTATGGGCCGCCCAAAATTTGGGGTGGACGCCCTCAATTTCCTCTTTGAGCTCAGTTGCAGACTCGTCCTTGAGGAGAGCATTTCCTGTATCAACAGTGAGAGAGTAGGCTGCAGGAAACATAAGTTGTAGAGAGTCAGCATCAAAGTGAAGTTGAATACCTAATTTATGCATCAAGTCTCTACCCAAAAGGCAGAATGGAGAATCGGGTATAATTGCAAAAGCATGCATTTTAAACAATGATGGGATATCATTAGAAGTAACCGGAACTGTGTGTGTGTCATTTCGCATTTTATAGGTACACCGTTGATTCCCACTGAGTTCACATGTTTTCCTGTAATCAAGCCTTCAAAAACAAGTGAAGATACAGAGGAGATGGTTGCACCACTGTCAATGAGAAAGACATAGGGTTTATGGTCAACATTTAACTCAATAAATGGCAAAACAGCTGACACATTCGGATAACTCAAAGAAATCAGTGAAAAATTATCAACAGAAGGATTAGTTGAACTGGAGCCAAGTCATTGTGGCCAGGAAATGGGATAGACTGGATTTAGTTTGTCAGTCTTTGCAGCAGGGGGCGCTATTGGCCTTTGCTTAGTGCCACCAGAGCCTTTTTTTCTCTGCCTTTCTGACCTCCGTTTCCAATCCCACTCTTTTTTCCTACAGTCTCTTTGAAAATGGCCTGGTTTGCCACAATAAAAACAGCATCTCACATTTCCAGACTGTTGCGGGCCAGGATTCACAGCAGCATTAACTTGAAGCACTGCAGGAGTCTTGCCCCAGGAGACATCAAGGGCTCCAGCGGAGGAAAGCTCACGCAAGCGTCGTCCCAATTCATCAACAGAAATTGTAGTAATATTTGGAGTAGTTATGCGAATTAACTGTGCGGTGTCCTTGTTCATATTATTTAGGAACACATTTAAGAACAACGGACAATTTTGATCAATAGGAATCGCAGATTCCTCCACCCAAGCATGTCGAAATCTGTTAAAGAAGGCAAAAGGGCTTTCTCCAGTTCTCTGTTTGGCACTGGCTGCATGCGAAATGTCTTGTTTAGCAGAAGACACTTTCAGCAAAAAAAAGCAGTCAATTACTTGAGTTTACCTGAGCTGGCCCACACCCAATCAGCCTCGTCTTCATCATCACACACACACTCAAAAAAATTAAAGGAACACTTTGAAAACACATCAGATCTGAATGGGGAAAAATATCATGCTGGATATCTATACTAATATGGACTGGGTAATGTGTTATGAACAAAAGGACGGCACATTGTTTGATGGAAATGAAGATTATCATCTTACAGAGGACTGAATTCAAAGACACCCCAAAAATCAAAGTGAAAATATTATGCAGCAGGCCAGTCCATTTTGCTGAAATTTCATGTAGCAACTCAGAATGGTACTCAGTAGTTTGTATAGCCCCCACATGCTTGTATGCATGCCTGACAACGTCGGAGCATGTTCCTAATGAGACGACGGATGGAAGGAAGGCATTTCCTCCCACATCTGGACCAGGGCAGCTCTGACAGTCTGCAACCTGACAATGTTGGATGGAGTGAAACATAATGTCCCAGAGGTGTTTTATTGGATTTAGGTCAGGCGAGCGTGGTGGCCACTCAATGGTATCCATTCCTTCATCCTCCAGGAACTGCCTGCATACTCTCACCACATGAGGCCGGGCATTGAGGTGCACCAGGAGGAACCCAGGAGCCACTGCACCAGTATAGGGTCTGACATTGCGTCCTAGGATTTCATCCCGATACCTAATGGTAGTCAGAGTGCTCATCCGGTTCCTCTTTGTACAAAGGAGCAGTTACGGTCCTGCTGATGGGTTACAGCAAACACTGTGGTGAGACACAGCAAACCTTCTGGCAATGCTGGAGGAGTTGGACTGCCTGTGCAACCTCTGTAGGGTCCAGGTTTTGCCTCATGCTACCAGTAGTGACACTGACCCTAGCCAAATGCAAAACTAGTGAAAAACATTCAGAAAAGATGAGTAGGGGGAAAAAATGTCAGTGGCCTCCACCTGTAAAACCATTCCTGTTTTGGGGGTTGTCTCATTGTTGCCCATCTAGTGCACCTGTTGTTAATTTCATTAAGATTTCAGCAGCTGAAACTGATTAACAACCCCCTCTGCTACTTAACTGACCAGCTCAATACCCCAGGAGTTTAACTGACTTGATGCTATTCTCTGATTAAAAAGTGTTCCTTTAATTTTTTTGAGCAGTGTATACATATATATATATATATATATACACACACACACGAGAGTGAAGTGTAGATACAGGTTTTTCTTTTTTTTCATACTTGGAAAAAGTTGGAATCTCTACATAATGTTTTTTTATTCAATGCTTGTCAAAAGGGTATGCCTCTCAAATGTGAACAAATGAACCATGAATGTATATGCATTTGATGTTTCATTTTTAAATGATTTTTAATTACATTGAAAACCCGAGTTCTCTGCTGATCGATCTGCAGCACGTTCAAACATGGGATTTCGAATGCTGAAGATGCATCGTATAGACGTCGTTTGCTAGATGCTAGACTAAAGCATTTCATTGTGATTGTACTGCAGGCGTGCTCATTTCACAACTTTAGTAGTTCCATATCAGCACTGTGTTAAACTGAATCCTGATTCACGGCGCATCAAGTGCTCAAAGGAATTTAAGACACGTTTTGTCATTTTGTAAACTAAATGCACCGTTTTTTGGGGGGAAAGCTTGGTTGAATAAAGCTGAACTATATTATGCCACCACAGATACATTTTATAATTTATATTTACATGTTTGCATTATCTACACGTGTATGAATAAATGCAAATTCTTCCATCCACATCCAAATATATATATATATATATATATATATATATTGTGCTGTTCTTGTCTTGTTGTGAAGAGTGTGAATGCACTGAGGAATAGCCGAGGATATAAAACCTGTGGGAGAAATGAAGTCTGTCACAAGTCAATTGGATTTTGAATTGAATATTGTTTATTTCGCTCCTTACAAACAATTTCTTCATAATAAATAAAACAAAAACAGCAAAAAAATATACAAAAATATATCCATGATAACTGAAAAAGGTGTGGGCTGAAGCCACTGATTATTATGCCTAGCCTTTATACATATTTATCTAATGAGCGTCATTTTTCCCCCTAATGGATTAGATTAGTACAAGATAAACAATACAGTTACATGAGACAAAAATGTACAAGGATAATTACAAAGATCACATATAAATGTACACATTTCAGATATTAATACAACAGATTAAGTATTGCATACACCAATTATTTATATTGTGATATAAAATTATTTATCACCTTGTTTTGAAACATTTTCTTAAATTTACAAAATGAATTACAGTTTTAATTCCTTCTCAAAATGAGTCCATTGCTTTACCCCCTTGACAGATATTCATCTATTCTTTATTTTAGTTCTTGGCCGTACTTTTTTAAACATATGGATTCCTCTTAGTTTATCCTGACTTTCTCTCATTTCAAACAGCTTCTGAATACAGTTTGGAAGTCAATTATTATATACTTTATACATTGTCTGTGCAGCATAAAATCAACTAAATCAACAAATTGTAAAGCTTGTAAATGAATAAACAATTGATTTGTTGGTTGGTAATAGTCAGCGTGTTTTATAATCCTTATTGCTCTAGTGTTCACACTTCAGTATGCCAGTGCTTTTATTAAGGTCATTGAGCTGAAACGAAGTAGATCTTCTTCTAGAATGAGGGGAGTAAGAGCCCCTTTCACACAACGGGACAGTAATGTTTGGCAAAACTACCGTCTTCAACCGTTAATATGGAAACTTTCAGGAAGCAATAACTAGATATTATATGTTTTTATATTTATAACAATGCTTATCTAGAAAATACTTGCATAATTATTTCTTGTTTGCGATATACTTTAGGAAAGAGCTCTGCCGCTAGCACACTTAGCGCGATACAGAAGTGAAGTCGCTGGCTGAGATTCTGCAGGAAATACGTTAGCAGCGTTTGTGCGTAGAGTCTATTGGGTAGAAAACATCTCTGGCCCGTCTGGGCTCTGGTTTCAGCCGGCGCCGTGTGTGGAAAGGCTAACTTATATTGCTAAGGGCAAGCGTAAAGACTTTGATCAGCTGTGGGAGCCATACATAAATATCACGTCAAATGGAATCGTAGACCTTATTGGATCGCAAACACTGTTTGTTACAAATTAATTTATATTTGATCTATTTCCTTATTATATTATTTAGCTTTATTCTTTAAATGCACTTTGTTACTATCTGCCTAGTTGATGTGTGGTTATAAAACAAGAAAAGGACAATAAACATTTTTGGAAAAAGAAGAAGAAGCTGGCGCGGTGTTCAGCTCCTTCAGCTCCTCCAGCGTTCACACCGAGCTTCACAGAGGATGTAAACTGTAGTTCGCGGTCCACTCCTCTTTCTGTAGGTGATCAGGAAGCTCTCTGCAGTGCCTGTGTCACTCCTGCTCACCCTATACAAATAATCAAAACCGTTTATCCACACTATCCTAACAATACAATCCGAGCCATGAATGCTGTGATTGAGATAAGTGTAATGTCACTGGTCACCTGTTCACTGTAACCAGGGATGGCACTCAATGTCGTCTAAACTGGGACGATCTGCCGCCGCGACACTGAGACACCAGCTAATCAACTGACGGCACTCTGTTACACACAACACAGTCTTCAGGAAAACAAAACAACAAACTTTTCCGGGGTTTTATCTCTGAATGTTTGCCATCTCTTGCCTGTAGACAGCTCTCTAGGGATGATCAGGCTGCTTTTGAAGGAGATCCTGTGTGCGGCTCTGAAGGGAAAGCACAAGATGTCGTAGAGCGTCACCCCCACTGACCAAACAGTAGCCGGTCCTGCATGATAGCAGTGCTGATCAAACCACTCAGGAGGGGCGTATTCAAGAGTGCCTGAGAGACACAAGAAGACCAGAAACATCCCCTGAAAAAGTTCCACTCCAAACAAATTCTCTTTGTTTGATCATCAGAAGTTCACAAACATCCACAGAGAGCAAACCTACCTGCAAAGCATGTGTAGGCCGAGTCCTTTAGCAGATCTCCACAAGTCCAGCAGCTTGATGTCATGGGAAGCTGTGGAAATCAGCAGGTTCTCTGGCTTGACGTCCCGGTGCAGGACTCCGCGACTCTCACAGTGCTCAGCTGCACCAGCACTTTCTTGGCCAAGCTCTCATCCGTTCTCCACGCAGAAACTCTGCAGATCTTGGCAGGGAACTGGCCGTTCCAGGATCATGCCGTAGTCTGTGTGTCGCTCAAACCACTCCACAAGCTGCAGGACGTTGGGGCAGGCAGGAGCCGAATTGACCCGGATCATCAATGCCACCTCCAGCGGCAGCAGACCCTGACCTTCCTGCAGGGACAAATGCTCTATTATATCCAAAAGGATGAAACACAACAACAGATTCACGCTGAAACTTACAACTTCCAGCCTCTCTTGGGTCCTGTCTTTAGAGACGGTCTTGATGGCAACCTGTAGACGGATAAACCACAGTAAATCACACCTGCCTACTTGTGACAGATGACAGATGTAATGAAGTTCATATATTCAGGGAAGAAGGAGGCGGAACCGCGAACATTTAAAACTTTAATCAAAAATAAACAAAGAAAATACAATGACGGCGGCAACCCGTCACGGACGACTGCCGCCTACATACAAAACAAAACACAACATAAAATCCAGGCCTGGTCCTCTCTCGTCTTGCACTGTCGACGTGTTTTCAACTTTATATTTTCAGTGACAAATAATTTATTAACTGAGCAATAACGTCTTCAATAAAAGCTTATTCTGACCTCTGTGAAAGCGTTTAGCAGGTCTTTCATCTGGACCCTCCTGGCTGCTGCTCTGCCTCTTCCTCTTCCTGTCAGCCGGACCTGCGGACACAGAAACAACCAACTCAGAAAGCAGAAGAGCCAAATATCCCAGGAGCTCCTGGCTCACTGTCTGGGTCGGGCAGCGGATCCTGATCGCGGTCATCAGAACCGAATCTCCCAACATCAACTAATTAGTAATGTTTTCATAATAATCAATGTCAGTGGTCAATTACAAATTGTTCATATAGTTACTAAAATTAAAAAGTTTTATTTCATATGCAAGGAATCAAATACATTAAATGGTACAGTAAATGGTTACCTCGCAGAAGTTTTTTCACATTTAGTCAATCATTGTACAACATCAGACCATAACATACCAAAAAACAAATGTAAAAGATAAACACTCAGCTCCTCTTTCAGCTGACGTTATGTGAGCCATCGACATCGAACCAGCAACAGAAACAATACAAAATACAATACAAACAAGAGAATAAAGTATAACGCTCCTCAGAAAGACGAAAAATAAAAAATTAAATAAAACTCAAAACTCCGTCTAAAATAAGAAAAGAACAATAAAGTTAAATTCTTCTCAGAAATAATACAAATCTATGTAAAGAAAACAATGCTTCGATCTCCTTCTAGAACAAAAGTCCTCCAAGAAATCCTCCGAAAAGCTCCAAATCTCGAGATTCCCACAGGAAATATTCCTCAAGTGTCTGAACTCGCCTCGTCTCTCACCGACAGATAGCGATGGTTTCGACTGTGCATATGTCCAGCCAGAATTCATAACACGCGTCGCTATAGCAACTAAAATGCGCTCAAATGCAAAAACACACATGACGTCACGTGCGTGAGTACAGCAGAGCGCGTGAGTGCACAATCGAACGTCAACACATTTGTTGAACAGTTTCAAACGTAATCTTGACGTTTTTCTTCAATACATGTGATAGATATATATTTGTGGCTTTCATAACAAACGATAATAGGTTGCACGTTTCATGTTTATCCCCTTGAAGATACCGACAGGTACATGTAGCATGTTAAGCTAACCACAACATGGCTTCAATGTTACTAGCTAAAATCTCACGGTTCCTACACGATAACAAATAATGTATATAATGAACACATGTCAAAACGAAAACACAGATACTTACAAGGCCAAAGAATGTCCTTTAACGTTTGCTGTTGCCCGTTGTTCTCCTCTTGTGTAAAAAATGTTCACTCAAAACGACAGAAATGTCTTTCGCGAGATCTGGCGTTGCCAGTAGCACAGGCTACAGTTGCCATCTAGCGGTCGAGAGTTGTAATTGCATATTTTTATTTAACTTAAAATGGAAGAGAGAGAAATATCTACGATATTATTTGACTGTCTTACATTTTAAGTGAATGTTATGCGGGACAGCAAAGCTAATACTAATTCAAACGTTTACAAATGGGTGGGCTAAAAGCAGACTACACCCAGCCCGTCCAATTCAGAGCTAAATCGTGGCTACAGACAGACAATACGTGAAATGACACATCTTGTAGATATTATTGACATTGTGAACATGTCATGCGCTACATGACCCAAAACTATAATTAATCAGTTTTGTCTTTTGACTATAAGTGAGCTACAAATAGCCGGTCTGTATAGGAGCTAAATCGTGGCTACGCACAGCCTACGCATAGAACATGTGAAAGAAATGAAACCAAACACCTTGTAATCACTGGTGACTTTGCTTACATGATGGAATATCATACGTCTCACAAGTTATTTCGGCTAAAACGACATGTAACCAAATTCAAGGTTATTTTGGCTAAAAGTGGGTTACTCATAGCCGGACTATATCGGGTCTATAGTTAACCGAGACGGTGAAATGACGGCTATTGCTTGCTGGGTAACTGCAACGTCACGGATCAATAGTTGTGTGTTGGTAATCAGTTGGTCATTTTTATAATTCTTTATTTTTCAATAGGCAGACATGCTGTAGTTTATCCTAATTTAGGTCCTCGTTTGCCCAAACTAATTTAAAGGCTATTTCAATAGCTGTGAATGACGAATGCAGACTCAAAGTGACTTCAGTTCATTTATGTTGAAAAACACACAAAAACGAACAATAAAACACACCCAAATTAAAATTATATGAATCTGTTTGAACAAAGAAAGAAATGGACCACTTCCAGGACCGCAGAACTGTCCAAGCAGGAACTACTCCAATTCTACTGGCAGCTGATCCTAAAGAAACAGCAAAACAACAAAAGAGCAGGTTAATCATTTTCATTTGAACCTGAACAAGAGCTGTGTTAATGCAAGGCAATTCTCTTAAAAAAGACAAACGAATGCATTGAAAACCTCACGTGGCCTTCATGAGGAAATGAAGAGCCGCCAGTGACAATGTCAAACAGGTAAAGCACACACCCAGATGGCACAAATACGTCGCGGAGATTTTTAGGGCGTTTGCTCATCTGGAAGACGTCGCATAGACGTCCTTTTCAGACGTTCAAATGACATCTAGTGGACGTAATAAAGACGTTAACAATTAATCTTCCATCTGTGCGACATCTGATTTATGTAGCATAGACGCGTGCGTTTTCAATGAGACATTTGAGACGTTCCCTCACATTTACTGCTATTGATGACGACAGCTACAATAATTACACATGCGTATACATATATGATAACTAAACCCAATTATTTTCCTCTCAGAAATGAAAGACACAAACGATGTAGAATGATTTGAATGATTTTATTAACAGTGTATAAAAAGAACCTTTAATTTATTCATATTATTATTTAAAATCCTCAAACGAACAAACAGGATTTAAAAAGAACAAACGCAGTTTAAGACGACGTTCTCCCTGGGGCCAAGCGGAGATAATCTTTGATGTGCTTTTCAGCCTCTGCTCCGGTTGGCGACGGAAGCACGGGATTCTTCATAGCTGCTCCTGAATGTTAAAAAAGGTCAAACTAGAATAAGTTGAACAAATAAAACATTTTCACCTGTTTTGATCAATCAGCGTTTCAGGATTTAATGTAGCCCACATATGGCACAGAAAACGCTTAATGTGAAAAACGTTTGCTTAATGCACTAAGACGGTGATATTAACTGACCAAACTCACTAAACATCATACTAATAAAGTATACTATGTACAGAAAAGCAGCCCAGACTATGAACGCAACACGTTTAAATTCAAGTTAAGCGTTTTCCTCACATAGCCCTTTATAAGGAAAAAATGTAATGTAGCCTAAAGTGATATTAAAAGATCAAATTCTGCACACGCCACTTGTTCTGTATAATATGCTTTATTAGTATAGTGTTTATTAAGCTTGGCTTTTTAATATCACTTAAGCGTTTTCATTATTGGGAGGAAAATGCTTAATTAAATGTATTGCGTTCATATTCTGGGCTCAACTGCTTTTCTGTATATGCTTTATTAGTATGGTGTTGTCTAGGTTTGGTTTGTTAATAACACTGACTTAGTAAATGAAGCCAGTAAATGAAGCCACGTTAAGCCTTTTCACGTTCATGAATATGCTTTCTATACATTGATTGGTCTCTGTTCATTTTAAGTGGTGCTGAAATGCTGCATGATTTTTTTCAGTCATAGAAACTTTAAACTTAGCTATTGTCAGATATAATCATTTTTGTGTGACTGCTCAAATTAGTCATTAGATAATATGAGTTCAACATTAATTATTTTATTGGCAAATACAAATGAAAGAGATTGGTCTGAGACGTCCTGTAATAATAAATTAAAAAAAGAAACAAAAATTTGTTTTGTGATGAAAAATATATATTGTACTAGAGTCTACTCCGATAATTGGGCTAGTCCGATTCAGGGAATCGACTCTTTTGGAATCAACTCCCAATACTGCGCATGTGCTTCCCAAAGATCATCACAATCACACGTGGAAGGTAACGGTCCGTCCAGCGGGAAAGCTAAGGTACGTAGCTAATCTAATTAAGTGATATTAATATGTGTGGTCATAAATAAATTTAACAGATACGTATTAACTTAATTTGCGTGCCACTACAGCTTTTAAAAGCTCGGCGTGATATATTCAATTAATCAATTAATAGTCTGATTCTATGTTTCGGTGTGGGTGCTCAGAGAACCGGAAACATGTGAGAAGTGCTGGTATGCAAGAAAAAGTGAGGGGCCGGTAGGAACGGTACGCAGTACTGGCACTTCTGTATTTTAATCAGTAGTGGTCCTTCAAGCACTGCTTGCAATGAACCAAGGGGTAATTGGTCTTACTTTTCCAATTCCAATTAAACCAATCTACCTCTATGTAATAATTCATGATTAACTTTTAAGACTAGTCTAAGTAGTTTATGTAACCAGCCACAGTGTCCTCTAATAGATTATACAGAAAATGTAACATTTCCTAGTGTTAGACCCCGATCACACAGAACGCACAGGCGCACTGCACCGCCTTTTGTGGTTGGCGTTTTTTCATTTAGAAAAGAGCACAGCGCTGCAGTTATGTTGCTAGGAAACCCCCGAATCAGCTGTCCTGTCATTCTAATCAAGGTAACGGTCACCACAACGGAAGGCCCGCCTCTTCATTCGGACAATAGGAAAAAAACGCGACGACGTCAGGCGCTTTTCCGCTCAGAGTTGATTTTTTTTTCAACTTCATGCGCTCAGAGCGCTCCTTCTAAAATGCGAGGCGCAGCAGGCGGTTAAAACGCGAGGCGCCCGGGGCACATAAGCAGCGCGCATAACGCTCTCTGCCAACCAAAATCTATTCAAAAACGACGCCTCTCGCTGCAAAAATGCGTTCTGTGTGATCGGGGCCTTAGACTGTTATTCATTTGCAGGTTGTGTTTTGTGCATGTGATAATGAACGTTCTTTTTACCTTGAACGTTAGATGGGTTATCTCTCCAAGCATCCTCTTGCTCATTTACACGAGACAAGCTTACTGGAACAACTGGAGCTGAAAAAGGTAGTTAAGGGTAAAGTCAGTTGCATTTGCTACCATGACAGTGCATGAACTGGTACACGAGGGCTCTTAAGCTATACCTGAATGACTGATTTTTTTTTGTACTTACTCTGCATTCTTCCTTGGTGTGTAGACGGTCTTGGGTCTTGATAGGGTGTCAGATGAGAGAATGTGTTCTCTAATTTATTATAAAGAAAAAATGTCATTTGCAATGTTTGTGTGATTTCGTCAATTTACTAATTAATGCTCATTTACCTTGAATGTTAGGTGGGTGTTCACGCCAAGGATCCCGTTGGTGGCCTGTGTGAGAGAAGCTCTCTCTTAGATGAGCTTACTTATGGAACTTGTTCAACTGCTGCAACTGAATTGTGCTCTCTTGCTTTGTATCTTAGCTTTAGTTTTGTAGTCTTGCTTTAAACTATCAAACACATTTTATATTGTACAACTAGATGAAATGCTACAGTATTTACCAAAAGTGAGACTCATAACTTGCGTGGTGTTCTTCCGTGCTTGGAACCTGAAGGTCTCAGGACAGAAAATGCATTATCTAATGGATTGTACAGAAAATGTTGAATTAGCTAATGTGAGGCTGTCTTTTGTGTGCAGTGATTGTCCTTCTGATTTCTTTTTCCAAATGCTAATTAATTATTTTATTTACCTTGAATGTTAGGTGTGTGTTCACCCCAAGCATCTTGGGACTCATCTGCCTGGGAGAAGCTCACTGGTCCAGCAGGCGCTGAGAAAGGTGAAGTTGGTAAGTTGCATTTACTACTATGACAGTGGTACACGAAGGCTCTTAAGTTACACCTCAATAATGTCTAAAATGTATTTATTTATTTATTTTTTACTTTGCATTCTTCCTTGGTGTGTAGACGGTCTTGGGTCTTGATAGAGTTCAAGATTCAAGAGTTTTATTTGTCACATACACAGTTATATACAGAATATACAACCGGCAGTGAAATGGAAACAGGTCCGCTCCATGGACAGTGCAAATTCACAGTTAAAAACACAAGGAGGAAATTATAATAGAAATAGAATAAAAAATTACTATATATATATATCTGTATTATTGTTATTGTTTGAATACAGATTCATAATTGTCTTATAGATGAGCCCTGAGTCAACACAAGAATATGAATCATTATTATAATATTTACATACAGTGGTAGATTAATAATTGTCTTATTAGATGAGCCCTGGGTCAACACAATTAGCACGGCAATCACCCACAGTACAAAAGACACTCACATTCACTCAAACACTGTCCGGTCTCGTTTGCACGTAGAAACTTACCTCTCTGCTTACCTCAAGGACTCCAACGATCTACTTACCTGTATTCCCTTGTTTCCTCCAAGCCTCCATCGTGTTCCCTCGTCTTGTGTATTCCTCCAGAGTCTTCCTCGTTCCAAGTCTGTCTCCAGCACGCTTCACCTGCAAGTATAAAGACTGTGTCATTCAGGATATCTTCACCAGACTCTCACGAACTTCTACATTACTCACCTGCACTTCCGTCTGCATCATCTGGTTGTTCAATAAACTTCACTAACCTGTATTCCTTGTGTCCGTCCCTTCTGTATTGCAACAGCCCTGAGTCAACACAAGAATATGAATCATTATTGTTATTGTTTGAATACAGATTCATAATTGTCTTATAGATGAGCCCTGAGTCAACACAAGAATATGAATCATTATTATATTATTTACATACAGTGGTAGATTAATAATTGTCTTATAGATGAGCCCTGAGTCAACACAAGAATATGAATCATTATTATATTATTTACATACAGTGGTAGATTAATAATTGTCTTATAGATGAGCCCTGAGTCAACACAAGAATATGAATCATTATTATTTATTGTTTGAATACAGATTAATAATTGTCTTATAGATGAGCCCTGAGTCAACACAAGAATATGAATCATTATTATATTATTTACATACAGTGGTAGATTAATAATTGTCTTATAGATGAGCCCTGAGTCAACACAAGAATATGAATCATTATTATATTATTTACATACAGTGGTAGATTAATAATTGTCTTATAGATGAGCCCTGAGTCAACACAAGAATATGAATCATTATTGTTATTGTTTGAATACAGATTCATAATTGTCTTATAGATGAGCCCTGAGTCAACACAAGAATATGAATCATTATTATATTATTTACATACAGTGGTAGATTAATAATTGTCTTATAGATGAGCCCTGAGTCAACACAAGAATATGAATCATTATTGTTATTGTTTGAATACAGATTAATAATTGTCTTATAGATGAGCCCTGAGTCAACACAAGAATATGAATCATTATTGTTATTGTTTGAATACAGATTCATAATTGTCTTATAGATGAGCCCTGAGTCAACACAAGAATATGAATCATTATTATATTATTTACATACAGTGGTAGATTAATAATTGTCTTATAGATGAGCCCTGAGTCAACACAAGAATATGAATCATTATTATATTATTTACATACATACAGATTAATAATTGTCTTATAGATGAGCCCTGAGTCAACACAAGAATATGAATCATTATTATATTATTTACATACATACAGATTAATAATTGTCTTATAGATGAGCCCTGAGTCAACACAAGAATATGAATCATTATTATATTATTTAACATACAGTGGTAGATTAATAATTGTCTTATAGATGAGCCCTGAGTCAACACAAGAATATGAATCATTATTATATTATTTACATACAGTACAGATTAATAATTGTCTTATAGATGAGCCCTGAGTCAACACAAGAATATGAATCATTATTATATTATTTACATACAGTGGTAGATTAATAATTGTCTTATAGATGAGCCCTGAGTCAACACAAGAATATGAATCATTATTATATTATTTACATACAGTGGTAGATTAATAATTGTCTTATAGATGAGCCCTGAGTCAACACAAGAATATGAATCATTATTATTTATTTACATACATACAGATTAATAATTGTCTTATAGATGAGCCCTGAGTCAACACAAGAATATGAATCATTATTATATTATTTACATACAGATTTAATAATTGTCTTATAGATGAGCCCTGAGTCAACACAAGAATATGAATCATTATTATATTATTTACATACAGTGGTAGATTAATAATTGTCTTATAGATGAGCCCTGAGTCAACACAAGAATATGAATCATTATTATTTATTGTTTGAATACAGATTCATAATTGTCTTATAGATGAGCCCTGAGTCAACACAAGAATATGAATCATTATTATATTATTTACATACAGTGGTAGATTAATAATTGTCTTATAGATGAGCCCTGAGTCAACACAAGAATATGAATCATTATTATATTATTTACATACAGTGGTAGATTAATAATTGTCTTATAGATGAGCCCTGAGTCAACACAAGAATATGAATCATTATTATATTATTTACATACAGTGGTAGATTAATAATTGTCTTATAGATGAGCCCTGAGTCAACACAAGAATATGAATCATTATTATATTATTTACATACAGATTAATAATTGTCTTATAGATGAGCCCTGAGTCAACACAAGAATATGAATCATTATTATATTATTTACATACAGTGGTAGATTAATAATTGTCTTATAGATGAGCCTGAGTCAACACAAGAATATGAATCATTATTGTTATTGTTTGAATACAGATTAATAATTGTCTTATAGATGAGCCCTGAGTCAACACAAGAATATGAATCATTATTATATTATTTACATACAGTGGTAGATTAATAATTGTCTTATAGATGAGCCCTGAGTCAACACAAGAATATGAATCATTATTATATTATTTACATACAGTGGTAGATTAATAATTGTCTTATAGATGAGCCCTGAGTCAACACAAGAATATGAATCATTATTATATTATTTACATACAGTGGTAGATTAATAATTGTCTTATAGATGAGCCCTGAGTCAACACAAGAATATGAATCATTATTATATTATTTACATACAGTGGTAGATTAATAATTGTCTTATAGATGAGCCCTGAGTCAACACAAGAATATGAATCATTATTATATTATTTACATACAGTGGTAGATTAATAATTGTCTTATAGATGAGCCCTGAGTCAACACAAGAATATGAATCATTATTATATTATTTACATACAGTGGTAGATTAATAATTGTCTTATAGATGAGCCCTGAGTCAACACAAGAATATGAATCATTATTATATTATTTACATACAGTGGTAGATTAATAATTGTCTTATAGATGAGCCCTGAGTCAACACAAGAATATGAATCATTATTATATTATTTACATACAGTGGTAGATTAATAATTGTCTTATAGATGAGCCCTGAGTCAACACAAGAATATGAATCATTATTATATTATTTACATACAGTGGTAGATTAATAATTGTCTTATAGATGAGCCCTGAGTCAACACAAGAATATGAATCATTATTATATTATTTACATACAGTGGTAGATTAATAATTGTCTTATAGATGAGCCCTGAGTCAACACAAGAATATGAATCATTATTATATTATTTACATAATACAGATTCATAATTGTCTTATAGATGAGCCCTGAGTCAACACAAGAATATGAATCATTATTATATTATTTACATACAGTGGTAGATTAATAATTGTCTTATAGATGAGCCCTGAGTCAACACAAGAATATGAATCATTATTATATTATTTACATACAGTGGTAGATTAATAATTGTCTTATAGATGAGCCCTGAGTCAACACAAGAATATGAATCATTATTATATTGTTTGATACAGATTAATAATTGTCTTATAGATGAGCCCTGAGTCAACACAAGAATATGAATCATTATTATATTATTTACATACAGATTAGATTAATAATTGTCTTATAGATGAGCCCTGAGTCAACACAAGAATATGAATCATTATTATATTATTTACATACAGTGGTAGATTAATAATTGTCTTATAGATGAGCCCTGAGTCAACACAAGAATATGAATCATTATTATATTATTTACATACAGATTAATAATTGTCTTATAGATGAGCCCTGAGTCAACACAAGAATATGAATCATTATTATATTATTTACATACAGTGGTAGATTAATAATTGTCTTATAGATGAGCCCTGAGTCAACACAAGAATATGAATCATTATTATTATTATTTACATACATACAGATTAATAATTGTCTTATAGATGAGCCCTGAGTCAACACAAGAATATGAATCATTATTATATTGTTTGAATACAGATTAATAATTGTCTTATAGATGAGCCCTGAGTCAACACAAGAATATGAATCATTATTATATTATTTACATACAGTGGTAGATTAATAATTGTCTTATAGATGAGCCCTGAGTCAACACAAGAATATGAATCATTATTATTATTGTTTGAATACAGATTCATAATTGTCTTATAGATGAGCCCTGAGTCAACACAAGAATATGAATCATTATTATATTATTTACATACAGTGGTAGATTAATAATTGTCTTATAGATGAGCCCTGAGTCAACACAAGAATATGAATCATTATTATATTATTTACATACAGTGGTAGATTAATAATTGTCTTATAGATGAGCCCTGAGTCAACACAAGAATATGAATCATTATTATATTATTTACATACAGTGGTAGATTAATAATTGTCTTATAGATGAGCCCTGAGTCAACACAAGAATATGAATCATTATTATATTATTTACATACAGTGGTAGATTAATAATTGTCTTATAGATGAGCCCTGAGTCAACACAAGAATATGAATCATTATTATATTATTTACATACAGTGGTAGATTAATAATTGTCTTATAGATGAGCCCTGAGTCAACACAAGAATATGAATCATTATTATATTATTTACATACAGTGGTAGATTAATAATTGTCTTATAGATGAGCCCTGAGTCAACACAAGAATATGAATCATTATTATTATTGTTTGAATACAGATTAATAATTGTCTTATAGATGAGCCTGAGTCAACACAAGAATATGAATCATTATTATATTATTTAAATACAGATTAATAATTGTCTTATAGATGAGCCCTGAGTCAACACAAGAATATGAATCATTATTATATTATTTACATATACAGATTAATAATTGTCTTATAGATGAGCCCTGAGTCAACACAAGAATATGAATCATTATTATATTATTTACATACAGTGGTAGATTAATAATTGTCTTATAGATGAGCCCTGAGTCAACACAAGAATATGAATCATTATTATTATTGTTTAACATACAGATTAATAATTGTCTTATAGATGAGCCCTGAGTCAACACAAGAATATGAATCATTATTATATTATTTACATACAGTGGTAGATTAATAATTGTCTTATAGATGAGCCCTGAGTCAACACAAGAATATGAATCATTATTATATTTGTTTACATACAGAGATTAATAATTGTCTTATAGATGAGCCCTGAGTCAACACAAGAATATGAATCATTATTATATTATTTACATACAGTGGTAGATTAATAATTGTCTTATAGATGAGCCCTGAGTCAACACAAGAATATGAATCATTATTATATTATTTACATACAGTGGTAGATTAATAATTGTCTTATAGATGAGCCCTGAGTCAACACAAGAATATGAATCATTATTATATATTTACATGAATACAGATTAATAATTGTCTTATAGATGAGCCCTGAGTCAACACAAGAATATGAATCATTATTATATTATTTACATACAGATTTAATAATTGTCTTATAGATGAGCCCTGAGTCAACACAAGAATATGAATCATTATTATATTATTTACATACAGTGGTAGATTAATAATTGTCTTATAGATGAGCCCTGAGTCAACACAAGAATATGAATCATTATTATATTATTTACATACAGTGGTAGATTAATAATTGTCTTATAGATGAGCCCTGAGTCAACACAAGAATATGAATCATTATTATATTATTTACATACAGTGGTAGATTAATAATTGTCTTATAGATGAGCCCTGAGTCAACACAAGAATATGAATCATTATTATATTATTTACATACAGTGGTAGATTAATAATTGTCTTATAGATGAGCCCTGAGTCAACACAAGAATATGAATCATTATTGTTATTGTTTGAATACAGATTCATAATTGTCTTATAGATGAGCCCTGAGTCAACACAAGAATATGAATCATTATTATATTATTTACATACAGTGGTAGATTAATAATTGTCTTATAGATGAGCCCTGAGTCAACACAAGAATATGAATCATTATTATATTATTTACATACAGTGGTAGATTAATAATTGTCTTATAGATGATGAGCCCAAGAGTCAACACAAGAATATGAATCATTATATGAATCATTATTATATTGTTTAGTGGTAGATTAATAATTGTCTTATAGATGAGCCCTGAGTCAACACAAGAATATGAATCATTATTATATTATTTACATACAGTGGTAGATTAATAATTGTCTTATAGATGAGCCCTGAGTCAACACAAGAATATGAATCATTATTGTTATTTACATACAGTACAGATTAATAATTGTCTTATAGATGAGCCTGAGTCAACACAAGAATATGAATCATTATTATATTATTTACATACAGTGGTAGATTAATAATTGTCTTATAGATGAGCCCTGAGTCAACACAAGAATATGAATCATTATTATATTATTTACATACAGTGGTAGATTAATAATTGTCTTATAGATGAGCCCTGAGTCAACACAAGAATATGAATCATTATTATATTATTTACATACAGTGGTAGATTAATAATTGTCTTATAGATGAGCCCTGAGTCAACACAAGAATATGAATCATTATTATATTATTTACATACAGTGGTAGATTAATAATTGTCTTATAGATGAGCCCTGAGTCAACACAAGAATATGAATCATTATTATATTATTTACATGAATGGTAGATTAATAATTGTCTTATAGATGAGCCCTGAGTCAACACAAGAATATGAATCATTATTATATTATTTACATACAGTGGTAGATTAATAATTGTCTTATAGATGAGCCCTGAGTCAACACAAGAATATGAATCATTATTATATTATTTGACATACAGTGGTAGATTAATAATTGTCTTATAGATGAGCCCTGAGTCAACACAAGAATATGAATCATTATTGTTATTGTTTGAATACAGATTAATAATTGTCTTATAGATGAGCCCTGAGTCAACACAAGAATATGAATCATTATTATATTATTTACATACAGTGGTAGATTAATAATTGTCTTATAGATGAGCCCTGAGTCAACACAAGAATATGAATCATTATTATATTATTTACATACAGTGGTAGATTAATAATTGTCTTATAGATGAGCCCTGAGTCAACACAAGAATATGAATCATTATTGTTATTGTTTGAATACAGATTAATAATTGTCTTATAGATGAGCCCTGAGTCAACACAAGAATATGAATCATTATTATATTATTTACATACAGTGGTAGATTAATAATTGTCTTATAGATGAGCCCTGAGTCAACACAAGAATATGAATCATTATTATATTATTTACATACAGTGGTAGATTAATAATTGTCTTATAGATGAGCCCTGAGTCAACACAAGAATATGAATCATTATTGTTATTGTTTGAATACAGATTCATAATTGTCTTATAGATGAGCCCTGAGTCAACACAAGAATATGAATCATTATTATATTATTTACATACAGTGGTAGATTAATAATTGTCTTATAGATGAGCCCTGAGTCAACACAAGAATATGAATCATTATTGTTATTGTTTGAATACAGATTTATAATTGTCTTATAGATGAGCCCTGAGTCAACACAAGAATATGAATCATTATTATATTATTTAACATACAGATTAATAATTGTCTTATAGATGAGCCCTGAGTCAACACAAGAATATGAATCATTATTATATTATTTACATACAGTGGTAGATTAATAATTGTCTTATAGATGAGCCCTGAGTCAACACAAGAATATGAATCATTATTATATTATTTACATACAGTGGTAGATTAATAATTGTCTTATAGATGAGCCCTGAGTCAACACAAGAATATGAATCATTATTATATTATTTACATACAGTGGTAGATTCATAATTGTCTTATAGATGAGCCCTGAGTCAACACAAGAATATGAATCATTATTATATTATTTAATACAGAGATTCATAATTGTCTTATAGATGAGCCCTGAGTCAACACAAGAATATGAATCATTATTGTTATTGTTTGAATACAGATTTATAATTGTCTTATAGATGAGCCCTGAGTCAACACAAGAATATGAATCATTATTATATTATTTACATACAGTGGTAGATTAATAATTGTCTTATAGATGAGCCCTGAGTCAACACAAGAATATGAATCATTATTATTATTGTTTACATACAGTGGTATTCATAATTGTCTTATAGATGAGCCCTGAGTCAACACAAGAATATGAATCATTATTATATTATTTACATACAGTGGTAGATTAATAATTGTCTTATAGATGAGCCCTGAGTCAACACAAGAATATGAATCATTATTATATTTGTTTACATAATACAGATTAATAATTGTCTTATAGATGAGCCCTGAGTCAACACAAGAATATGAATCATTATTATTATTATTTACATACAGTGGTAGATTAATAATTGTCTTATAGATGAGCCCTGAGTCAACACAAGAATATGAATCATTATTATATTATTTACATACAGTGGTAGATTAATAATTGTCTTATAGATGAGCCCTGAGTCAACACAAGAATATGAATCATTATTATATTATTTACATACAGTGGTAGATTAATAATTGTCTTATAGATGAGCCCTGAGTCAACACAAGAATATGAATCATTATTATATTATTTACATACAGTGGTAGATTAATAATTGTCTTATAGATGAGCCCTGAGTCAACACAAGAATATGAATCATTATTATATTATTTACATACAGTGGTAGATTAATAATTGTCTTATAGATGAGCCCTGAGTCAACACAAGAATATGAATCATTATTATATTGTTTACATACAGTGGTAGATTAATAATTGTCTTATAGATGAGCCCTGAGTCAACACAAGAATATGAATCATTATTATATTATTTACATACAGTGGTAGATTAATAATTGTCTTATAGATGAGCCCTGAGTCAACACAAGAATATGAATCATTATTATATTATTTACATATACAGATTAATAATTGTCTTATAGATGAGCCCTGAGTCAACACAAGAATATGAATCATTATTATTGTTTGAATACAGATTAATAATTGTCTTATAGATGAGCCTGAGTCAACACAAGAATATGAATCATTATTATATTATTTACATACAGTGGTAGATTAATAATTGTCTTATAGATGAGCCCTGAGTCAACACAAGAATATGAATCATTATTGTTATTGTTTGAATACAGATTTAATAATTGTCTTATAGATGAGCCCTGAGTCAACACAAGAATATGAATCATTATTATTATTATTTGAATACAGATTAATAATTGTCTTATAGATGAGCCCTGAGTCAACACAAGAATATGAATCATTATTATATTATTTGACATACAGATTAATAATTGTCTTATAGATGAGCCCTGAGTCAACACAAGAATATGAATCATTATTGTATATTGTTTGAATACAGATTCATAATTGTCTTATAGATGAGCCCTGAGTCAACACAAGAATATGAATCATTATTATATTATTTACATACAGTGGTAGATTAATAATTGTCTTATAGATGAGCCCTGAGTCAACACAAGAATATGAATCATTATTATTATTATTTACAACAGTACAGATTAATAATTGTCTTATAGATGAGCCCTGAGTCAACACAAGAATATGAATCATTATTATATTATTTACATACAGTGGTAGATTAATAATTGTCTTATAGATGAGCCCTGAGTCAACACAAGAATATGAATCATTATTATATTTGTTTGAATACAGATTAATAATTGTCTTATAGATGAGCCCTGAGTCAACACAAGAATATGAATCATTATTGTTATTATTTACATACAGATTAATAATTGTCTTATAGATGAGCCCTGAGTCAACACAAGAATATGAATCATTATTATATTATTTGACATACAGTGGTAGATTAATAATTGTCTTATAGATGAGCCCTGAGTCAACACAAGAATATGAATCATTATTGTTATTGTTTGAATACAGATTCATAATTGTCTTATAGATGAGCCCTGAGTCAACACAAGAATATGAATCATTATTATATTATTTACATACAGTGGTAGATTAATAATTGTCTTATAGATGAGCCCTGAGTCAACACAAGAATATGAATCATTATTATATTATTTACATACAGTGGTAGATTAATAATTGTCTTATAGATGAGCCCTGAGTCAACACAAGAATATGAATCATTATTATATTATTTACATACAGAGATTAATAATTGTCTTATAGATGAGCCCTGAGTCAACACAAGAATATGAATCATTATTATATTATTTGACATACAGAGATTAATAATTGTCTTATAGATGAGCCCTGAGTCAACACAAGAATATGAATCATTATTATATTATTTACATACAGTGGTAGATTAATAATTGTCTTATAGATGAGCCCTGAGTCAACACAAGAATATGAATCATTATTGTTATTGTTTACATACAGATTAATAATTGTCTTATAGATGAGCCCTGAGTCAACACAAGAATATGAATCATTATTATATTATTTACATACAGTGGTAGATTAATAATTGTCTTATAGATGAGCCCTGAGTCAACACAAGAATATGAATCATTATTGTTATTGTTTGAATACAGATTTATAATTGTCTTATAGATGAGCCCTGAGTCAACACAAGAATATGAATCATTATTATATTATTTACATACAGTGGTAGATTAATAATTGTCTTATAGATGAGCCCTGAGTCAACACAAGAATATGAATCATTATTATATTATTTACATACAGTGGTAGATTAATAATTGTCTTATAGATGAGCCCTGAGTCAACACAAGAATATGAATCATTATTGTTATTGTTTGAATACAGATTTATAATTGTCTTATAGATGAGCCATGAGTCAATACAAGAATATGAATCATTATTATATTATTTACATACAGTGGTAGATTAATAATTGTCTTATAGATGAGCCCTGAGTCAACACAAGAATATGAATCATTATTATTATTATTGTTTGAATACAGATTCATAATTGTCTTATAGATGAGCCCTGAGTCAACACAAGAATATGAATCATTATTGTTATTGTTTGAATACAGATTAATAATTGTCTTATAGATGAGCCCTGAGTCAACACAAGAATATGAATCATTATTGTTATTGTTTGAATACAGATTCATAATTGTCTTATAGATGAGCCATGAGTCAATACAAGAATATGAATCATTATTATATTATTTACATACAGTGGTAGATTAATAATTGTCTTATAGATGAGCCCTGAGTCAACACAAGAATATGAATCATTATTGTTATTGTTTGAATACAGATTAATAATTGTCTTATAGATGAGCCCTGAGTCAACACAAGAATATGAATCATTATTGTTATTGTTTGAATACAGATTCAATAATTGTCTTATAGATGAGCCCTGAGTCAACACAAGAATATGAATCATTATTATATTATTTACATACAGTGGTAGATTAATAATTGTCTTATAGATGAGCCCTGAGTCAACACAAGAATATGAATCATTATTATATTATTTACATACAGTGGTAGATTAATAATTGTCTTATAGATGAGCCCTGAGTCAACACAAGAATATGAATCATTATTATATTATTTACATACAGTGGTAGATTAATAATTGTCTTATAGATGAGCCCTGAGTCAACACAAGAATATGAATCATTATTATATTATTTACATACAGTGGTAGATTAATAATTGTCTTATAGATGAGCCCTGAGTCAACACAAGAATATGAATCATTATTATATTATTTACATACAGTGGTAGATTAATAATTGTCTTATAGATGAGCCCTGAGTCAACACAAATATGAATATGAATACAGTTATTAATAATTGTTTATAGATGAGCCCTAGTCAGATATTCATTTCTTATAGATGAGCCCTGAGTCAACACAAGAATATGAATCATTATTGTTATTGTTTGAATACAGATTCATAATTGTCTTATAGATGAGCCCTGAGTCAACACAAGAATATGAATCATTATTATATTATTTACATACAGTGGTAGATTAATAATTGTCTTATAGATGAGCCCTGAGTCAACACAAGAATATGAATCATTATTGTTATTGTTTGAATACAGATTAATAATTGTCTTATAGATGAGCCCTGAGTCAACACAAGAATATGAATCATTATTATTATTGTTTGAATACAGATTTCATAATTGTCTTATAGATGAGCCCTGAGTCAACACAAGAATATGAATCATTATTATATTATTTACATACAGTGGTAGATTAATAATTGTCTTATAGATGAGCCCTGAGTCAACACAAGAATATGAATCATTATTGTTATTGTTTGAATACAGATTCATAATTGTCTTATAGATGAGCCCTGAGTCAACACAAGAATATGAATCATTATTATATTATTTAAATACAGTGGTAGATTAATAATTGTCTTATAGATGAGCCCTGGGTCAACACAATTAGCACGGCAATCACCCACAGTACAAAAGACACTCACATTCACTCAAACACTGTCCGGTCTCGTTTGCACGTAGAAACTTACCTCTCTGCTTACCTCAAGGACTCCAACGATCTACTTACCTGTATTCCCTTGTTTCCTCCAAGCCTCCATCGTGTTCCCTCGTCTTGTGTATTCCTCCAGAGTCTTCCTCGCTCCAAGTCTGTCTCCAGCACGCTTCACCTGCAAGTATAAAGACTGTGTCATTCAGGATATCTTCACCAGACTCTCACGAACTTCTACATTACTCACCTGCACTTCCGTCTGCATCATCTGGTTGTTCAATAAACTTCACTAACCTGTATTCCTTGTGTCCGTCCCTTCTGTATTGCAACAGCCCTGAGTCAACACAAGAATATGAATCATTATTGTTATTGTTTGAATACAGATTCATAATTGTCTTATAGATGAGCCCTGAGTCAACACAAGAATATGAATCATTATTATATTATTTACATACAGTGGTAGATTAATAATTGTCTTATAGATGAGCCCTGAGTCAACACAAGAATATGAATCATTATTGTTATTGTTTGAATACAGATTCAATAATTGTCTTATAGATGAGCCATGAGTCAACACAAGAATATGAATCATTATTATATTATTTACATACAGTGGTAGATTAATAATTGTCTTATAGATGAGCCCTGAGTCAACACAAGAATATGAATCATTATTATATTATTTACATACAGTGGTAGATTAATAATTGTCTTATAGATGAGCCCTGAGTCAACACAAGAATATGAATCATTATTGTTATTGTTTACAATACAGATTCATAATTGTCTTATAGATGAGCCCTGAGTCAACACAAGAATATGAATCATTATTGTTATTGTTTGAATACAGATTCATAATTGTCTTATAGATGAGCCCTGAGTCAACACAAGAATATGAATCATTATTGTTATTGTTTGAATACAGATTCATAATTGTCTTATAGATGAGCCTGAGTCAACACAAGAATATGAATCATTATTATATTATTTACATACAGTGGTAGATTAATAATTGTCTTATAGATGAGCCCTGAGTCAACACAAGAATATGAATCATTATTATATTGTTTGAATACAGATTAATAATTGTCTTATAGATGAGCCCTGAGTCAACACAAGAATATGAATCATTATTGTTATATTTTGAATACAGATTAGATAATTGTCTTATAGATGAGCCCTGAGTCAACACAAGAATATGAATCATTATTATATTATTTACATACAGGTAGATTAATAATTGTCTTATAGATGAGCCCTGAGTCAACACAAGAATATGAATCATTATTATATTATTTACATACAGAGATTAATAATTGTCTTATAGATGAGCCCTGAGTCAACACAAGAATATGAATCATTATTATTATTGTTTGAATACAGATTAATAATTGTCTTATAGATGAGCCCTGAGTCAACACAAGAATATGAATCATTATTATATTATTTACATACAGTGGTAGATTAATAATTGTCTTATAGATGAGCCCTGAGTCAACACAAGAATATGAATCATTATTGTATTATTTGAATACAGATTCATAATTGTCTTATAGATGAGCCCTGAGTCAACACAAGAATATGAATCATTATTATATTATTTACATACAGTGGTAGATTAATAATTGTCTTATAGATGAGCCCTGAGTCAACACAAGAATATGAATCATTATTATATTATTTACATACAGTGGTAGATTAATAATTGTCTTATAGATGAGCCCTGAGTCAACACAAGAATATGAATCATTATTGTTATTATTTACATACAGATTAGATAATTAATTGTCTTATAGATGAGCCCTGAGTCAACACAAGAATATGAATCATTATTGTTATTGTTTGAATACAGATTCATAATTGTCTTATAGATGAGCCCTGAGTCAACACAAGAATATGAATCATTATTATTATTTACATACAGTACAGATTAATAATTGTCTTATAGATGAGCCCTGAGTCAACACAAGAATATGAATCATTATTGTTATTGTTTGAATACAGATTAATAATTGTCTTATAGATGAGCCCTGAGTCAACACAAGAATATGAATCATTATTATATTATTTGAATACAGTGGTAGATTAATAATTGTCTTATAGATGAGCCCTGAGTCAACACAAGAATATGAATCATTATTATATTATTTACATACAGTGGTAGATTAATAATTGTCTTATAGATGAGCCTGAGTCAACACAAGAATATGAATCATTATTATTATTATTTACATACAGTGGTAGATTAATAATTGTCTTATAGATGAGCCCTGAGTCAACACAAGAATATGAATCATTATTATATTATTTACATACATGGTAGATTAATAATTGTCTTATAGATGAGCCCTGAGTCAACACAAGAATATGAATCATTATTATATTATTTACATACAGTGGTAGATTAATAATTGTCTTATAGATGAGCCCTGAGTCAACACAAGAATATGAATCATTATTGTTATTGTTTGAATACAGATTAATAATTGTCTTATAGATGAGCCCTGAGTCAACACAAGAATATGAATCATTATTGTTATTGTTTGAATACAGATTCATAATTGTCTTATAGATGAGCCCTGAGTCAACACAAGAATATGAATCATTATTATATTATTTACATACAGTGGTAGATTAATAATTGTCTTATAGATGAGCCCTGAGTCAACACAAGAATATGAATCATTATTGTTATTGTTTGAATACAGATTAATAATTGTCTTATAGATGAGCCCTGAGTCAACACAAGAATATGAATCATTATTATATTGTTTGAATACAGATTAATAATTGTCTTATAGATGAGCCCTGAGTCAACACAAGAATATGAATCATTATTATATTATTTACATACAGTGGTAGATTAATAATTGTCTTATAGATGAGCCCTGAGTCAACACAAGAATATGAATCATTATTGTTATTGTTTGAATACAGATTCATAATTGTCTTATAGATGAGCCCTGAGTCAACACAAGAATATGAATCATTATTATATTATTTAAATACAATGGTAGATTAATAATTGTCTTATAGATGAGCCCTGAGTCAACACAATTAGAAATCACCCACAGTACAAAAGACACTCACATTCACTCAAACACTGTCCGGTCTCTGCTTTAACATAGAAACTTAACCTCTCTAGCTTACCTCAAGGACTCAACACATCTACTTACCTGTATTCCCTTGTTTCCTCCAAGCCTCCATCGTGGTAATCGTCTTGTGTATTCCTCCAGAGTCTTCCTCGAAGTCTGTCTCCAGCACGCTTCACCTGCAAGTATAAAGACTGTGTCATCTTAGATATCTTCACCAGACTCTCACGAACTTCTACATTACTCACCTGCACTTCCGATGCATCATCTCTTATAGGTTGTTCAATAAACTTCACTAACCTGTATTCCTTGTGTCCGTCAGATTCTGTATTGCAACAGCCCTGAGTCAACACAAGAATATGAATCATTATTGTTATTGTTTGAATACAGATTCATAATTGTCTTATAGATGAGCCCTGAGTCAACACAAGAATATGAATCATTATTATATTATTTACATACAGTGGTAGATTAATAATTGTCTTATAGATGAGCCCTGAGTCAACACAAGAATATGAATCATTATTGTTATTGTTTGAATACAGATTCATAATTGTCTTATAGATGAGCCCTGAGTCAACACAAGAATATGAATCATTATTATATTATTTACATACAGTGGTAGATTAATAATTGTCTTATAGATGAGCCCTGAGTCAACACAAGAATATGAATCATTATTATATTATTTACATACAGTGGTAGATTAATAATTGTCTTATAGATGAGCCCTGAGTCAACACAAGAATATGAATCATTATTGTTATTGTTTGAATACAGATTCATAATTGTCTTATAGATGAGCCCTGAGTCAACACAAGAATATGAATCATTATTGTTATTATTTACATACAGATTCATAATTGTCTTATAGATGAGCCCTGAGTCAACACAAGAATATGAATCATTATTGTTATTGTTTGAATACAGATTAATAATTGTCTTATAGATGAGCCCTGAGTCAACACAAGAATATGAATCATTATTATATTATTTACATACAGTGGTAGATTAATAATTGTCTTATAGATGAGCCCTGAGTCAACACAAGAATATGAATCATTATTGTTATTATTTGAATACAGATTAATAATTGTCTTATAGATGAGCCCTGAGTCAACACAAGAATATGAATCATTATTATTATTGTTTGAATACAGATTCATAATTGTCTTATAGATGAGCCCTGAGTCAACACAAGAATATGAATCATTATTATATTATTTACATACAGTGGTAGATTAATAATTGTCTTATAGATGAGCCCTGAGTCAACACAAGAATATGAATCATTATTATATTATTTACATACAGTGGTAGATTAATAATTGTCTTATAGATGAGCCCTGAGTCAACACAAGAATATGAATCATTATTGTTATTGTTTGAATACAGATTCATAATTGTCTTATAGATGAGCCCTGAGTCAACACAAGAATATGAATCATTATTATATTATTTACATACAGTGGTAGATTAATAATTGTCTTATAGATGAGCCTGAGTCAACACAAGAATATGAATCATTATTATATTATTTGAATACAGATTCATAATTGTCTTATAGATGAGCCCTGAGTCAACACAAGAATATGAATCATTATTATATTATTTACATACAGTGGTAGATTAATAATTGTCTTATAGATGAGCCCTGAGTCAACACAAGAATATGAATCATTATTATATTATTTACATAATACAGATTAATAATTGTCTTATAGATGAGCCCTGAGTCAACACAAGAATATGAATCATTATTGTATTGTTTGAATACAGATTAATAATTGTCTTATAGATGAGCTCTGAGTCAACACAAGAATATGAATCATTATTGTTATTGTTTGAATACAGATTAGATTAATAATTGTCTTATAGATGAGCCCTGAGTCAACACAAGAATATGAATCATTATTGTTATTGTTTGAATACAGATTCATAATTGTCTTATAGATGAGCCCTGAGTCAACACAAGAATATGAATCATTATTATATTATTTACATACAGTGGTAGATTAATAATTGTCTTATAGATGAGCCCTGAGTCAACACAAGAATATGAATCATTATTATATTACATTACATACAGTGGTAGATTAATAATTGTCTTATATAGATGAGACGATCCTGAGTCAACACAATCGAATATGAATCATTATTATATTGTTTGCACATACAGTGGTAGATTAATAATTGTCTTATAGATGAGCCCTGAGTCAACACAAGAATATGAATCATTATTATATTATTTACATACAGTGGTAGATTAATAATGTGTCTTATAGATGATATGAGCCTGAGTCAACACAAGAATATGAATCATTATTGTTATTGTTTACATGGTAGATTAATAATTGTCTTATAGATGAGCCCTGAGTCAACACAAGAATATGAATCATTATTATATTATTTACATGTGGTAGATTAATAATTGTCTTATAGATGAGCCCTGAGTCAACACAAGAATATGAATCATTATTGTTATTGTTTGAATACAGATTCATAATTGTCTTATAGATGAGCCCTGAGTCAACACAAGAATATGAATCATTATTATATTATTTACATACAGTGGTAGATTAATAATTGTCTTATAGATGAGCCCTGAGTCAACACAAGAATATGAATCATTATTATATTATTTACATACAGTGGTAGATTAATAATTGTCTTATAGATGAGCCCTGAGTCAACACAAGAATATGAATCATTATTATATTATTTACATACAGATAGATTAATAATTGTCTTATAGATGAGCCCTGAGTCAACACAAGAATATGAATCATTATTATTATTGTTTACATACAGTGGTAGATTAATAATTGTCTTATAGATGAGCCCTGAGTCAACACAAGAATATGAATCATTATTATATTATTTACATACATGGTAGATTAATAATTGTCTTATAGATGAGCCCTGAGTCAACACAAGAATATGAATCATTATTATATTATTTACATACAGTGGTAGATTAATAATTGTCTTATAGATGAGCCTGAGTCAACACAAGAATATGAATCATTATTATATTGTTTGAATACAGATTCATAATTGTCTTATAGATGAGCCCTGAGTCAACACAAGAATATGAATCATTATTATATTATTTACATACAGTGGTAGATTAATAATTGTCTTATAGATGAGCCCTGAGTCAACACAAGAATATGAATCATTATTGTTATTGTTTGAATACAGATTAATAATTGTCTTATAGATGAGCCCTGAGTCAACACAAGAATATGAATCATTATTATATTATTGTTTGAATACAGATTAATAATTGTCTTATAGATGAGCCCTGAGTCAACACAAGAATATGAATCATTATTGTTATTGTTTACATACAGATAGATTAATAATTGTCTTATAGATGAGCCCTGAGTCAACACAAGAATATGAATCATTATTATATTATTTACATACAGTGGTAGATTAATAATTGTCTTATAGATGAGCCCTGAGTCAACACAAGAATATGAATCATTATTTATTATTGTTTACAATACAGATTCATAATTGTCTTATAGATGAGCCCTGAGTCAACACAAGAATATGAATCATTATTATATTGTTTAAATACAGTGGTAGATTAATAATTGTCTTATAGATGAGCCCTGAGTCAACACAAGAATATGAATCATTATTGTTATTGTTTGAATACAGATTCATAATTGTCTTATAGATGAGCCCTGAGTCAACACAAGAATATGAATCATTATTATAATATTTAAATACAATGGTAGATTAATAATTGTCTTATTAGATGAGCCCTGGGTCAACACAATTAGCACGGCAATCACCCACAGTACAAAAGACACTCACATTCACTCAAACACTGTCCGGTCTCGTTTGCACGTAGAAACTTACCTCTCTGCTTACCTCAAGGACTCCAACGATCTACTTACCTGTATTCCCTTGTTTCCTCCAAGCCTCCATCGTGTTCCCTCGTCTTGTGTATTCTCCAGAGTCTTCCTCGCCCAAGTCTGTCTCCAGCACGCTTCACCTGCAAGTATAAAGACTGTGTCATTCAGGATATCTTCACCAGACTCTCACGAACTTCTACATTACTCACCTGCACTTCCGTCTGCATCATCTGGTTGTTCAATAAACTTCACTAACCTGTATTCCTTGTGTCCGTCCCTTCTGTATTGCAACAGCCCTGAGTCAACACAAGAATATGAATCATTATTGTTATTGTTTGAATACAGATTCATAATTGTCTTATAGATGAGCCCTGAGTCAACACAAGAATATGAATCATTATTATATTATTTACATACAGTGGTAGATTAATAATTGTCTTATAGATGAGCCCTGAGTCAACACAAGAATATGAATCATTATTATATTATTGTTTCTGAATACAGATTCATAATTGTCTTATAGATGAGCCTGAGTCAACACAAGAATATGAATCATTATTATATTGTTTACATACAGTGGTAAGATTAATAATTGTCTTATAGATGAGCCCTGAGTCCAACACAAGAATATGAATCATTATTATATTATTTACATACAGTGGTAGATTAATAATTGTCTTATAGATGAGCCCTGAGTCAACACAAGAATATGAATCATTATTATTATATTTTATACAGTACAGATTAATAATTGTCTTATAGATGAGCCCTGAGTCAACACAAGAATATGAATCATTATTGTTATTGTTTAAATACAGATTAATAATTGTCTTATAGATGAGCCCTGAGTCAACACAAGAATATGAATCATTATTATATTATTTACATACAGTGGTAGATTAATAATTGTCTTATAGATGAGCCCTGAGTCAACACAAGAATATGAATCATTATTGTTATTGTTTGAATACAGATTAATAATTGTCTTATAGATGAGCCTGAGTCAACACAAGAATATGAATCATTATTGTTATTGTTTGAATACAGATTCATAATTGTCTTATAGATGAGCCCTGAGTCAACACAAGAATATGAATCATTATTATATTATTTACATACAGTGGTAGATTAATAATTGTCTTATAGATGAGCCCTAAGTCAACACAAGAATATGAATCATTATTATATTATTTACATACAGTGGTAGATTAATAATTGTCTTATAGATGAGCCCTGAGTCAACACAAGAATATGAATCATTATTGTTATTGTTTGAATACAGATTCATAATTGTCTTATAGATGAGCCCTGAGTCAACACAAGAATATGAATCATTATTATTATTGTTTACATACAGATTAATAATTGTCTTATAGATGAGCCCTGAGTCAACACAAGAATATGAATCATTATTATATTATTTACATACAGTGGTAGATTAATAATTGTCTTATAGATGAGCCCTGAGTCAACACAAGAATATGAATCATTATTATAATATTTACATACAGTGGTAGATTAATAATTGTCTTATAGATGAGCCCTGAGTCAACACACAAGAATATGAATCATTATTATATAGTATTTACATACAGTGGTAGATTAATAATTGTCTTATAGATGAGCCCTGAGTCAACACAAGAATATGAATCATTATTATATTATTTACATACAGTGGTAGATTAATAATTGTCTTATAGATGAGCCCTGAGTCCAACACAAGAATATGAATCACTATTGTTATTGTTTGAATACAGATTCATAATTGTCTTATAGATGAGCCTGAGTCAACACAAGAATATGAATCATTATTATTATTGTTTGAATACAGATTAATAATTGTCTTATAGATGAGCCCTGAGTCAATACAAGAATATGAATCATTATTATAATATTTACATACAGTGGTAGATTAATAATTGTCTTATAGATGAGCCCTGAGTCAACACAAGAATATGAATCATTATTATATTATTTACATACAGATGGTAGATTAATAATTGTCTTATAGATGAGCCCCTGAGTCAACACAAGAATATGAATCATTATTGTAATTGTTTGACATACAGATTCATAATTGTCTTATAGATGAGCCTGAGTCAACACAAGAATATGAATCATTATTGTTATTGTTTACATACAGAGATTAATAATTGTCTTATAGATGAGCCCTGAGTCAACACAAAGAATATGAATCATTATTATATTGTTGTTTAAATACAGATTAATAATTGTCTTATAGATGAGCCCTGAGTCAACACAAGAATATGGAATCATTATTGTATATTGTTTGAAATACAGATTAATAATTGTCTTATAGATGAGCCCTGAGTCAAACACAAGAATATGAATCATTATTGTTATTGTTTGAATACAGATTAATAATTGTCTTATAGATGAGCCCTGAGTCAATACAAGAATATGAATCATTATTATATTGTTTACATACAGAGATTAATAATTGTCTTATAGATGAGCCCTGAGTCAACACAAGAATATGAATCATTATTATTTTATTGTTTTGAATACAGATTCATAATTGTCTTATAGATGAGCCTGAGTCAACACAAGAATATGAATCATTATTATATTATTTTGACATACAGTGGTAGATTAATAATTGTCTTATAGATGAGCCCTGAGTCAACACAAGAATATGAATCATTATTATAATATTTACATGAAGTGGTGGTAGATTCATAATTGTCTTATAGATGAGCCCTGAGTCAACACAAGAATATGAATCATTATTGTATTATTTACAATACAGTGGTAGATTCATAATTGTCTTATAGATGAGCCCTGAGTCAACACAAGAATATGAATCATTATTATATTATTTACATACAGTGGTAGATTAATAATTGTCTTATAGATGAGCCCTGAGTCAACACAAGAATATGAATCATTATTGTTTATTGTTTGAATACAGATTAATAATTGTCTTATAGATGAGCCCTGAGTCAACACAAGAATATGAATCATTATTATATTATTTACATACAGTGGTAGATTAATAATTGTCTTATAGATGAGCCCTGAGTCAACACAAGAATATGAATCATTATTATATTATTTACATACAGTGGTAGATTAATAATTGTCTTATAGATGAGCCCTGAGTCAACACAAGAATATGAATCATTATTATTATTGTTTACATACAGTGGTAGATTAATAATTGTCTTATAGATGAGCCCTGAGTCAACACAAGAATATGAATCATTATTATATTATTTAAATACAGTGGTAGATTAATAATTGTCTTATAGATGAGCCCTAAGTCAACACAAGAATATGAATCATTATTATATTATTTACATACAGTGGTAGATTAATAATTGTCTTATAGATGAGCCTGAGTCAACACAAGAATATGAATCATTATTATATTATTTAAATACATACAGATTAATAATTGTCTTATAGATGAGCCCTGAGTCAACACAAGAATATGAATCATTATTATTATTATTTACATACAGGTAGATTAATAATTGTCTTATAGATGAGCCCTGAGTCAACACAAGAATATGAATCATTATTGTTATTGTTTGAATACAGATTCAATAAATTGTCTTATAGATGAGCCCTGAGTCAACACAAGAATATGAATCATTATTATTATTATTTACATACAGTGGTAGATTAATAATTGTCTTATAGATGAGCCCTGAGTCAACACAAGAATATGAATCATTATTATATTATTTACATACAGTGAGATTAATAATTGTCTTATAGATGAGCCCTGAGTCAACACAAGAATATGAATCATTATTATATTATTTACATACAGTGGTAGATTAATAATTGTCTTATAGATGAGCCCTGAGTCAACACAAGAATATGAATCATTATTATATTATTTACATACAGTGGTAGATTAATAATTGTCTTATAGATGAGCCCTGAGTCAACACAAGAATATGAATCATTATTGTTACATGTTTGAATACAGATTAATAATTGTCTTATAGATGAGCCCTGAGTCAATACAAGAATATGAATCATTATTATATTATTGTACATACAGTGGTAGATTAATAATTGTCTTATAGATGAGCCCTGAGTCAACACAAGAATATGAATCATTATTGTTATTTAGTTACAGTCACAGATTCATAATTGTCTTATAGATGAGCCCTGAGTCAACACAAGAATATGAATCATTATTATATTATTTACATGAAGTACAGATTCATAATTGTCTTATAGATGAGCCCTGAGTCAACACAAGAATATGAATCATTATTGTTATTGTTTGAATACAGATTAATAATTGTCTTATAGATGAGCCCTGAGTCAACACAAGAATATGAATCATTATTATATTATTTACATACAGTGGTAGATTAATAATTGTCTTATAGATGAGCCCTGAGTCAACACAAGAATATGAATCATTATTATATTATTTACATACAGTGGTAGATTAATAATTGTCTTATAGATGAGCCCTGAGTCAATACAAGAATATGAATCATTATTATTATTGTTTACATACAGTGGTATTTAATAATTGTCTTATAGATGAGCCCTGAGTCAACACAAGAATATGAATCATTATTATATTATTTACATACAGTGGTAGATTAATAATTGTCTTATAGATGAGCCCTGAGTCAACACAAGAATATGAATCATTATTATATTATTTACATACAGTGGTAGATTAATAATTGTCTTATAGATGAGCCCTGAGTCAACACAAGAATATGAATCATTATTGTTATTGTTTGAATACAGATTCATAATTGTCTTATAGATGAGCCCTGAGTCAACACAAGAATATGAATCATTATTATATTATTTACATACAGTGGTAGATTAATAATTGTCTTATAGATGAGCCCTGAGTCAACACAAGAATATGAATCATTATTATATTATTTACATACAGTGGTAGATTAATAATTGTCTTATAGATGAGCCCTGAGTCAACACAAGAATATGAATCATTATTATATTATTTAAATACAGATTCATAATTGTCTTATAGATGAGCCCTGAGTCAACACAAGAATATGAATCATTATTATATTATTTACATACAGTGGTAGATTAATAATTGTCTTATAGATGAGCCCTGAGTCAACACAAGAATATGAATCATTATTGTTATTGTTTGAATACAGAGATTAATAATTGTCTTATAGATGAGCCCTGAGTCAACACAAGAATATGAATCATTATTGTTATTGTTTGAATACAGATTCATAATTGTCTTATAGATGAGCCCTGAGTCAACACAAGAATATGAATCATTATTATATTATTTACATACAGTGGTAGATTAATAATTGTCTTATAGATGAGCCCTGAGTCAACACAAGAATATGAATCATTATTATATTATTGTTTGAAGTGGTAGATTAATAATTGTCTTATAGATGAGCCCTGAGTCAACACAAGAATATGAATCATTATTGTATTATTGTTTACAATACAGATTAATAATTGTCTTATAGATGAGCCCTGAGTCAACACAAGAATATGAATCATTATTATATTGTTTACAATACAGAGATTAATAATTGTCTTATAGATGAGCCCTGAGTCAACACAAGAATATGAATCATTATTATATTATTTACATGAATGGTAGATTAATAATTGTCTTATAGATGAGCCCTGAGTCAACACAAGAATATGAATCATTATTGTTATTGTTTGAATACAGATTAATAATTGTCTTATAGATGAGCCCTGAGTCAACACAAGAATATGAATCATTATTATATTATTTACATACAGATAGATTAATAATTGTCTTATAGATGAGCCCTGAGTCAACACAAGAATATGAATCATTATTATTATTATTTACATACAGTGGTAGATTAATAATTGTCTTATAGATGAGCCCTGAGTCAACACAAGAATATGAATCATTATTGTTATTTACATACATACAGATTAATAATTGTCTTATAGATGAGCCCTGAGTCAACACAAGAATATGAATCATTATTATATTATTTACATACAGTGGTAGATTAATAATTGTCTTATAGATGAGCCCTGAGTCAACACAAGAATATGAATCATTATTATATTATTTACATAAGTGGTAGATTAATAATTGTCTTATAGATGAGCCCTGAGTCAACACAAGAATATGAATCATTATTGTATTGTTTGAATACAGATTCATAATTGTCTTATAGATGAGCCCTGAGTCAACACAAGAATATGAATCATTATTATATTATTTACATACAATGGTAGATTAATAATTGTCTTATAGATGAGCCCTGAGTCAACACAAGAATATGAATCATTATTATAATATTTACATACAGATGGTAGATTAATAATTGTCTTATAGATGAGCCCTGAGTCAACACAAGAATATGAATCATTATTATATTATTTACATACAGTGGTAGATTAATAATTGTCTTATAGATGAGCCCTGAGTCAACACAAGAATATGAATCATTATTGTTATTGTTTGAATACAGATTCAATAATTGTCTTATAGATGAGCCCTGAGTCAACACAAGAATATGAATCATTATTATTTATTTACATACAGTGGTAGATTAATAATTGTCTTATAGATGAGCCCTGAGTCAACACAAGAATATGAATCATTATTATTATTTACATACATGGTAGATTAATAATTGTCTTATAGATGAGCCTCCTGAGTCAACACAAGAATATGAATCATTATTATTGTTTACATACAGTATTAATAATTGTCTTATAGATGAGCCCTGAGTCAACACAAAGAATATGAATCATTATTATATTATTTACAACAGTACAGATTAATAATTGTCTTATAGATGAGCCCTGAGTCAACACAAGAATATGAATCATTATTATATTATTTACATACAGTGGTAGATTAATAATTGTCTTATAGATGAGCCCTGAGTCAACACAAGAATATGAATCATTATTATATTATTTACATACAGTGGTAGATTAATAATTGTCTTATAGATGAGCCCTGAGTCAACACAAGAATATGAATCATTATTATATTATTTACATACAGTGGTAGATTAATAATTGTCTTATAGATGAGCCCCTGAGTCAACACAAGAATATGAATCATTATTATATTATTTACATACAGTGGTAGATTAATAATTGTCTTATAGATGAGCCCTGAGTCAACACAAGAATATGAATCATTATTATTATTATTTACATACAGATTCATAATTGTCTTATAGATGAGCCCTGAGTCAACACAAGAATATGAATCATTATTGTTATTGTTTGAATACAGATTCATAATTGTCTTATAGATGAGCCCTGAGTCAACACAAGAATATGAATCATTATTATATTATTTACATACAGTGGTAGATTAATAATTGTCTTATAGATGAGCCCTGAGTCAACACAAGAATATGAATCATTATTATATTATTTACATACAGTGGTAGATTAATAATTGTCTTATAGATGAGCCCTGAGTCAACACAAGAATATGAATCATTATTATATTATTTACATACAGTGGTAGATTAATAATTGTCTTATAGATGAGCCCTGAGTCAACACAAGAATATGAATCATTATTATATTGTTTGACATACAGATTAATAATTGTCTTATAGATGAGCCCTGAGTCAACACAAGAATATGAATCATTATTATATTATTTACATACAGTGGTAGATTAATAATTGTCTTATAGATGAGCCCTGAGTCAACACAAGAATATGAATCATTATTATATTATTTACATACAGATTAGATTAATTGTCTTATAGATGAGCCCTGAGTCAACACAAGAATATGAATCATTATTATATTATTTACATACAGTGGTAGATTAATAATTGTCTTATAGATGAGCCCTGAGTCAACACAAGAATATGAATCATTATTATTATTTACATACATGGTAGATTAATAATTGTCTTATAGATGAGCCCTGAGTCAACACAAGAATATGAATCATTATTGTTATTGTTTGAATACAGATTAATAATTGTCTTATAGATGAGCCCTGAGTCAACACAAGAATATGAATCATTATTATTATTGTTTGAAGTACAGATTCATAATTGTCTTATAGATGAGCCCTGAGTCAACACAAGAATATGAATCATTATTATATTGTTTGAATACAGATTAATAATTGTCTTATAGATGAGCCCTGAGTCAACACAAGAATATGAATCATTATTATATTATTTACATACAGTGGTAGATTAATAATTGTCTTATAGATGAGCCCTGAGTCAACACAAGAATATGAATCATTATTGTTATTGTTTGAATACAGGTAGATTAATAATTGTCTTATAGATGAGCCCTGAGTCAACACAAGAATATGAATCATTATTGTTATTGTTTGAATACAGATTCATAATTGTCTTATAGATGAGCCCTGAGTCAACACAAGAATATGAATCATTATTATATTATTTACATACAGTGGTAGATTAATAATTGTCTTATAGATGAGCCCTGAGTCAACACAAGAATATGAATCATTATTATATTATTTACATACAGTGGTAGATTAATAATTGTCTTATAGATGAGCCCTGAGTCAACACAAGAATATGAATCATTATTATATTATTTACATACAGTGGTAGATTAATAATTGTCTTATAGATGAGCCCTGAGTCAACACAAGAATATGAATCATTATTATTTATTTACATACAGTGGTAGATTAATAATTGTCTTATAGATGAGCCCTGAGTCAACACAAGAATATGAATCATTATTGTTATTGTTTGAATACAGATTAATAATTGTCTTATAGATGAGCCCTGAGTCAACACAAGAATATGAATCATTATTATTATTGTTTGAATACAGATTTAATAATTGTCTTATAGATGAGCCCTGAGTCAACACAAGAATATGAATCATTATTATATTATTTACATACAGTGGTAGATTAATAATTAATAAATTGTCTTATAGATGAGCCCTGAGTCAACACAAGAATATGAATCATTATTATATTATTGTTTGACATACAGATTAATAATTGTCTTATAGATGAGCCCTGAGTCAACACAAGAATATGAATCATTATTATATTATTTACATACAGTGGTAGATTAATAATTGTCTTATAGATGAGCCCTGAGTCAACACAAGAATATGAATCATTATTATATTATTTACATACAGTGGTAGATTAATAATTGTCTTATAGATGAGCCTGAGTCAACACAAGAATATGAATCATTATTATATTATTTACATACAGTGGTAGATTAATAATTGTCTTATAGATGAGCCCTGAGTCAACACAAGAATATGAATCATTATTGTTATTGTTTGAATACAGATTAATAATTGTCTTATAGATGAGCCCTGAGTCAACACAAGAATATGAATCATTATTATTATTATTTGAATACAGATTAATAATTGTCTTATAGATGAGCCCTGAGTCAACACAAGAATATGAATCATTATTATATTATTTGAATACAGATTAATAATTGTCTTATAGATGAGCCCTGAGTCAACACAAGAATATGAATCATTATTATATTATTTACATACAGTGGTAGATTAATAATTGTCTTATAGATGAGCCCTGAGTCAACACAAGAATATGAATCATTATTGTTATTGTTTGAATACAGATTAATAATTGTCTTATAGATGAGCCCTGAGTCAACACAAGAATATGAATCATTATTATATTATTTACATACAGTGGTAGATTAATAATTGTCTTATAGATGAGCCCTGAGTCAACACAAGAATATGAATCATTATTATATTATTTACATACAGTGGTAGATTAATAATTGTCTTATAGATGAGCCCTGAGTCAACACAAGAATATGAATCATTATTATTATTTACATACATACAGATTAATAATTGTCTTATAGATGAGCCCTGAGTCAACACAAGAATATGAATCATTATTATATTATTTACATACAGTGGTAGATTAATAATTGTCTTATAGATGAGCCCTGAGTCAACACAAGAATATGAATCATTATTATATTATTGTTTACATACAGATTAATAATTGTCTTATAGATGAGCCCTGAGTCAACACAAGAATATGAATCATTATTATTATTGTTTAAATACAGATTAATAATTGTCTTATAGATGAGCCCTGAGTCAACACAAGAATATGAATCATTATTATATTATTTAAATACACAGATTAATAATTGTCTTATAGATGAGCCCTGAGTCAACACAAGAATATGAATCATTATTATATTATTTACATACAGTGGTAGATTAATAATTGTCTTATAGATGAGCCCTGAGTCAACACAAGAATATGAATCATTATTATATTATTTACATACAGTGGTAGATTAATAATTGTCTTATAGATGAGCCCTGAGTCAACACAAGAATATGAATCATTATTATATTATTTACATACAGTGGTAGATTAATAATTGTCTTATAGATGAGCCTGAGTCAACACAAGAATATGAATCATTATTATATTATTTACATACAGTGGTAGATTAATAATTGTCTTATAGATGAGCCCTGAGTCAACACAAGAATATGAATCATTATTATATTATTTACATACAGTGGTAGATTAATAATTGTCTTATAGATGAGCCCTGAGTCAACACAAGAATATGAATCATTATTATATTATTTACATACAGTGGTAGATTAATAATTGTCTTATAGATGAGCCCTGAGTCAACACAAGAATATGAATCATTATTGTTATTGTTTGAATACAGATTAATAATTGTCTTATAGATGAGCCCTGAGTCAACACAAGAATATGAATCATTATTATATTATTTACATACAGTGGTAGATTAATAATTGTCTTATAGATGAGCCCTGAGTCAACACAAGAATATGAATCATTATTGTTATTGTTTGAATACAGATTAATAATTGTCTTATAGATGAGCCATGAGTCAACACAAGAATATGAATCATTATTATATTATTTACATACAGTGGTAGATTAATAATTGTCTTATAGATGAGCCCTGAGTCAACACAAGAATATGAATCATTATTATATTATTTTTGATACAGATTAATAATTGTCTTATAGATGAGCCCTGAGTCAACACAAGAATATGAATCATTATTGTTATTGTTTGAATACAGATTAATAATTTGTCTTATAGATGAGCCTGAGTCAACACAAGAATATGAATCATTATTATATTATTTACATACAGTGGTAGATTAATAATTGTCTTATAGATGAGCCTGAGTCAACACAAGAATATGAATCATTATTATATTATTTACATACAGTGGTAGATTAATAATTGTCTTATAGATGAGCCATGAGTCAACACAAGAATATGAATCATTATTATATTATTTACATACAGTGGTAGATTAATAATTGTCTTATAGATGAGCCCTGAGTCAACACAAGAATATGAATCATTATTATATTATTTACATACAGTGGTAGATTAATAATTGTCTTATAGATGAGCCCTGAGTCAACACAAGAATATGAATCATTATTATAATATTTACATACAGTGGTAGATTAATAATTGTCTTATAGATGAGCCTGAGTCAACACAAGAATATGAATCATTATTATATTATTTACATACAGTGGTAGATTAATAATTGTCTTATAGATGAGCCTGAGTCAACACAGAATATGAATCATTATTATATTATTTACATACAGTGGTATTAATAATTGTCTTATAGATGAGCCTGAGTCAACACAAGAATATGAATCATTATTATATTATTTACATACAGTGGTAGATTAATAATTGTCTTATAGATGAGCCTGAGTCAACACAAGAATATGAATCATTATTGTTATTGTTTGAATACAGATTCATAATTGTCTTATAGATGAGCCCTGAGTCAACACAAGAATATGAATCATTATTATATTATTTACATACAGTGGTAGATTAATAATTGTCTTATAGATGAGCCTGAGTCAACACAAGAATATGAATCATTATTATAATATTTACATACAGTGGTAGATTAATAATTGTCTTATAGATGAGCCTGAGTCAACACAAGAATATGAATCATTATTGTATTATTTGAATGGTAGATTAATAATTGTCTTATAGATGAGCCCTGAGTCAACACAAGAATATGAATCATTATTGTTATTATTTTGAATACAGATTAATAATTGTCTTATAGATGAGCCTGAGTCAACACAGAATATGAATCATTATTATTGTTTTACATACAGTGGTAGATTAATAATTGTCTTATAGATGAGCCTGAGTCAACACAGAATATGAATCATTATTATATTATTTACATGAATACAGATTAATAATTGTCTTATAGATGAGCCTGAGTCAACACAAGAATATGAATCATTATTATATTTTACATACAGTGGTAGATTAATAATTGTCTTATAGATGAGCCCTGAGTCAACACAAGAATATGAATCATTATTGTTATTGTTTGAATACAGATTCATAATTGTCTTATAGATGAGCCCTGAGTCAACACAAGAATATGAATCATTATTATTATTATTTACATACAGTGGTAGATTAATAATTGTCTTATAGATGAGCCTGAGTCAACACAGAATATGAAT